>OY293832.1:13541731-14109473 GCA_958507055.1 Crioceris asparagi | reverse complement strand
AATTACCTAAGTCATGATCGGAATGTTAATCAGGTTTCAATATGGCATAGCATTGAAATTTGTTGAACACATATAAGAAGAAAAAAAGTCATTCTTCATTATAGTATAAAAGGCCTTGGGAAGCAGAAACATGTTGTAGAACAAAATATGATCTATTGTGTGAACATAATTTCCAGACCCCGAAAATTTAAAATTAAAAATATTCTTTTAGTATGTTGTTTTCAAAACATAATAACCAAAGTAATTTAAAATTAAAAAAACTAGCAACGACTTCATAATATTTGAAAATACCATTATATTAATTCTATTGTAACTTAGAAAATATAACATGAAGATAAAAATTAATTAGAGCAAATTTTGTGGGAATCAGAAGAATTTTCTAGTTGTGCAAGAGATGAAGGTGACACAAACTTAAAATTCTTATAATTTTTACAAAGTTTGCTGTTCCATTTTTTTATTAAAAAAATCGTTAAATTTAAATTCAGAGAATTTAAAACATACTGGCAGCAGTCTTATTTCAGACTTTACTATTGCTGTAAGTCGGAGACCGTTAATTTTAAAAAAAAATGTTGCCTGATATAGTCTCTTCTCTAATTTAGTTGCCTCAATTAAGTGCTCCCTCAATCCTTCTTGGGAGAAGTTTTCCAGAGAAAGGAAAAGTGGGTAGGATCTTGTACATTTAAATATTGGGCTATTTCTCAACACTTATCTTTCAAATGAAAAAAATCATCAAAATATGCCCATTTAACCTAAAGGTACCCCTTTAATTGAAGAGGAAAAACAATTTTTTTTCTATTGCCATATTTCCATATCACATAAAAATAAGGCTTCAGAGTTTGTCTATTATCGAGTTGGAAAAACCCTTCATCAGACACTCGAGTTTGCAATGTTCATCTATCCTATCCTATCTACTATAAATATTTTTTACAAAAAATTGAACCGACTTTATTAGTTGGTGCACTGAATTCTATTAGTTTTGGTAACTTGTAAAGTTGTGCAGTTGTAGTTAGATTGAAAAATTTTGGCACCAACTTCAAAAGTACCAGAACCAATAGAATTAATATTATTTTGTATTTTTCAGTTCACCAAATAATAAAGTCGGTTAAATTTTTTGTAAAAAAATATTTATTTTACACTTTTGAGTGTATCATCAGTTATCAAAATCATGCAACGTTCGTCAAAAAAGATAATGCGTTAATCTTATTTATTTCAGAGTTTCCCACTTCTGTAACTCGGAAAGCTATGATTTTTTTGAAAAATTTCAAGGTCAAATGATGCTGGATATTATCTCTTCTTTAATTTGGACATCTGAAATTTTAGATTTTCTGAAAAAAATGCCCCCTGTACATAGCTGAAAACATATTTCAGACTGTAACGCGGGAACGTATGATTATTTCTAAAAATGTCCAATTTAAACATTTCCGGATATGGGATTTTCCATAATTCTGCCGTCTCGGATCTTCAATTTTCGAGAAAAATTGCCTCCACCATCCCCTTTGGGGTAAGTTTTGGACTGGAGGAGCATGTCTAATATTAAATTTTCTTTCAATGGGACCAATTATCAATCGTCCTTTTTTTTAAATAAAAAAAAATCAACTCAACGAAGTTTTCTTTGTACCTCAGCATCCGAGAGATGAAGGTGACAATAGCCCTACAGTTTAATTTGGTTTTCAATATAGTTGCTACTCCATTTCTGTGAATTGTCTTCACCTTTTTACCTTCGATCTGTGCATCATTTGAAGTAAGTCCCGTTACATTTGGTCCAGGCTGTTATGGTTGCATTTTCACTCCACCATTCTTCCTACCACCAAGCTTACATCCAGGTTCTTGCTTCCTCTCGGTCTTTTGATTCATACACTCTCGAAGTTTCTGCAATTATTAAGTAGACTATGACATACCTGCGATAACCAGGATTTCAGCATAACACCTTTGTAAAGAATCCTGTCTCACTCGCTCTAGGTCCCTCTATGTTTGGTATTACTCAATCTAGTCATACCGTTATCTTTTCAGTCTTCGCTATGATTTCTAGGACGTGCATCTCTCCTAGAATGTACTTATAAATCTATATGCCCAGGGATTTTATACAACTCTTGGACTCGATCTCAGTCTCGCTCAAGACTTCCCAGCTACATCTCATTAAGCTTAAATCATCATCATTTATTAGCCCATAGTCCTAATAAACTTTTTATATGATACTTTTGGTATCATCAACCACTCAACAATTTTAAGTAACTCTAAAAAGTATCGAATCGACTTGATAATGCTCTCTGAAAAGGCAATCAAATCAAGAACATGTTATTTTTTCAGTTTTCATCATTCCACAGAGGTACATCGTTGGTATAATGGGTTTCCTAGCCGTTGTCAATGCCTACACAATGCGCATCTCCTTATCCATTGCCATAACTGAAATGGTTCAGAAGAAAAATGAGACTGCTTATTTTAGTACAGACTCATGTCCAGCTCCCGATATTAGCAGTTCCATGTCAACAGTAACGGTGAGTATGACAATGATAGTATTAACCAGTATTGCTTAGAACACGTTACAACAAATTATACTGCAGGCTTAGTTTTTTGTACAATAGTTTTTTTGCCAAGACCAATATTCTTGAGAAATAAACCCAAAGCAAAAAAATGTGATTCGAGACAAAAACTGTTTCTGTTCCAGAATAAAGATATACTCTATGATTGGGATGAAAAAACTCAAGGACTCATCCTTAGCTCCTTTTACTGGGGCTATGTTATAACCCATTTGCCAGGTGGTATACTGGCTGAAAAAATAGGTGGAAAATACACTCTTGGATTGGGTATACTATCAACGGCAATATTTACACTCATCACACCAGCTGTTATATATCTGACTAAGGGAAATTGGAAGATATTGGTGTTGCTAAGAGTCCTGGAAGGACTGGGAGAGGTAATTATTTCTAAGAAAGTAAAGCTAAGCTTCTTTAAAATACCACATTGCTTGGCACCCACATTAGACTCTTTATGATTACCCATCTATGTGTCTTTTCTTTTCACAGGGAACCACATATCCCGCACTGAATGTCCTGCTGGCCAAATGGGTCCCACTTGGCGAACGTGCCAAAATTGGCTCTTTAGTCTTTGCTGGCAGCCAAATTGGCACAATTATGAGTAATTTCATCAGTGGTGCTTTGATCAATGCCACCAAAGACTGGGCTTCAGTGTTTTATGTATTTGGTGGAGCTGGCATTGTCTGGTTCATCATATGGGTTTTGATTTGCTATTCTGATCCACAGTCGCATCCATTTATCAGCGAGAAAGAGGAAGCTTATTTGAAGAAAGAGCTAGGTGAGTATCTCCGTGAAGTTATAATAAAATAACAGCTACAAACAAAAGAAGTATCAACAGAACATTTTACCATACTATTATGTAAAGTAACTAATCATCCGTAATTCCTTTGAAGAAAATGTCTCCAATGAGAAACTGGACATACCATGGAAAGCCATCCTTACCTCGGCACCAGTATGGGCATTGGTATTTTGTCAAATTGGACACGATTGGGGTTTTTTCACCATGGTTACAGATCTACCAAAGTATATGAGTGATGTGCTCAAGTTTAATGTCAAAGAAAACGGCATATGGTCATCACTGCCCTATTTGGTCATGTTTATAGTTTCGATGGTATCTGGATGGGTTTGCGATTGGCTCGTATCAAAAAACTACATGGGCGTCTCACTAGCCAGAAAATTCTTCACAACTTTAGGTAAATAACTGAAATGCTCCGCTATTACAATTATTTAAGGATTATTTATAGAATTCTTATAATTTCTTCTTCAATTCCACTTCTGAAACGTTGTACAGTTCTCTTCGTAAGATCTCAATATTTTTATTCAATATGTATTTCCAATGATTTCTTTAAATCTAATACCACCAGCGAATGCAGTAGGAGTCAGCCCTATCTTTTATAAAAAACAATTATTGTTTAGGGCGGTTTCACATTCTATTGTATTATCCAGATTTGTTACTGTGTTAAACAGTAAGACTCTTATTCAAAATTATCTTCTGGAATTTTCATTCTTTCTTCTAATTCTAAAACTGACGTGATGAACTGTCATATCTGATAAATCATAAATGCCTGAAGCTTTTAACCATCACCACATCTTGCAGCTTCTGTTGGACCAGCCGTTTTCATTATGATCGCCTCGTATTCCGGTTGTGACAAATACCTTACTGTTGGTATGTTTACGATAGCCATGGGTTTCATGGGCACCTACTATTGTGGCATGAAAGTGAATGCTCTGGATTTGTCACCAAACTATGCTGGCACCCTGATGGCCATCGTCAATGGTATTGGTGCTTTTTCTGGAATAATAACACCTTATTTGGTCGGTGCTCTGACGGAAAATGTAAGTACATATTAGAAATTCTAAATTACCTTTTCGAAAATAAAAAAAATATTCGTATTAGTATTAGTAAATAAATATTTTTTATTTCATTCATAGCAAAGAACAAAATAAATATGAATTGTTTTCTTCTTTCTTATATTTAGTTTTTCATTAATATTTAAAGTATCCTTTCGATGTTCCTATGTACCCTCGCATGTGGTATTATTTTATCACATCATTCTCCACGGCTCTACAACCCAGGGTAGTTGTTGGCCGACTGTACTATTCGCCTCCATTGTTTCCGATCTTCCATCAACGCGGGTCGCATTCTACCCTGATGGTTCTTAGGACCGCTTTGATGTTGTCGGGGTCGTCTCAAAGGTCTTCGTCCTATTGGTGCTCTTTCCCAAGCCAATTTTACCATCCTTGTGTCAGGCTGTCTTTGCACATGACCCGCCCATTGAAGCCTTCTTGCCTTTATCTCCTTTACAATATCTGGATCTTTGTATAATTCTGATATTTCTTGATTTGTTCTTACTCTGTACTTGTGTTTCTCGGTTTCGCAGTGGTCCATAAATCTTGCATAGAACTTTTCTTTCAAAAACTCTCAATTTTTTTTCGTTTTCTTTGGCCAGGGTCCAGGTTTCGCTGGCATACATAACCGTCGGTCGTATAATGGTTTTATTGATTGTGATTTTTGTTTTTCGCGAAATGTTTTTTGATGCAAGCGCTGAATTTGATACATAGAGACATTTGTTTTCACTCTGACTTCGGACTTTGATTTCATCTTTCAGATTGTTATCATGAGCAATTGTGGCTCCTAAGTACTTGAAAGTTGTAACCCTCTCGAAATTGTATTCTCCCATGGTGACATTTTGGCCCACTCTATCTCTACATCTTATTCTGCTGGTGCCCTCGTTTATTCTGAGCCATATCTGTTCTGCTTGTTTTCCTACTCTCCCAAAGAGGTCTCTCACAGTCAGTACCGAGTTACCAACTATGTCAATATCATCAGCAAAGGCCAACAATAATCTTGGGCCATCCCGACGAAAAAGTTCAGCGCTTACTTCAGCGGTTCTTATTACTTTCTCAAGAGCAGTGTTGAATAACATTGGAGGTCTCCCTGCTTAAGTCAGTTGTTTACTTCAAAAGGGTCGGAAAATATATCACCGATTCGTACTCTACTCTGGGAACCGTTTACACACATCTTGGTTAAATTTCTTCTCAATTTCCATTTCCGCCATTGCTTCCCAAAGTTTAACCCGAGATATACTGTCGTATGCTTGTGTAAAATCCACAAATAGATGATGGACATCACGGTTGAATTCCCACAATTTTTCCAGCATTTGTCTCAGGGCAAAAAATTGATCAATAGTTGATCTGCCTCCTCGGAAGCCGCACTGATAGTCTCCAACACTTTCTTCTGCAAGTGGTTTTAGGCGTTCCAGGACTATTTAGAATCTTATATGCAGTGCTAATTAGGGAGATTCCTCTGTAATTGCTGCACATCTTCTTATCCCCTTTTTGTGTACAGGGACGATTATACTTTCCTTCCATTCATTTGGTATTGATTCACTTTGCCATATCAATAAGATGAGCCTGTGCAGGTGCTGTGCAATGGCTCTCCGCTATTTTTGATACATTCAGAGGGAATCATATCATTTCAAGGTGCTTTATTGTTTTTAAGCTTATTAATGGCCTTTATCACCTCTTCTTATGTAGGATCATCTAGGAGCGGTTCTGCTGAATGGTATATTGAAGGGCTATGCTCATTGTCGCTGTTAATGTTTAGAAATGCGTCAATATGCTGTTTCCATTCTCTAAGCAATTCATTTTTTCCCGACGTTAAATTGCCGGCCTTCTTCCTGATCATTGTTTCACTTCTAGGTTGGAATCCTTTTCTAATTTTTGATAGTTCTTGATACCATTTTGCTTTATGATTATTTAAGCGGTCATCTTCCAGTTCTTCAAATTTCTGTAGCTCATGATTTCCCGTTTTATTTCCTAATGTTCTTTTTGCCTCCGTTCTTTGCTCCCTATAGTGTTTTTTGTCGGGCTATGCCTGATCTTGTAGCATTACTTTTCTTGCTTGATTGTGAAGCTCTAATATTCGTCTTCACTCCTCATCAAACCACTCTTTTCATTTGACTTTTGGCGTTGTTCCTAGCGTAACGGTTGCTACGCTTTTTACAGCCTCCTATATACATGTTTACATTACATTTTACCAACAGGTCTATTTCAAATACTTTGGTCACATTCTTGAGGTCTTCGTAGGGAGAAATTACTATTTAAATGTGCATCAGCTATCGACATTTTAGTAACATTTTGTTTTACCATTAAGAATGCAACGATAATGTTTACCAAATACAAAGTTTGCTTTGAAATTTATCAGTTTGAACAGTATGTATAGTTTTACAGAGTTGTCCGACTTTTGATGCTTTTTAGGTCATGGTTCATATTTGATTTTAAAGATACTTGTCATACTTGTTTGTTTACAAATATCTAACTAACTATAATAACTTAATAAATTGGTAGGTCATCAGTTGAGTTTAATCATATGCCAATGTCAAAGATAATGGAATTATATTTTCTCACTAAAAACACATACCAAATGAAAAATAAAATGAGTCGATGTCAAAAATTGTAATATTGGTTGTTTTTTTAACTTTTAACTTTAGAAAATGACCATTATTCTTTGTCCATCGAACCAAACGGAGGAGGTATACAATTCAACTGTTTTTATGGATGTTCGCGCTTTATAAATGGAAAATGTGCTCCGATTTTCATGATTCTTTTTTCATTTGATAGAGGACTATTGAGAATTGATCCCACTGGAAAAAAATCGACATTCGACATGTACTCTCCTTCAAAAACTTCTTCCAAAAGGGACGGAGGGGGATTTTTTCGAAAATCGAAAATTTGAGACGACAAAATTAACGAATATACCATATCCGGCAATGTTATAATTGGACATTTTTCACAAAAATTAAAGGTTTCCGAGTTACAGCAGTGGTAAAGTCATAAATATTTGTATTCCCGCGATGTAATGAAATCTATGATTAAGTATAAGCAACGTATTATCATTTGATTTGAATGATTTTGATGACAAATGTTACACCAAAAAGTTTGAAATAAATATTTTTTATAAAAAATTGGACCGACTTTATTAATTGGTGCACAAAAAAATACAAAGTAATACTAATTTTATTGCTTCTGGTACTTTTGAAGTTGGTGCCAAATGTTTTCAATCTAACTACAACTAGACAATTTCAAAATCACCACAACCAAAATAGAATTGATATTATTTTGTATTTTTCAGTGCACCAACTAATAAAGTCGGTTCTTTTTTTTGTAAAGCATAAAAATTATCGTTTATCTGTGTTGTCGTTGTCTTGTACATAGTGTGTAATCAGAAGCAAAGACGTTGAATGGTACGTTGATACAAATAATTTCTGATATTCCCCCAAAGATCAAAGTCAGGAGGTATCAGACCTGGTAGGCGGGAAGGATGATAAAATAATTCTTACAAACTCGTATTTCCAGTTATAAGTTTTAAACTCATTAGCTTCTTACATCAAACCATTCTTATTTATACAAAACAAAAATCAAATGCTTAAACATAAAAAACACAAGAAGGTAATCTTAGTCAAAATACCTAGAGTAGAAATGTATATCTAGACCAGAGTGCTCTGTTGTGACTATTTGAAAAATCATGATGGTTTCTAGAAAACAAAAGCTTCTGTGAAGTAGTACTTTGCATTTTTTGTTAGCTATTGAACAAAAAATAAAATAAAAAATTAAAAACTTTGTGAACATAATATACATAATATGTTTATCAAGTTGCTAATTTCTTCACATTCCAACCATTTTCGAGATCCCAATGCTATCTTATCCTTATTCTGGACACACTCTACAATATTCAATACATTACTTATGTTGAATTATAATTTCAGCACTCTTTAATGGAATGGCGAGTGGTGTTCTGGATCTCTTTTGCAGTCTTCAATGCCACCAACCTCATTTACTGTTACTTTGGTGCAGGTGAAGAGCAACCATGGAACAAACCGTCGAAAATTGCTGACAAAATTGAGATGAGCTAATAATAATAATTATTGAATGTGATGCTATAACTAGTGATATTAATTTGTATATTATTTTTGTTTGTATATTTATAATTTATGTTCTAGTATATTATAATGTATAGGTTCCTATCGTACAAAGTATCTAACAAAAATAAACGTCATCATATGAAAATTATTACTGATTTCACAATAAGAAGCTTCGTCGGACAAAAAAGCAAAAAAAATCTGAATATCTCTGGAAAAGGAACATGTTGTTTCCATTCATAATTTCATGTTAATCAACTTTGTGAATATAAATTTTATAAAATTTATCTCTTCCTGGCTATTTTTGATTGTCTTCATCTAACGGTTTAGCCAGAATTTGAGTAATACCATTCACAGGTAGCTGAGCCTTGTATCTTGATTAAGGGATGGTAGTGATTTTAGAACATAGCTTTGATGTAAGTATCATCTTGGTATATATAAAACAGAAACCTTTTGGTTCTAAAAATTAAACTGCAAAGACTTAAACTGCCTTTAAAGAATAGAACCATAAGAAGAAATAATGCACGAAAGAATGGTATTAATTTTTAAACATGATTTTGACGGAAAGATCATCTACCTATAGAGGAAAACAAGTCTACTAGCTCAGGAAATTAACTGCTGCCCTGCTGATGGGGTAGTGAACCTGATATAAACAAAAAGGAGAGCCAATGTTTTTAAGTAAAATGGGAGTGGTACTACATTCCACGTAATAATCAGTTTGGCTGATCTCTGTGATTATCTTAAGTTTATTTGAGAATCGCACCACAATCAAAAAAGGTCCGTGCCATAGACTCAAACATTAATTTTTGGTTGGCGCTAAATGTTATATAAAAAACTGAGATCGAAAAAGTGGGTGAAAAACTTGATAATTGCGATCATTGTACCAATGAATATATGAAGGATCGATGATTCTGTATGGTCGTTCTTAGGTAAATATTTGACGACATTTCTATGAATCATTTCTAGAAGCAAAGAAGTTTCTGTTTGGGAATACATACAAAATACTCAAAATAATTATCATCTACCGGTTGATGACCCACTGCAAGGAATATTCCTTATTTGCATCTCAATTAAGGGATAGTAGTGATTCAAGAATTTGACTTTGACCCTCTATTTATATAGGGCAACAAATCTAGTAGTTTTATAAATTAACTGCAAATACCTATGTTGCCCTGAATAGATTTCATTGTTTTCTGAGACTGAGTGTTTTCATCATATTTAACATTGACAAAAAGCTTATTGTTACAACAATCAAAAAAATCTACATAGTAGACAGTCTAAAAAAAGTGCTATGCGCTAAAGAAAAATAGGAACTGTCGTTGTTTAATCCTTGCACATAACAAATTTATAGATATACCTAACCCGATGGAAAAGAGCATGGAGATATTGAAACATCCGTTTTCGTTAAGTTTGTTACTGCGTGACATTCTCTCGTCGCCAATTTGTCAGTGTCCAATCAGATAATGTCAGTCTCTGCAATTCAGATTCTCTTCATACTTATATAGGTGTACCTCAAGGTCCAGAATTAGGTCCCATATTATTTTGGATATATATTAATCCCCAAAAAACATTCCCAATGTAAGACTTTTGGAGGTGAGAGCTATATTCTGTAAAACTCGACAAAAAAATCTCAAATCTTTCGCATACGCTCAGTAAGAGCTCCACACCCATACAATTTCTTATGTTTCTTTGTAGACGCATTTTGCTTTAATGGTACATTTTCATCAAGTGGTTCTATCGCTTCTCACCGCCCCCAAAATTCCGTCCATGAAATTACTACTTGACGTATTATATTCATAACCCATAGTTCCACTAAATATGGACTAGCATTTCCAGTCACTCACCTGCTCACTTTAAGTGATAAAATTGTCACTACCTTACATACATACTTGAAATGAATGCACTATATTCCGTCTTGGAAGAGAAGATGAAATAAAACAGAAATAATATTGCATTTGAACTTTTATTCGTTTTTACGAACTGCATGTGTATATTTAACTATATGGTCAAGTTCTAAGGGTTCTATATGGGAGAAAAAAATCAACTATGTTAGTGATCTACAATATTTTTACACACACCAAACATACAAAAGTGCAATACGATCTATTTCTTAATATACAGGGTGTTTCAAATATATTCGGAGGACTTGAGTATGTGCTAGCTCGTCCAAAAATATGAAAAAAGTTTACATTAACTTACCCTCTAGAATGCGTCATTTTCGAGATACAGGGCGTTGAAATTTAAAAAAAAAATCGTTTTTGCGACGATCTCCTGAACCGTTTATCGTACAAGTTTTGAGTCAGAAAAACATTGTTGTTAAGTCATGATTGGTGAAGATTTTGAAGGAGTAGTGGGGGTTTTTCTCCACAATTTCTACGCTAATGGAAAAAGTATGGTTTTGGAACGCCCATTTGAAGCGCCAATGTTTTCTACACCAAAAAGGTACTGTTGGTCGTAACCTCTAAACATAAAAATGATTTTTCTCGAAAACGGTCGACTTCAAACCTCACGACCAATAGTGTTTTGGCGGTTCAAATGGGCATATCAAAACTGTAATTTTTCCATTGGCGTAGGAATTGGGGAGAAAAACACACACTACTCCTACAAATCTTCACCAATTATGACTTAACACAAAAAAATTCTGACCCAAAACTTAGCCTATTAGTGTGGAAAATGCTTACAAAAGCTGTTTACTGCAAGATAAATGATTCCAAGATATTCACAAAAAACAATTTTTTTCTTTCAATTTCAACACCCTGTATCTCGAAAATGGTGCATTCTAGAGGATAAGTTAATATTTTTTTTTCATTTTTTGGACGAGCTATCACTTCCTCAAGTCCTGCGCATATATTATAAAACATCCTGTATATTTAAACTTAATGAAAATAATTGCTAACACCGTATAAAGGAGACTTAGAAAGGCGTGGAGTATCTATAAAACCTATTACGAGTTGAAAAAGAAATTGAACAACTTATGTTTCAACGTCATGGAAGGAATTTTGGGGGCGGTGAGAAGCGATAGAACCACTTGATGAAAATGTACCATTAAAGCAAAATGCGTCTACAAAGAAACATAAGAAATTGTATGGGTGTGGAGCTCTTACTGAGCGTATGCGAAAGATTTGAGATTTTTTTGTCGAATTTTACAGAATATAGCTCTCACCTCCAAAAGTCTTACATTGGGAATGTTTTTTGGGGATATGGATTCTTTTTGGAAGTCGGTTAGCTGTCACCACAGTGTAGATAAACACAGTAGTCCAACGCAAGCCATTCCTTGATGTGGCCCACCTTTGCCGCCGTGTCTCCCGTACCCACAGTATAAATATACCCAGTAGTCCAAATCAACGGCGGCCGCCTTAAATGATAGTTTCGGAGCATCATTTTTTGCGGTCGTCTGTTTGTCAAAGGCCACCGCGATTTTGTCAAAAGACACCGCGATTTCGTGTCTCCCGTTTATAAGTAAGGGAGACACGGTGGCAAAGGCGGGCTGTGTTTATCTATACTGTGCCCGTATCTTAAACTGATGCTCCGAAACTATCATCTAAGGTGGCTGCCGTTGAGTTGGACTACAGCGTATATATACTGTGGCTGTCACGAACTAACTTTAATTTTCAATAATCATATTAATTTTAAATACAATATATATATATATATATATATATATATATATATATATATATATATATATATATATATATATATGTGTGTACATATATATAATATATATTTGGAAGTACGGAAGTATTTGTTAGAACACACTAAACTCTATGATTGGGTAATCTGCCGAAGAATTTTATGGGGCTTAAAAAAAGAATACTCTTCTTGCTAACCAAGCTTTCGAAAAATATATTTTCATCTTCAGGGCTAAAAAAATATACAATAAGGGTGGAGTTTGATTATCATAAAGAAAAAGAAACAAATTAAAATACAAAATATTAAAAACTTACTTTTGCAAACGAGGTTACAAAATAAAAACGAGCAAAGACAAAGTTAGGATTTCCTTCGCCCATATGGACGGAAAACAATTAACACTTAAGACATTTGACAAAATTGAAATTTCTTAAAATTAAATGATCCTTCTCTATTTTATAGTTCTATTTACAAAATTACTGAAATGTTTGTTCTAAAAACATCATGAAAAATACATCTTTCTCTCTCATTTGAAAGTGGGGGAATAATAAATGAACATTTTGAATTTATCCCGGCTAAATGCAAGACAATAAGACAGGTGATTGTTCTGTCACACACACTTAAAAAAGTAAGACCAAAAATAACTAGAATAAACACCGAACATAGGCATCTTACAATACTCTATGAATGATTGTTTGTTGCTGATGATTGCTACAATATTTTGATATCAAATAGGAATAAATAGAGCTCAAGTCACGAACATTGGAACATTTATTCATGGCTTTGGGTTCCTTACTGATTTCGATCATCTCATGAATCAATCTTTTGGTATGATTCGATTCATTCACTAAAATAGAAGCTTCCTGGAAATTAGGGTTGTGATTTGTATCATGTGTGTGTTGGGCCAAAGCACAATTAAGTTTACTTAGCTTGCAATCGCTCCTGTAATTTTGTTATTGAGTTGCCTCCTTGTTTCACCAACATATGGGCTAACTTTGTCTTTGCTCGTTTTTATTTTGTAACCTCGTTTGCAAAAGTAAGTTTTTAATATTTTGTATTTTAATTTGTTTCTTTTTCTTTATGATAATCAAACTCCACCCTTATTGTATATTTTTTTAGCCCTGAAGATGAAAATATATTTTTCGAAAGCTTGGTTAGCAAGAAGAAGAGTATTCTTTTTTTAAGCCCCATAAAATTCTTCGGCAGATTACCCAATCATAGAGTTTAGTATATATATATATATATATATATATATATATATATATATATATATATATATATATATATATATATATATATATATATATATATATATATAATATAATAATAATAATCTATTTAATATATTTTCAGCGATGCAGCGTTGCCGCTTATATAAGTATTACTGCGTTTTTGCATCTGTCCTCACTTTCTTGATACTTCCGCCCCACTTACCTACACCTATCTCTAACGGTTCCCGAGATATTAATTATTTTCCATATTTTGGATCAAAAACATAACTCGAATTAAATGTTTATTTCTGCGTTATTGCAATTCCTAGGAAGCTGTAACTTTGTTAGTAGGTCATCGAGATAATGTTTATGGATTCTGAATAGAGAAATTTGTCTTGCGTTATACAGGATCATTCAAAATGAGTGATTTTACTGCTAGATACAAAAAGGTTTAAAAATGCGTTTTTTTGTTGAAACACCCTGTATATTATGAAATATCCTGAAAGATGCCTAAATTTCCTTCAATTTGATGTATTATGTTCCTATACCTAAGTAGCCAGAATTCCGAGATAAGAGCAATTGTTTAAAAAAAATCAAATTATATTTCTCATATTCATCTAGGTTGCTATTAAATGTCATCATAGTACATGACATAATGAAAATTTGACAATTAGTGCATTATTAATAATACCTTTGAGTGTTTCTTAACGTAAGTGACTTGAGGTACTAATGATTGTTTTTTATTCTTCATGGAAAATGTGAGGGAATTATAGCAAGAACCAGCAGAAAATTCAATAAAACGTACCATGATTTACATCCAATGAACAAGAGGAAGTTTGTACGATTACAAAATAATTTCATTAATAATGGATCAAAATTAAAAGCGGAACGACATCTACCGAAACCTATAACTCAGATGAAGACAACATAATAAATGTTTTGGACTATTTCCGTGCTGATCCCCAAGCTTCCACTAGAAGTGCCGAATATGATTTAGGCTTGGATCGAGGGTCTGTTGGAAGGATCATCCATAATCATTACATGCGCCCGTAAAAGTTTACTAAAGTTTAAGCTCTTAAACCAGAATATCATCAAAGTAGGGTTCACTTTTGCGAAAGAATCCTATTTCGCATCCAAGAAGATCCTGAATTCAAAAAAAAAATATCTAGACAGACGAATCAAAATTTTCCAAAGAAGGAATTTTTAATAGAAGGAACGAGCATTTCTGGGCTGATCAAAATCCAAATATTGTCAAGGAAATGGGATTTCAGGAGAAGTTTAGTTTCAACGTACTTTGCAAAAGGATCACCGAATAAGTTTTCTTATTTACGATGAACCGTTGAATTCTGAGAAATATCTGGAAATTCTAAGGTCAGTTGTGAACGACTTCTTGGACAATCTGTCATTGGAAGAGTATCGTAGCAGTTGGTTTCAGCTGGATGGAGCTCCGGCTCATTGCACTGGGGAAGTAACAACGGAGTTGTTTGAAATGTTCGACGATCGCTGGTTCAGACGTTTGGGTCCGTGGCATTGGCCTGCGAGATCAACCGATCTCGTGTCACATGATTTTTTCTTGTGGGGTCATTTGAAGACAAAAGTATACATGACACCAGTACACAGTAAACAAGATCTACGCCAACGAGTAATCAACTGCATTGAAGAAGTAGATGCCAGTAAAATAAGGAGGCCTACAACTATATCTACAAATAAACGGACATTGAATTGTTTGAAAGCCACTGGTCGGCATTTTGAAAACTTATTGTGAACGTTTTCTAAATTTTAACAGATAATTAATGAAATTATTTTGTGATCGTACAAACTTTCTCTTGTTCATTGGATGTAAATCAGAGTACGCTTCATTTAATTTTCTGCACGTTGTTGCGATAGTTTCTACACATTTTCCATGAAGAATAAACAATTTTATTAGAACTTCGTTTGTATTGTTATTTCATTCATTTCAAGTCACTTACGTTGAGAAATACTCAAAGGTATTATTAATAATGCACTAATTGTCAAATTCTCATTATGTCATGTACTATGATGACATTTAATATCAACCTAGATGAATATGAGAAATATAATTAGATTTTTTTGAAAATTGATCTTATTTCGGAATTCTGGCTACTTAGGTATAGGAACATGATAATCAAATCGAAGGGAATTTAGGCATCTTTCAGGATATTTTATAAAATAGGTACAGGGTTTTCCATTTAGAAAAACTCATTTTTAAACATTTTTGTATCTAGCGTAACGATCTTTCTTTGCAGCGCTTGCCAAGAAATGAAATGCAATGTTACAGATTTTGAAGCATATTTGCGGAACATTGATAATGGTACCAACATTACCATTATTGTTGGGGACATGAATATAGATATACTAAAAAAAAAGTGAAATCGCGAATAACTACCTACATACTGACTCTCTCATCCTTTGGATTAATAATAATTAATATCTCATAAAATATTAGCTATAAACATAAAGTCATATTAATAAAGTGACATTATTTTTCCATTTTGATCTGAGAAATAATTAAAATTACATATAAACATTCCATAAGAATAAACAAAGTTGTGTAGAGTTCCAACTATTTAGAAACACCCGGTATAATTGAAAATATTTTTATGTTGTAGAATGTTTAAAATACGATTGGGTTAGTTACATTCTCTCATAATCTTTACAATAACCCCGTAATCGTCCGAATACCTACGCACTACTAATCTCCCACCTTGTACTTCATAACCTGAAATGTACCTAGATATTTATCAACAGCGGCCCGCGTCTAATTATAAAAAAGCTATATCGTGTGATCTGAACCAAAATTAAAAACCAAAAAAAAATATGTACGAGTAGGTAATGTTAGAAGAAATATACCTAGGTATATGGCAAATATTAATAATAATTATTAAGGATAGCTTACGATCGCTCTGCCATCTCTTAGTCAATAGATGTATTAAATGTGATACATATAGGTCTCTGTTCTTTGCTATGCTACCTCTACCTGATTGTTGCCATTTAGTTGGAGCAATGAATAAGTATACCTTTGACAAATAATATTAATGCGTTAAAAATGTACCCCTTTCGAATAAGACCGAAGTAGTTTGCATGCTTTTTAAATAATAAATGATTTAACAAGTATGATCATAATTAATTTGTTAGTTTCACTTAGGTATTTATCCGATATCTATATTACTTAAGTATTTAAAAACAGGTAAAATTTTTAGCACCGGCAACACCGTAGAGTCTTGAAAATAATAAATTGTGAAATCCGTCTATTTGGTTTTACATATATTGATATTATAATTATTACAGCCTTTTACGAGTTGAAAACGGTCTCAAATGATTACTTATCATTCTTAGATTGTATTATATACAATATCTCATCAATTTCAAGCCACATTTTTAAATTAATCGGGAAAAACCATTACGTGACCTTGAGGATCCAACATTTTTCTGTAAATAATGCATCTGTAGCCAGAAGTGAGAGATACCGCTCTCACCTCTGCAAACTACAGTTTGCATTGATGATATCGTATCAGTATCAGGATCAGCAGATTTCACAATACATGCTGATGACACATCAGCAGTTTGTATATTCGGTATATCATCTTGACTCGGGCATGCATCGCTGACCAATGGCAACGTGCCCCACACATCCCAAGTTCGTACACTATCAATATTCGGCTTGACATGTTGAATATGAGATGTAAATATCAAATATAAAAACTACATAAATGTAATCATTTTTAAACTCTAAAACATTTGATCTGAGCTGATTTTTAAGAATTGGTGCAAGATGAATATGGCAAAAAAATTGGCTACAACATATCATCATCGATATTTCTAAAAACTATATAGCTAAACGTTGCTCAGAACAATAAATTATTGAAAATCTTTATTGCCAGTGTCATATAAATAAATTTGATTGCTGCACTGGCCAATAGGTTTTATTGGTACTTAATATAGATTTTTTTTGGATTTTAAAAAAGTATCCTGTAAGATGGAAATGAAATTTGTGACTTATTTTTTATTATCCTATAATGACCCGCAAAACCCAATGACACAGACAAGATATATAAATGAAATATAAGATATTTTTCTCTGTTATTCAATATATTTCTCTTCAATATATTATTATAAGTGACTTTATTATTATACAATAAACCTATATATTATTACCACTATTAGTAATTTCTTCTATAATCATTCTTTCATCTTGGTTACTTTCTGGTTCCTCATTAGAAATCGCACTGTATTCCAAGAAAGACACAATCTGTTTATGATAAACTGTAAATGGTACAATTATAATAGAATTTTAATGCGCCTCCTAAAGTATGATAAACTAGTTATGCAAGCCTAGAGAGGAAAACTACCGAAAACAATCTTGTAATCACCCGCAGGCAGGCAGCTGAAAATCAATCTTATAGAGGAGGTATTACCCTTACGTATTTGTGTACCAAGTTTGGTGTCGATCGGTTAAGTATTTTCCGAGATATCGTGTTGACAGACAGACAGACAGACAGCTGAAAATCAATCCCGTTGGAAGTATTATCCCTACGTATTTGTGTACCAAGTTTCGTGTCGATTGGTCAAGTATTTTTTGAGATATAGTGCTGATTAACAGACAGACAAAAAACGGTAGGAAATTTGACATATAATCTAATTATTAAAAATTTCTCTAAAAGCCAGAACGTACAAAAAAGTATACAAAAAGGTATGATCGCCGATTTTTCTCACTTTTAGCGTGACTCGGTTTCTAGACCAACACCCCATCCCAACGAGCCCAAAAATAGCTAGGTACCTACGTTATGAAGATCTTAGATAGAAATCTATTTATGTTGAAAATAATAATTAAATATCACGATTAGTAGATATGAGGTCTGTATACAGACCAGTTCATCTGAATTAAAGGACCACAATAAGTACGATTTGGAATGTATCAAATAGCAAATCAAAGGCCGTAATACTTCCCATCAAATAGTGATGGCAGAAACTCTATCAGAGATAAACTCAGACATGGCTGGTATGTGCTGAATGGTAATGCACATGAATTTGTGCAGGATTAACGTGGACAAATATTTGAGTCAAGTGATTCTATAGTTCTCAACAAATCGATAATGGAGATTGCCTCATCCAAATAATTCACTGAAGAGAAGGAGATTACTTAAAGTATTGGGAAAAGCACGTTTGAGACACGACCTCTCTATGACAAGATTCGTTTTTGTTTAACCCTGTTCAATTGAATATTCGAAGAAAGCAAGTAAGACCGTAAGACCTTGAGAAAATCAAAGGGCTACTGAAGGTCGTAATGCATTCCACGAAATAATCACTATTTCGTCAGTAATAGAAAAGCTTGATACGATATGTATGAGGGGGTAACTGTACTAGTAATTAGACTGGATCGATGACTCTGACTCTTCATAATTAGTTCAAATACATGATCTAATAATTATAATTATAAGTACTTTGTAGAAATAGGATCAAGTTGATCTTCTCATATAAATGGATTACATGACAAATACTTGAGATTACATTATTTCCATTTCGGAAATTACGTCGGTTATAATTACGGTACAAATATTTCGAATAAAAATACAAAAATAGATCATATTGAATTTGACAGGCAGATAGACGAGAATTACACAATCATGTGAATACCTTAACATTTTTGAGAATGGAAGGACCTTTTCGTATATTTTAATTAAATAGCAGAGAGGAACCAATTTTCTTAAAATACATAAAAATAACGAACCTGGGAAACAATCATTATTCTCCGATCAATAAATCTGGCTAATGCTTGAGTTTTTTATTATATTTAACGTAGAAATAAACAAAAATTATCAAGCAGCATAGCAAAAATGGAGCTGAATTAGCATTTACATGTTACATTACTGTTACATTATCAAAATGTGTAACCAAACTAGAGATAAGACTTCATCCTAGGACTGTATTTGAAAATAATTGATCTCTGGAAGAATTATTCGAATGGAATGAAAATACATTTATAGGTACATGACATGTAAGAAAAAATATATTTTTATTTAACTCAACAAAGTTAGATAGATGTTACTGATTCCAGAGCAAATATGAAAAGATTATCCATCTCTGAATCGAGTTACCAAAGAGGAACTGAAGACTAATAGGAAGCGTAATTGCAGAATTTCAAACTACAGAGGACAAATTTAACGATAAGTACTCACAGAAAGGTGATCTTAGAATGTTGAAATTGTCGGACCAGATTTATACTGGCAGTATCCTCAAAGGCCTGTTCAACTGAATATTTGGATGAAATCCAGTACGACTTCGAGAATCAACCAATTACTGAAGGTCATACTGCAATCCATGAAATAGTCAGTATATCAGTCATAGGTACTATTGTAAATAGTAGCGCATTTTCTCTACGTTTATTACTGCTTGAGACTTGTATCACAATCAGAAAAGATACGTAGTACAGACTAAAACACTACTATCTATCATAAGAAGTATCCTCCTTCTGTTGGGGAGTACAAGATTCGTAGTAGTAAAAAAATACTACGAAAACCTTTACTGCCCTGAACAGACAGAAGATCTGTCTTGAAATGTTTCTTTGTTCTATGACAAAACTACGTATCAGAAAGGTGAGCCAAGTGTCCATGTGACTGTAGTGGTTTAAATGAAGATACAAGGCAAAAATTATCTTCATAAATAATAAATAAATGTATAATTTATAAGTTTAACACTGACTGAAACTCGTACTACGATCAAAAAATCTACGAACCACACAGTCCCAATTAGTGATAATCTCATTGACATGTATGAAGATTATTTAATACTGTGACACTGTGACAATTAGTCAGCATCATAAATGTTGTATAATTTATAAGTTTATACGCTGACTGAAACTCGTACTACGATCAAAAAATCTACAGCACACAGTTCCAATCAGTGATAAACTCATTGACATGTCAGAAGATTATGTAATACTGTGTAATAATTTGTATATCAATGAATCTAAAAATGTTGGCATATAAAAAAAAACATTTGCTGTTCAACTGAATATTTGGAAGAACCCTAGTACGACCTTGAGAATATCAAACGGCTACTGACGGTCATACTACATTCTACGAAATAATCAGTATGATATATCTGTGGATATACCTGCCAGCAAAGAGCATTGCAGGCGTGAAACTTGTACTGCAATCAGGAAAGCATGTAGTTCAGACAAATTAATCGATGGTACCAGAGCACTACTTTGATGAGAAGATAATCCATCTAATGTGGATGAACAAGTTTTGTATTTGTACAAACAAAAACAAAGAAAACCTATACTGCCCCGAATAGATAGAAAACCTGAAGAAAATATCCTGAAATATTTCTCTCCAACCAATAATGATGCCTGCAGAAATGTTTGCTTATTGAATTACGTTGTGAATTTCGTACAGCAATCAGGTAAGGTACGCAATACACAGACTCTACAAAGATGGTAAAAGATGCAGGACCGTTACTATCATTGAGAAGTATCATCCACCTCTTGGGGATTTACAAGATTTGTAGTTGTAAAAATTACTACGATGATACGTATGATATAATCTAAGTCTGTCACTGAGCGGGACCAAGATCAGAAAAGCTACGTGGTACAGATTCACACAGTTATAAACCTAGAAATGGGTGGTGTTGATGTGAATATTATTAAATAAAAAATTCAAAAATATCACCAAATATTTGACCCAAGCAACTCGATATTTCTTAAGAAATTGGTAACTGAACATTGTTTTAACCAAATAAGTAGTTAGTTCAAATGATAACTGAGGGCCGTACTGCATTCCGTAGTCCTGGTTGGCTACTAAAACTGTCTTGTTTTAAATAAAAGTAAAGACTCACATTGCTATACTAAAATAGTATAAAAGAGCTTGTCAAAGAATAAACCGTTTTATGAGTTTTACAAGGAATTTGTAAATACACAAAATTGCTCAAATCACAAATTAATCGATATAGGTACTTACGGGAAAGCAATGTTGAAACACTTTTCCGAAGATTTGTACTGCCCTGAAAATATGGACATAATTCCTGTACGACCAAACGGTTAAAGCATTCGACGAAATATTCTGCATGTAAGCTACCAGCTGAGCTACTGTAGATATTGTGCGTATATCTCTAAGTATGTTACTGCTTGAAACTCGTACCACAATCAGCAAAGCAACGTGGTAAAAGTTCAAACAGTTATAAACCCAGAAATGAGTGGTTTTGATGTGAATATTAATAATAAAAAATTTAAAAATATGACTAATTAGGTATTTGAGCTAAGCAACCCGGTCATCGATATTTCTCAAGATGATCGATTACTGAACATTGCTTTAACCAAATAAGTAGGTTAGTTCAAATGGCTGCTGCATTTCACTACTAAAACTGACGTGTTTGTTGTATAAAATCTAAATTTGTCACTGAGTGAGACTCGTACTACGATCAAATAAACTACGTAGCACGCAGACTCAATCATGGATAAACTTAAGACACGCTGCTTCAGTCGAATTGTATGAATTTGAGCAAATGACCAAATATTTGAATAAAGCAACGCAGTCATCGATATTTATCAACAAATCGAAAACATAACATTACTTAATCCAAGTAAATGTTTCCGAATGCCAGATTAATCTTCTGATATGGATAAATGCTATTACTGCAATAGATGTGAGAATACTGAATGATTATTCTTCGAGTCTGAATCGGTTTAAATAGATGATAATGTAATTAAAGTACCATCTCAAAGGATTACCTTAATGACCGAAACTTGAAGTGACATTATTTCTAATTACAGGTAAAAACCTGGTAATTCCCCATTTTAGGTGATAATAATTAGAGTAGGTAGAGATATTTTAGATAAATATGCAAAAGCAGATTCACGTTGAATAATAAGTATAAAATTAAATGTCTTTAAAAATCTTTCTAGGTAGATATTTCAATAAGACTCAATCCAGTGTGAACGTTTGGAATGGATACATTAAATAAAAAACGCGCTGTATATTTAAGATAGAAACGCTTAGACTTTTTGATAGACGAACCCAAACGGAAGACGTATACCTTCAATTCGATTATCTTTTTTTTTGTTTGTGCACGTGCTTTATATATATATAATAAACCTACTCCGATTTGGATGATTTTTGATTCATTTGAAAGAGGAAACCATATTTGTAAAAACTCAAATCCAAAATTTCCTTGTCTCTAAAAAACTCCCCCGAAGGGGCTGGTTGGGGCGATTTTTTTCAAAACTCGAAAATCTGAAACGGCAGAATTTAAGATCCGGAAACGTTTAAATTGATTTTTTTAAGAGTTACGGTTTTCGAGTTAGAGCGATGCTAAAATCTCAAATATGTGTATTTTTGTTATGTGGAGGGTGCAATTTCTTTCGAAAATTGAGCAACCAAATTAAAGACCAGATTATTTGTAGCAACATTTATATTGAACCTTTTTTCTATAGAGTTACAGTTTTCTTGTTACAGCTGTGGTAAAGTCTAAAATATGCCTATTTCCACGACGATGTATTTAGATGTCTGAATATTAACAAGTACAAGCAAAGAATATACATGGGTAATGGTATAAGTGAACGTTCAAAGATTTGACTAAGGTTACACTCAAAAGTGTGAATTAAATATTTTTTGTTGGTGCACTGAAAAATACAACATAATATTAGTGGTACTTGTGAAGTTGCACCTCACAACTTCAAAAGTACTAGCACCAATAGAATTAATATTATTTTGAATTTTGCAGTGCCCCAACTAATAACGTCGGTTCAATTTTTAGAAAAAAATATTAATTAATTTTGCACAGTGTCAAAATCGAAAACTTGTATGTATTGTATTTATGAATATCTGGAGCCACGTATACAGGGTGCTTCACCCTGAATGATTCATGAGATGTTTGAAGAAGACCAAATTTTAGTTGAGAAGTGATTGGAAGATCTTTTTAAAAGTTCTATTTATTAGATACCCAATCACAACCGGGAAAACCGTAAATATAAAATTAGTTTCCTCAACTAGAATAACTAGTATGTTTTTTTGGATCGAATTGATATTCTACTCCTTTCTTTGAGACAACTTCTCGCCATAAACAGTCCAAATTCCAGCATATTTTTAAAAAAGTTCGGTCATTTCAAATGGAATGCACTGTAGATATGTTATGTCACCATTATTTTTTTTTTCATTGGAAAGAGGAACGCAGAGAGATGGTCCGATTTTAAACTTTTCAAAATCAAAAAATGCACTGCCTTACAAAAACTCTTCCCAAATTGGGAAAGTGGACAGTTTTTTCAAGAATTGGTAATTTTCTCTTTCAGTGTTGAAGAAAAATCTTCTCTGGTGACATTTATGTCGGATATTTCTCAAAAATTACAAGGATTTCCAGAGAATGACTAAATTGTAAGTAATATCATTGTCACTATATTTTAAAATTACACCAAGAAATGTTTCTATAATTTAATGATAATAATAATTTTTATTGTAATGTGTGGTTGCACTAATAAGAGAATTGGGCTATATATGCTACAGGATTTTTTCTAAAATAAACCAAAATTATCTTTGCGTCATACATTCTTCTGAATATATTTTTTTACATTTCGTTGATAAACATAGAATCTTACAGCTCTTAGAAACTACAGAAATTTCCCTCCAGATATCTAGACTTTATTGGTAGAAATTGTATTATTTCAAATGTTATCAACTCCTTGAAATGTGCAGATATTATAATAAAATTATAAACATCATAAACCATTATGCTGGAAACATTTTGGAACTGATAAAATTCTCAACCTCTAGGATTGGTACATCGTTTCCGCCCTTGCTTGGCTTTCGAAGCTAAGCTGCTGTCTAAATATGTTATTCAATTAATCACCTACATTCGAGCAATGTCCTCCAAAATACAAGAACAAAATTTATAGGTATCTACTAAATCTATATAATAATACTTCACTGGTCTCCATTTTAAGAATAATGCGGTCACAAAGAAATATGAGATTAAGCATAATTGACGCTTATATGGCTAAGGCTTAATAATATGTGTTACAGATACATTGAATTAAATAAAGAAAATTTTAGTGAACCAGCCGTCTTTATATTATACCGATGTATAGGACCATATAATTAAATGCTCTGGTGGTTTAGTGGTAACGTAGGTACTTATCGTTCATAGAGCTGACCCGGGTTCGATTTTTGGGGTTTTTTCCTTGATAAAAACTACAATCAAATAATTTTAGAGGAATAGTCTATGACAGAAAAAGACTCAATAATGTTCAATCTTAAAAAAAAACAAAATAATTATACCAAAGTGCCGAAAGTTTTCTTTCAATTTTTCTAAGTATTCCCCAACACTTGCAAGTAAGTAGACAAAACAAAAAATAATTGAGCATTTTACGAACAAGATAAAATTTAATCATTTACTAGGTATAGGTACCTACTTTTTTTTCTGTCATTCCTATATCGAATGTGAGGAGATATAAATTATCATCAATCTTATTCAGAACTACTGAAATAGAGGAAATTAAGGCCGTTCCCTTTCTGGCAATTCTCCCTTCCGACAACGTAGACAACCCAGCAAACACGTTGGTGTGTCTGTGTATGTTGGCTGTTCCATAATGGGCGGTGTCATCTCAAACATTTGTTCGCTTCAATAATAGGGTTGTAAAATCTTTCCAACGTAAACAACCAACCAACACCCATAGTTGAAAGAGTAGCCAAATTGGTCTCGGCGTTTCGCCGATTTCAACTTCAAACTTCGAATTTGGTGTCGGTACTTGGGCCAGCACCCTTACCATATCCAACTGATCCAGGGAGTAAAGTGTTAATAACTACATCAAGTAGGCTTTAGAGCGTTTGGAGAAATTCCCTTTTTTTAATTATTTTAATAATTGAAATATATATTCCCGAAAGAGGTATAGAGATACCTGTCCACGGGTCCAGTACAAAAAACAACCATGGCTCTAGCGGGACTCGAACCCGCGCTCACGATGTGCTCTCGCAGGCTACGAACGCATTTCCAGCGCCTTAACCCAGTAAACCATCGTGACCCCTAAAAATGTTGGACAAAAAATCATCTTTAGCGATAAGAGTGTTTTATTGATGAATGGCTATGTTAATAGGCATCATAATTGCCGTACATGGGACGTCGCCACCCGGACGAGGTTCACCAAGTAGCAAGGCATCCACAAAAGGTTTCTGTTTTGTGCAGTTTTTCAGCCAGTGGCGTCCTTGGTCCGTTTTACTTCCCTCAATAAGGGAAGTATTGTATTCACGGAAAAAATCGACCTCGAGATTTTTGCTGATATTGACATTTTGAGGTTCCTTGATCCCGAAAATCATGGTATCTCAAGTCCGTCGGTCGGTCTGTCTGTAGTCTGCTGGCATTGTAGCTCAATAACGGCTTGACCTAGGACAACGAATTTTGGTATGCATATTGAAGGACTACCGGCAACGCAATGTAAGGGTTTTCGTTAATCATATATACAGGGTATCCAAAATATTAAGTGTCAATATAAGAACGGTAGAAGCGAAAAATTATCTCTGGAAAATAGAAGTGTAAAGTTGAAATTAATAGAGTTTGAATTATCATAAAAAGAAAAGAAAACAACGGAGTTAACTGGCGTTCAACAAATAAGAATCTTCCTATAGAAAGGTGCAACTTGCCACACAGAGGACGTTTATTATTCATTATTCAGAATATATGAATTTAATTTGAAATTTGATGAAATAGACTGATAGAAATACCAAAAACTTATTCTGCAGACTTATTTTATATTTCTTAATATGCCAGATTTACATAATTAGAAAATATGAGAACCCTTTCAAAGTTGTTCGAGGTGTATACAGCGGACACATCGGCGTCGAGGATTGACTTGTTTGTGCGTTAAAAATTATCAGCGGCATTCGCAAACAAATCTGTGACAGTTTGAATATAAAACTATACTAGTACCTAATTTAGATGTCTTTATGAATACGCCTGTATTATTTTGAGACGTGTTTTTAGGATTTTTGAGCGATTTGGTTTATAAAATTGATATTTATTTGAAGCTCCGTACAAAAAAGGGAATCCTTATGTTGAGGCGTCGTTGTCTGTATGTCTGTCTGTTCGTCCATCAGTACGTCACAAGTGTTTTTCTCTGAAACTACACAAGCTCTCAACTTGCACAGTTGTAGAAGTCGTTAGCCCGCATCTTATTCCATGTGAATTTATTTCAGAAATACAATTCCCTCTCCTCTTTATCACCAAAGTTTGTTAACTCTGAAATCATTTAGACTAACAGAAAATCCTCGTGTTTTTCAATATTGTGCAGAGCCATAGGTGCGCGAGTCTGTCTCGCACTTGACCGAATTTTTCTTGATTGATTTTATATAAAAATAACGCCTGCTCTTTGTATTTTGCGATATTTACGGTTCTAGCTTTTTTGGGGGAGGAAATGTCTGACGGTCAAAAAGCTATGTGGTTATCAGTACAAAAGACGAAGGCTGGAAAAGAATACCCAAACTCAGAAAGAAGCTGGCGCATTTATAAACTATTTTTGGAGTAGGTATATCTGGTAGTATCAAGATAAATGGTAACTCAGGGTATCCACCATCAAATACTGGAACAAAGTAAAACAAGGAATCGCCAGAGAGTGATGATAACCTATAAATGGACGATATTTCTACTTTAAAGTATGTGGCCGAAAATTTTAGCATATGTCGAATGATGTTTTTTTTGTAAAACCAGAATTGTCAAAGGTTAAAGTATTGTTAACCAATAGATGCTGCTGCTCAAAGAATTATTAAGTAACCATTGGTACTGTGACGTGCAAGGGGTACAGCCGCCGGCACAGAGCTACAAAGTGGCGGCGTCCTTTTGATGCTTATACGCGAGTGATTGGAATCTCGTGAGCGGCTGCTGACAAAGAGTGTGACGCATGTGCTCACTAGGATGTCGACAAAGGATTTCGAGAAAAGTCCAGAGGCGGCTTGAGTGACCTAAGGACGCGGCGAAAGATCTGAAGAGTCTTTTTCGGATATATCTATATTTAGGAGATTTGTAGGCATGAAGAAAAGTGTGTAAAAGAAGACTGTAAAAAGAAGAGTCAGAGTAAGCTAGTAATAATATTCAATAGTAAAGTTAAGTTGTAATTTTTATTATTCTACTTTTGTGTGTAAATAAGGTTTATTTATTAATTGTAAATTAGTTTCACATATCTGCGGACCCGCATAAAGTGGAAT
This sequence comes from Crioceris asparagi, assembly GCA_958507055.1. Classification (NCBI taxonomy): domain Eukaryota; kingdom Metazoa; phylum Arthropoda; class Insecta; order Coleoptera; family Chrysomelidae; genus Crioceris; species Crioceris asparagi. The sequence goes on along the minus strand of OY293832.1, from coordinate 14,081,973 downwards.
AAGTGAGTGAAGAGGCTTTTGTCTATGGTAAACACCCGAAAGCAGACAGTAAAAGTGGAGGAACAACTAGGTTATTCTCCGATTTTTCTAGAAAACAAGAATAACGACGACAACAAGAAAATAAATAAGAGGAGGAACAACTAACTAAGGTAATCTCCGATTTTTCGAGAAGACAAGAAGAACTAGGACAGAGAGATTTCGAGCAGATTGCAGGATTATTCCAAAATATCCATCAAGATATCGAGACCGTAAAACAGGACGTACGAGAAGAAATTGGGTAAATTCGAGAGTAGTTTGAAGAAAAGTACCGAAGACTAGAGAAAGAGTTGAAGAAAATACGGGATACTAACCACGACGAAAGCAGCGAATTGGCCATGTCGGCGATCACTACAGACAATGAAAAACTTAAACCACCAACGTTTGTTCCAGCCAACGCAAATGGACGGGATCATCAGCAGAAAGCGACGGCGTTGGTATTGGCCTTGCGAGAGAAGGCGCTTGAAACACTTCAAAGCATTCCTGAAGCCAAAACAAACTGATTATTCGGCTGTTGCGGGCGCCATGGAACTAAGGCAACAAACATCTTAGTCAAGTGTATCAGAGCCAGTTGAAAAGCAGAATTCAAGGTTCAACGGAGTGCCTGCAGGAGTTCAGCAGCAGCATTGAGGGCATAGTGCGACTGGTTTACCCACAGGCCCCGGTCGAATTCATTGAGCAAATTAGTGTCCAGTACTTCATTGACGGAGTTCGAGATATAGACATGCAGCAAACGTTAAGACTAAGTAGGCATAACACCTTAGCCGAAACAGTTTTCCAGGCACTGGAATACTAAGCTGCCAAAAACGCTACGATGAATCGTTGCAGCAAATTAATAGAAGTCAGGGTGTCAGACAAACCGCAAGACAATGCAGATTTCTTTAAGAAGCTGGAGTCGTTGTTAAAAAAAAAATCTGCTCTCGAGGATGCAAGGACTCAGGCTATAGAAAACTGATTAAGTGTTACAATTGCAACCGAGAGGGACATATAAGTAGTAATTGCAAGCTACGACCCAGATCCGAAGAACGAAATGTTCAGAGCGAGAATACCCGACTTCAGGAAAAACTCCACCTTGTCAGTGCAAGGGGCGAACGCTGGCGACCACTGATTATCAAGCCCCCAAGTTACATTTGCGCTCCATTAAGAAGAACTGCGAGAGCCTGGTTATCCAAGGTATTCTCAACAGCAAGAAATGTGATCTGACGACCATCGACACGAGGGTAACAAGATCAGTGGTACGCCCAGACATAGTTTCCAAATACTCTATCGTGCAGCGCAACATCAAGCCAACACTGTAAACTGCAAAAGAAGATCTGATAAATGTTTTTGGCAAGGCACAAGTAAAGGTTAATGCAATCGTGGCCGACAACAAGTTGACACCATGGTTCAAGAAATACTGAAAGATGGCGTCACAGAAGAATCCAGCAGTCCTCGATCAACACCAGTTCTGCTGGTGACGAAGAAGGATGGTTCGGTTAAAGTTAAATGATTTTACGAAGAAGGTACAGCTACCCATTACCCCGGGCTGACGATACCTTGAACACCTTAGCCGGATCCCGGTGGTTCTCAACTATGAACCTGAAAAGTATATATTGGCAGGTAGAGCTAAACAAAGAAGATAAAGAGAAAACAGCTTTTATAGCTGGAAACGGCCTGTATCAATTAAATGTCATGCCGTTTGGATTATGCAATGCCCCTGCCACTTTTGAAAGGCTAATGGAATTAGAACTGCAAGTACTAACTTGGAAGACGAATTTCAAGAAAGTTTTCATCAGGATCCGGAGTTCTAATCTCCAGCTGAATCCAAAGAAATGTGTTCTATTCCAGGAAAACTTTCTCGGACACGTCGTATCATCGAAAGGAATTGAGACCGATCCTGAAAAAAGTCCAGGCAGTGCGATATTGGCCTAGACTAAAGAATAAGCATGAAGTTAGAAGCTTTTTGGGACTGAGCATTTACTATCGCCGATTTGTTAAGGATTTCGGAAAAATTCCGAAGCCACCACATCAATTATCTGAATATCTCGCTTGACGAGCGCGAATCGCCGCGTCGGTTATTACTCGTTTAGTTGACATCTGACTAAGCAGCTGATAGTAGTATTTTGTCTGCTAATTATTATACAGTATTGTGATTGTGAAATAAGAATGTTCTGAAAGCGTTTGGACAATGGACCAGAACCCGAAAAAGAAAAGCTTTAAATATTGTATAGTTACTGAGTGTAAATGTACTACGATTAAAATATGATATATGATAGAGATGACTTTTTCCAATAACACACTATCTTGTAGGGGAGGGTTCCTCGCTTGTACGATGGAGCCACATGACAAAAGCAATAACAACATTACAGCCTTCCTCTGAAGCAGAACAATCATACATAACACTTAGCTTCGTCTATTTTTTTAACTCTAAAACAGTACAGCCAACTTTGTAACAGTTTATGTCCCGGTGTCATTCTTGCTATAAAAATACATTTATTATAGTACATCAGTGAGCCTTCGCAAATTAAAATGAATAAACTAAATCCTCAAATAATGGTCTTATACTTTCCCTTTTTCCAAAAATCCCTACCCCTCTATTTGGAATAAAACTTATAATATTAAAAACTATCTTGATTTTCGAATTCCTTGACCCCAAAAAGCATATGAAAATGGTACAATATGATTTAATAAACTGCACAAGGACTTGCAGCGGCTTATATATTTGGCAGCCACACCCAATCCGTACGTCTACCCCAAATAAAATATTCACCGGTGAAACTACAGCCATCTTAGAAGCTCTAAAAATGTGCATTGAAGATCCCAGAAATAAATTTATTATAAACAGCGATTCACTTAGCGTAATTGACGGAATAAACCAGTTATATCCTCAACATTCCATTCTTCTGAAGATTAAGGATGTGCTTTACCAACTACAGATCTCAGAAAACAATATAATATTTCTATGGGCTCATTCCCACAAAGGGATCAAAGAAAATGAGGAAGTTGATACTCTAGCCAGAAAAGCGACTTCAAACGTGAATACTCTTCAAAAGAACAAACTTCCATCGTCATATGAATAATCTGGTAATCTAATTGTAACATAACAACATCAAAGTTGAAGGAAACCAAACAAATCAATGATTATCTACCCCTTCCAACTAAAAAAAGAGAACAAGTCATCATCAATCGCCTCCGACAAGAACATACACGCCTCACTCACCTCCACATCATACAAAAAACTCCAACTCCAACCACGACCAACATAAAGTATTGAAATTTCTAAAAGACATTACATGTATTGTAAAATATAATTGTGTTTTCTGTGTGCTAATAACTCACAGTAGTTGATGCTGCGGTTATTTTTCTTTGATAATAAAAAAACTCTTGATTTGAATTTAAGGAATCAATAATCATTAGTAAATCCACTTCTGGAAGATTTGACGAATCTGCTTTATTAAATTTTTTTTCACACATAGTATAAACACAAAAATTCTGCAATTGATAATACGAAATAAAAAATAATAAATTCGATGCGACGAAGCGGAATGTTCGTGTCTAATTATTATCAATATCTGGGCGACCGAGCTTTGCTCGGGTGTTGGGTAACACAGAATTTAGAGTAGGGCTATAAGAGTTACTAAGGATATTTAAACTTATTAAAAACTGTGCATATATCTGGTTAAAATGTATTGAGATCGGTAAATACTGCTTTTATTGTTCACATATTGGTAAGTTATAGATTTCGAAATAAATATGAATGTGTAATATGAATGATAAATATACCAAAACTCAGCTGTATCAACCCCCAAACAGTATACATAGGTACTGAAACTTTTATCTGCGGAGCCATTCTTAAAATAGCTAGTGTGGACCTCGAGGGTCACACAGATTAAATATAAAAGAATCGTCAATCGATTTCTCGACTCCGAAAACCCCTTTTCGCTAATTTTTACCAAAATCTGCTAACCCTTCCGTGCATTAGCTAATATCTACCTTAAGGGTCGCATTATATTGGGTATGTACAACTTTTCATTGAAAATTTTCAATTACATTATTAGAAATTCATATTAACATATTTTATTTAAAAAAATAGGTTTAGTTCGGTAGACCAGATTCCGAGATAAAATTTGCATATATATATATATATATATATATATATATATATATATATATATATATATATATATATATATATAAATAAAAAGATGTTCTTGGGGATGCAGTCATATATTAAATAAAATTCTTTGATTGAAGCCGAGCTTTCGAGAATGTTTATTCTCTTCTTCAGGGCAAACTACAAATCGTTACAAAATTATTTCAACAACAACTTAATAGTATTTTAAAAATACTTACAATCGTGAATTTAGAATAAATTAACCAAAAACAGGAAAGATTTCATAGCCATCAATTACAAATGTCATTATTTATATTTGTCATGGTAACACAATAAGTAAGAAAGTATCTAGATTTTGTTGATAAAAATGATTATTACTGAATGATCTTTATATGTTTGTGGCTATTTGAACAAGGAGCACAATTAAATTAAAATTATTATTAAGGCAGATACAGGTTCAGTTAAAAAAAATTTATTAATTTAAGAATATTGCATAAATACTTACATATATACCCATACATAGACTAAATTACGTTTATTCTGGGCTTGAACTGACAGTTAAAAGAAAAAGATACATAATACTATTTAAAATTTTTATATAAGTGTAATCATATTCTCTCACAATACGAAACATATAAACATGATTATTCTGAAAGTGCACTGAAAGTTATTCACTAAAAAAAGGCCGATTTCTCTCACTAATCAACCTCTAAATTTTTAGGTGAAATATATGTTTTGAAATCCTAAAACACTTTTTAATGTTCGTTCAAATATTCATAAATATTCAAAATAATATATAAAATCATATTCTCTCACAATACGACATGAATGAAACATTTTGAAAATCATTCACTTTTGCAGAAACAAGCTGATACCTCTCACTAATCAGCATGCAAATTTTCGAAAACAGTAAATGTTATGAAAATCTTTCATAAATAGATTATACATTTAATCTCAAATAAACATATAATGAAGAGAGAAGAATATAAGAGAATAATTCTCTTTGATCAACTAAATTTCTCTCACTAATAAGTTGATCTAAATATTTCTATTGTTTATGGAAAACTAAGATTCTAAAGTTAATTACTATAAAATCAGTTAAGACCAGTCCTTCATCTATATATAGGTACATATATCCCATACACATTAATCCATTTATAACCAATATACATATATACACATATATATACACACACATATACATATATACACATATATACATACATACACATATATACATACACACACATACATACATACAAAAATACATATATAAACAAAATAAATATTACATGTCAAGTACAGGTACATATTACATACCCAACTATACATAAATATCTATATATATTAATTTTGAGCTGAAAAATTATTATAATTAACATTATATAATTTTACAATATAAGAATAAATGGAACTAAGTCCTTTTATATCTGAGCGTTTATTCATAGTGTTTATTCATAGTGCACTTTCAGAATAATCATGTTTATATGTTTCGTATTGTGAGAGAATATGATTACACTTATATAAAAATTTTAAATAATATTATGTATCTTTTTCTTTTAACTGTCAGTTCAAGCCCAGAATAAACGTAATTTAGTCTATGTATGGGTATATATGTAAGTATTTATGCAATATTCTTAAATTAATATTTTTTTTTAACTGAACCTGTATCTGCCTTAATAATAATTTTAATTTAATTGTGCTCCTTGTTCAAATAGCCACAAACATATAAAGATCATTCAGTAATATTCATTTTTATCAACAAAATCTAGATACTTTCTTACTTGTTGTGTTACCATGACAAATATAAATAATGAGATTTGTAATTGATGACTATGAAATCTTTCCTGTTTTTGGTTAATTTATTCTAAATTCACGATTGTAAGTATTTTTAAAATACTATTAAGTTGTTGTTGAAATAATTTTGTAACGATTTGTAGTTTGCCCTGAAGAAGAGAATAAACATTCTCGAAAGCTCGGCTTCAATCAACGAATTTTATTTAATATATGACTGCATCCCCAAGAACATCTTTTTATTTATTTATATATATAGATATATATATATATATATATATATATATATATATATATATATATATATATATATAATGGTAAATGAACCCATTAGACGTCAAAGAAATAATTCACATTTTATCTAATTGAATAATAGAAAAGATAATGAAAGTGTCACATTAACTTTGATAAAAGCTACTCAGACACAGCTATAGCGGAAGTAGGAAGTAACATTTTTATTTCAAGCGAAATACGTATATGTGGTACGAGTCAGAGGCAGTAACAAACTTAGAGGTTATGCACTTATTCACAATAGTATGGCTGATAGCTGACATACTGATTATTTCGTGGAATGCATTACGATCTTCAGTAGCCGTTTGGTCAGTTGAACAGGCCAGTACAAATGTTGTTGGAAAAGTATTTCAACATTGCCTTCCTGTAAGTACCTATATCGATAAATTATTGATTTGAGCATTTGCAAATTTCTTTCATCTATATACCTATATAAAAGCGGAAGCCAGTCACTCACTGACTGACCGAGAATCATTCCCACGGCCAAACGGCTAGAGCTACGAAGTTGAAATTTTCAGGGAAGCTCCGTTTTGTTTAGTTGAGAAGACTAAGCCCTATTGATAGGACCAAATATAATTTTTGTCTATCTGTCTGTATGTTTGTACACTCAACACGATAAAACAACTACAAGGAATGGAATTGGATGCATTTTTCCACGCGCACGAAGTCGCGGGCAAAAGCTAGTATATCCATAAAATGATTTATTATATTACAAGCTCTTTGACATTATTCAAGAATATCAATATAATTCTTTACTTTTGTTTAAAGCAAGTTAAATTTGTATTGCTTTACATAAAATTATTGTTGAAACATCAAACAATACTATTATTATATTGTAACGAAATTGGGATGTAGCTTTAGCGCTGGGGACCCGTAGTACGATGGGAGCTAATAGTACTTTGGGGACCGGTAAAAAGGTGGGGACCGGTAGTGCACTGGGGACCAGGAGTACACTAGAGACCAAAAAATAATTTTATGACATATCAACTTTCATCTTGATATGTATATATATACAGGGTGATTCAGTAATAATTGAAAATATATGTAGGGTCAAGGCAGGAACAGTAGCTCATTTTTATAATGGTTTAAAATCCCAAAAGTTATGAGCAGAAGATTTAGAGATTTTTACTGAGATGAAGTCTAGCAATAGACTAACTTTTGGCATAAGTATCATTCCAATTAGTAAACAAAGAAAAAATGTATAGCACTTTTATTTAAAAAATGTTTTGAGCCACTGTGTACTAGGTATGGTGTACAGTGGCTCACTTATAAGTACACGGTGACTCAAATAGTACACACTGGCTCATACATATACTTATATAAATAAAAGTCTTGTTTTTGAATAAAAATATTTTTATTTATTCAATTAATAATTGAACCATGATTAGAATTAAATAATGACTCATATTAATCAAAATCACCCGTTATAATAACAAATTTAGAAAGGACTGGGATACACATTGAAATCACTTATTTTCTCAATCATCTGGCTTATAAACTAGAATAACTCTTCGAAAGAGAAAGGAACACAAAGTTTCATTATTGGAAAATCTAAATACAAAACTAAAATATTTCTTCTAAAGAGAAAAATGAACTTATTACATTATTGAAAGTAATAATGAAAAGTCGACTTCAAATGTATAAAACGGTCTAGAAGAAGTTCCTACTACCAAAGGTTTTGGAAAAATAAATTTCACATCTCTTTCGTTGACAAGGGAGAGATCTGGTCTCTCAGGCATAAGAAACTATTCTGTGTCAGATTTGCGTGTAAGAAAAGAAACGTAGTACTCTGAAGCCCCATTTTGATCTTCTATGATTTTCCAAATATAGAAGGATTTAAATTTTTTGTTGCTAATTGAACAACTAGAAATTCACCTTCCCTTGGTGGACGAGGTAGTGGTTTTGCTAAAAGATTTTCATCTAAAATCATATTTATTTCCACTGGTATCTCTTCTTCATCAACGATGTCACTATCATCTTCAGATTCCAGTGTCATATTCTCCATTTGTTCCTCAGCACTACTTTCTTCGAATATTTTGCGAGTAACTTTTCTTTTTTTAGGGATAATCGTTTTACTCGCATTTTTCTCATGCTCTAATTGATCTTTCTCAGGTGTGTCGGTTACTATCATACTTCGTTTTCGAATAATATGTCTTGGCCCAGCTTTGGTCGAATTTCTAAATTCGAAGGGAAAAATGAAAGTATCTGTATTAGTTGAACTTTTTTCTTGAGCCAGTGGTCTCTCAGTTATATTAGACTTCGGGGGGGTCTGGATATCCCTATTTTTTGAGTCGTCTGTTTCTGCAAAACAGTGTAGTTTATTACAAATGGGAATAGGGTGGAGGTCATCCACCCAGTTGGTGAAGCCAATCCAAGAGTTCCTGCTGGCGTGTTTTTTATCATATTGTCTTTGAACTTCTTCCGAGGAAAGACCATTACAGGAGGAAAGGCGTTACCACTTGCACTGACAATACGACATGTGGTGACTCGCGTTTCCCTTTGTGCACTTGTAACTTTTCCTATACATTTCTTTCCTTTTGGAGCTATAACCTTCGGTGGTTTTTGGACGGTGGTAATCGATGTTTCGTCCAAATTGAATATCCGTGTTCCATCAGCAAAAGCAGGATTTCGATTCATTAAGTCATCTAAATTATCATAAAAGCTATCAACATTATGCCGGTAAAAGGACGTAGCTCTAGCAAGACTGCATGGCTCTGGTCTGCGTAAAGTAAAATTATTCCTACGTCGAAATGCCAATAGCCAATCTTTACCGGCCATCTTATTTGTTTCCCAAGATTGCGGAATTTTGATGTTATTTTTCTTTGCACATTGGTATGCTATATTCCTACATTCAGTCAGGCTCTAAAACAATAGTGCGCAATAATCGAAATAATTCTGCCGTGAATATCTTATTTACGCTATAGTTTGGTTGTAAACGCTTTTAAGCGTAGTGAATGGAACTCTGCTTTCTCTAGAGGCTTCTCGAATTGACATTCCATTGCGTATCAATAAAAGCCCATTTTTTACATTTTTTTTGGAGCATGTCCCAATTTTTGATCCAGTAGATTGTTTTCGTGGCATTCTAGAACAAAAGTATGTATTTTACTAATAGCGCCATTTGGATTACGAGGTGGTCTACCACATCCAAATATCAATGTGAAACTTACCTTAAAATTTTTTTTTACCTATTAAAACACAAAATACGCTATAAAACACTCGCGTGGCGGACGTATCACCATATGTCTAGCTTGAATGCATTCGGTTGGCGAATGCTTTCGAGACGTGAGCAGTTAAACAGATAGCCCCTCTTGTTTTGGAAGGTGAGCCACTGTTTCCTCCGAGTCACTGTTCCCGCCTTGACCCTAGACTATGCGGGTAAATAAAAAGTAAACAGTTTGTTTCAGCTTTTAGTGCTCTTTTCAAATATGTTAGTAGATTTTACATTTAAAGGGTGTTTTTTTTTGAGAATCTAAATTAATTAATGTTTTTTCAGTCTTGACCTGGATTCTTTGATTGACTCGTTTTTCAAATCGTTTGGATAGGAATAGGAGAATGTGTATACCAAATATCAAGATAATATACCTACTGGGTGGATCGTGAGTTATGACCACTCAAAGAAATGACCAAAATTGACAAAGCAGCCTATATCTATGTTATAAAACTAGGTACGTCCAACAAATAGGGTATAGTTAGATCATTTTCGTGCCGTCATCCACCGTTAATTTTTTCCGTTTCCCAATGGGACACCCTGTATATCAATAGCAAATTCATAGATTTTATGGGAGGTTATTGTTAAAGAATATTTTACATTTTTAAGAAGTTTTTTTTTTACACCCCTGTATATGGAATTTTTGGATGGAGGAGAGTAGTCGTAAAAAAGACTTACGTCAGCCTTTGTACATGATTTCATTTGAAATAATATAGAAAAGCCTACAAAGATAGTTACAATTCATTAAGTCTAAAATTCCGCGAATTGTTACATTGGTCCTTCGAGCCATAAAAGAATCAGAAGAAAAGAAAATGTCATTACCAGATGTGAATGATCTTAGGAAAAGTATACGACTCAACTTTGGTGTACCATTTATAAAATACGGGTTTAATGAATTAAATGATGAAACCCAAAGCAAAGGATACAGCAAAGTTGACGGATCCATACAGTCCAAATCGAGTAGATCTTCAAAGGAAGGTACTGATAGAAGGCGTTTGCTTGAGAAAAAAGAAAGTGAGTTGAGAAAGGAAATGATACAATTAGAATTACAATCCATTCAAGAGGAAAAGGAATGTCTCCATGATATAGCTACAAAAAGATCTGAAAAAGAAGAAAAAACGTCTACCAAATCAAAAATCCATTCAATCAAAAATAATGGAACATTTGTTAATAAATGGATGAATGAAGCAAAAAAATGCAATTGGAAATATTTTAAGGACGAAGAAGAAAACAGCGGTCCGTTTGAAAACATAATTCAATCTTTGGTGAATTATGAACTGCCCCGAGAAGAAAAGGAAACAAATGATTTTTCTAATATGTTCACAAAATGTATGACTAAGTTGAATGTCAATTTGGAAAAATTAGTGACAAAACAATCTGTCAAACCCCTGCCAGATTTTTATGGGGATATTCCTGGATAAGCGAATTCCAACGCTCCACTCGAGAAAAGCAAATAACACCTTCCGATAATTTATACCGCCTTCACAAATGTATGCAGGGAAAGGCAAGAGACGCTGTCAAAGACTTAATTTGCAGCCCAGTAAATGTTGATTTTATCTTTGAAACCTTGAAAATGAATTTTGGAAAAGATGATAATTTTGAGTCAAATGGAGAACGCCAAAAAGTGTCCGAACCCAAGAGAAGAATCTGTAGAATCCTTCATGCATTTTTCGCCAATTGTCTCCAATATGGTTGTCGCTATGAATTCCATCAGTTGCAAGTCCTATATTGAAAACCATGAACAGATCTTCAAGTTGAAAGAAAAATTACCAAGAAACTCGAGGCGCGCTTGGGCTCAGATCAAACTTAAGAAGGAACAAATTAGAGAAACCGTAAATTTGAAGGCATTTGCAGGTTGGTTGAAATCCTAGGTGAATTTGTTGATGGAGTTGGTTGTGCGTTAAATATTATCAGTGGAATTCATAAACAAATCCGTGACAGTTTTAATTATCAAACTATACTAGTACCTAATTTAGGTGTCTTTATGAATGTCTGTCTCTCCGTCTATCAGTATCTCACAAGTGCTTTTCTCAGAGACTACACAAACTCTCTATTTGAAATTTAGCACAGTTGTAGAAGTCGTTTGCCCGCAACTATTCCACGTGAACTTATTTCAGAAATATAATTCCCTCTCCTCCTTATCACCAAAGTTTGCATTAATTCTGAAATCATTTAGACTAACAGAACATCCTCGTGTTTTTCAATATCGTGCAGAGCCATAGCTGCACGACTCTGTCTCGCACTTGACCGAATTTTTCTTCCATGGTTTCATATAAAGTTAACGTCTGCTCTTTGTTAATTGTAGGATGTTTATTTTGTGATACTGAAGGTTCTAGCTTTTTTTAGGGAGGAAATGTCTGACGGAAAAGCTATGTGGTTATCAGTACAAAAGACGAAGGCTGGAAAAGAAAACTCAAGCCCAGAAAGAAGCTGACGCTTTATTAAACTATTTTTGGAGTAGGAATATCTGGCAATACCGAGATAACTCAGAGTATCCACGATCCAATACTGGAACAAAATAATACAAGAAATTGCCAGAGAGTGATGATAACCTATAAATGGACGATATTTCTAAAATAAATGGAACTGACACCACTCCGCCCACAAATCAAATTATTGACACCAACCTGACACCTAAGGAAAATGCTCTACAACCTTTAAATCTGCACTCAAAGTATTTTAGCAGATGCTGAATGATGTTTTTTTGTAAACCCAGAACTAACTCAAAGGTTAAGTTTTGTTAACCTATAGATGCTGCTAGTCAAATAATTATTAGGTACGCATTGGTACTGTAACGTGCAAGGGGTACAGCCGCCGGCACTGGGCCACAAAGTGGCGGCGTCTAGGATCCCGACAAAGGATTTCGAGAAAAGTCCAGAGACGGCTTGAGTGATTTAAGGTTGCGGCGAAAGATCTGGAGAGACTTTTTTGGGTATATCTATATTTCGGAGAATTTTCGGCATGAACAGTGTGTAAAAGGAGAGTGTAAAAAGACAATGTGCAATAAGACTGTTTAATAGAAGAGTCAAAGTAAGCTAGTAAGAAGATTCAATAGTAAAGTGGAAATGTAATTTTTGTTGATCTACTTTCGTGTGTAAATAAAATTTATTAAATAATTGTAAATTAGTCCCACTTATCTGCGAACACGCACACCCAAGAATTTGATATCAGAAGTGGGATAAGTGAGTGAAGAGGCTTTTGTTAAGAAATTGGGACAGTTCGAGAAGAGTTTGAGGAAAAGTACCGAAGACTAGTGAAAGAGGTGAAGAAAATACGGGATACCAATTGGACACGTCGGCGAATGAAATGAAAATACATTTATAACTACACGATATGTAAGAAAAAATATTTTATTTAAATCAAAAAGTTACTGATTCCAGAGCAATATCCTGATGAGAAGATTATCCATCTATAGAAGAGAACAAGATTATTATTATTATTATTAAGTATATCAGCCATAGGTACTATTGTAAATAGGCGCATTTACTCTACGCGTTTATTACTGCTTGAAAATTGTATCACAATCAGAAAACATACGTATAACAGACTCAGACACAACACTTTCAGAAAGTTTTGCTTGTTGAATTACGTTTGTTACCACGTGAATTTCGTAATGCAATTAGAAAAGGTATGCAGTATAAACTTTGACAACTTTGATATTACTGATGCCAGAGCACTACTATCATAAGTATCATCCTTCTGTTGGGGAGTACAAGATTCGTAGTTGTAAAAAAATACTACGAAAACCTATACTGCCATGAACAGACAAAAGATCTGATAAGACAATCCTGATATGTTTATTTTTTCTCTGATCATTGGCTAATATTGAGTTGAACTAGACATTGAAACAGAAAATGCATTAAATAAATATAGCGTTTACACCATATAGAGCTGATTGACAACAGCGCCACGAATTAAGCGAGGTGCTAGTAACGAATAGAGCTATATACATACCTATGTATCACAAAGATGAGCCAAGTGTTCATGTGAACCTGAGCTGATGTAGTACTAGGGACTTATTCTTAATGAATGAACAATGCAGTCAGCTTCATAAATGTTGTGTAATTCATAATGACTGAAACTCATACTACGATCAAAAAATCTACGAAGCACACAGTCCCAATTAGTGATAAGCTTATTGAGCATGTCTGAAGATTATGTAATACGATGTAATAATTTGTATAACCGCCAACATCAAATCTTGCCTCTTGATGAAGGTGGACAAATTTATCCATATACTTACAGAGGAAACCTAAAAAATGTTTACATATGGAATTATCTGACAAGAAGTCCTTGCTGCTCAACTGAATATTTGGAAGAAATCTAGTACGACCTTGAGAATATCAAACGGCTACTGACCGTCATACTACATTCCATGAAATAATCAGTCTGACCGATATCTGTGGATATACCTGCCAGTTGCCAGCAAAAAGCATTGCGATATTGAAATTTACGTTTACGTTAAATTTGTTGGTGCGCAAGCTATGTAGTACAGACTCAACAAATTAATCGATGATACTGCTTCCAGGGCACTACTTTGATGAGAAGATAATCCATCTAATAGGGAAAACATGGTTTGCAGTTGTATAAAAATATAAATTAAAAAAAACCTATTCTGCCCTGATCAGATAGAGAACTTGAGAAAACAATTGTAAATTATTTCATTGCTCTCAGCAATCTCATGAAAATCATTATGTCAGCCATCTGTCCTACGATTATAAATAGAAACTTTGATGAAAAGATAATCCATCTAATTGAGATGAACAAGTTTTGTAATTGTTAAAAATGCGAAAAACCTATACTGCCCTGAATAGATAGAAAACCTGAAGAAACAATCCTGAATTATTTATCTCCGACCAATAATGCTGCATGCGAATGTTTCTTAATGCTTGAGACTCTTACCACAATCAGAAAAACTACGAGGTACAGATTTAAGCACTAAGAAACTCTTGCTTTGCTTGTTGAATCACGTTGTGAATTCAATACAGGAAAGTTACAGACTTTGCAAATCAGAAGATTATACTGATACCGGGCTGCTACTATCCATCTGTTGAGGATGTACAAGATTTGTAAAAAATTACTACAAAAATCTAAACTACCCTGAACAGACAGAGAATCTGTCTGAAACAATCCTGAAATGTTTCCTTATTCTCCGACCATTAATGCAGGCCCAGACCATATATACGGCAATATACTTGTTTGACCAAGGCACGGTTTAGCACTTGTAGGGGTACAATGCAGTACCAACTATTTATAATTGGGACGATTGAGAATCATATTTACAAAATATGAGGATATTTTATACCCTCAGTGTATCAAATAAGTAGTCAGCATCGTAAACTATGGATAAATATTATACAATTATATTGTTTGATATTTCAACATTAATTTTATGTACAGCAATACAACTTTTACTCGCTTCAAACAAAAGTAAAGAATCACATTGCTATACTAAAATAATATCAAAGAGCTTGTCAAAGAATAAACCGTTTTATGAGTATTTGTTTTTATAGGTACTTACGGGAATGTAATGTTGAAATACGAAGATTTGTACTGGCCTAAATATATGGAAGTAATTCCTGTACGACCAAACGGTTACAGCATTCCACGAAATATTCTGCATGTCAGCTATCATGCCATGCTACTGTAGATATGATGCGTAATCTCTAAGTTTGTTACAGCTTGAGACTCGTACCACAATCAGAAAAGCAACGTGGTAAAAGTTCAAACAGTTATAAACCCAGAAATGGCTGGTTTTGGTGAATATTATCAATTCACTTTTGTAAAATATGAACGAATTTTTGAGCCAGCAACCCAGTTATCGATATTTAGAAGACATCGATAACTGAACATTGATTTAACCAAATAAGTAGTTGATTATCGCCATAATATATATGAATGCGTATACTATGCTAGTGATTAGGTGGAATCGATTACTCCAGACTAAAATTGGTTTAAATAGATGATTAATGTATCATTAAAGTGCTTTATAGGATCAGGATGGAACTGGTTCATTAATCTGAGTGAAAGGAAGACATGAAATAACTGTATTTCTAAGTAAAGGGCATATAATACGAATATTTGGGTTATTACATTGAAGATTATAGATAGAAATGAGAAAGGGTTTAAGTTAATGATTATCAAATATCAGAACTATCCAGTAATTTTTTGAAAAAAATGTTTCAAAAATTTATTTGAAGCTTCACGAATTCCAATATAGCACTTTGAAATAAGGGCTATATTCAGCTCAGTATTTAAAAGGAACCTAACTAACCTAACCTTAAGTGTATCAAATGGCAACTAAAAGTTGTGCTGCATTGAGTAAAACCGACTTGTATGTTGTATAAAATCTAAGTTTGTTACTGAGTGGGACTCGTACCACGATCAGAAAAGCCACGTGGTACCGATTCAATCAGTTATAAACCTAGAAATGGCTGGTGTTGATGAGAATATTATTAAAAAAAATGTAAAATATGACCAAATATTTGAGAAAAGCAACCCAGCCATCGATATTTCTCAAGAAATCGATAACTGAATATTGCTTTAACCAAATAAGTAGGTAGTTCAACTGGCAACTGAAGGTTGTGCTGCATTCCATGAAATAGTCCTGGTTAACTACAAAAACTGACTTGTTTCAAAATTTGTCACTGAGTGGGACTCGTTAAGACACGATGCTTCAGTTGAATTGTATGAATTTGAGCAAATGACCAAATATTTGAATCAAGCAACGCAGTCATCAATATTTCTCAACAAATCGATAACAGAACATTACTTAAGCCAAATAAAAGTTTCCGAAGGCCAGATTAATCTTCTGATATGGATAAATGCTAGAAACAATTGGACCGACGTTATTAGTTGGTGCACTGAAAAATACAGAATAATATTAGTGGTACTTGTGAAGTTGCAACTGCACAACTTAAAAAGTACCAGCACCAATAGAATTAATATCATTTTGTATTTTTCCGTGCACCAACTAATAACGTCGGTCCAATTTGTTGTAAAAAATATTTATTAATTTGACGCAATGCAAAAATCGAAAACTTGTATCTGTGTATAAAAATATGGAGCCACGTATACAGGGTACTCCATCCTGAATTGTTTATTAGATGTTTGAAGAAGACCATTACATTTTTTTTATTCTACTATTCTTTGAGACAACTTCTCATGATAACCAGTCCAAATTACAGCATATTTTAAAAAAGGTTCGCTCATTTCAAATGGAATACACTGTATTTTATATCGCCATTATTCTTTTTCCATTGGAAAGAGAAATGCTGAGAGATGGTCCCATTACAAATTTTTCAAAATCAAAAAATACTCTGTCCTACAAAAACTCTTCCTAAATGGGGGAAGAGGACAGTTTTTCCGAGAATTGGTAGTTTTCTCTTTCAGTGTTAAAGAAAAAATATTCTCTGGTGAAATTTAAGCCGGACATTTCTACAAAATTTCAAGGAATTCTGAAACAGAGAAAGAGGAAATTGTAATATCGTTGTCGCTATATTTTAAAATTATACCAAGAATCTCTTTAAATAATCATTGACAATAATCCAGCAAATTATGATGAGTAACCAAATGTTTCTAGAATTTAATGATAATAATAATTTTTATTGTAATTTTTGGTTGCGCTAATAAGAGAATTGGGCTTTATATGCTACAGGACTTTTTTCTTAGATAAACAAAATTATTTTGCATCATACATTTTTCAGAATATAATTATATTTTTTTCACATTGCGCTTATTAACAAAACTACAGATATCATTCCTTATTGGCAGAAACTGTAATATTTCAAATGTTATCAACTTCTTGAAATGTGCAGATATTAAAATTATATCATATGATATATAAACATAATAAACCATTATGGTTGGATATAAAAAACCTCTTGGAACTGGTAGTATAATAAAATTCTCAACCTCTAGAATTAGTACATCGTTTCCGCCCTTGCTTGGCCTTCGGAACTAAGATCCTGTCTCAATAGGTTATACAATTGATCACCTACAGTCGAACAATATCCTCCAAAATACACGAACCAAATTTATGGGTTCTAAATATATTTAATAATACTTGAAGACAATTCAATGGTCCCATTTTAAGAATAAAGCGGTGACAGAGGAATATGAGATTTAGTGTGCACCAAGCTGAAATTAATAATATGTATTAATATTAATATAAATAGAAAATTTACGTGAACCAGCGGTCTGAGCTGGCCTCGAGGAGTGGTATTCTGGCGAGGCCCTCCTCCAAGATGGCTGTATGACTCTTCGCACTCTTGTGCACCCTTAATGTTTCACCATATTTCAAACGAAAGGCGGTCAGTAGAGTTGCCCCCTTAAGATATAGATCTAGGGGTGGCATGCACAACAACGCCTATAGTGCAGCGGATGGTGTGGTCCTCATGGCACCAGTGACTTCGATGCAGACAGATATCTGTAGTCTCGTCCTCAGTTTTTAATTCGGTGCGTCGCCACCAAGTTATTGAACCCTAGCATCATGGGCCTTATCACTGCCGTGTACAACCACAGGGTGACCTTTGGCGATAGGCCCCAGCTTTTACCTACAACTCTTTGACATTGCCATAGAACTGCACTGGCTTTGTCCAGCTTACTGTCCAGATGTTTTCCCCAGTTCAGTTTTCTGTCGATAATCACCCCTAGGTATTTCACCTCGTTGGATAGCTTGAGCTGGATTTCATTTAGTGTAGGCATTTTTATGTCGCCCACCTTTCGTTTTCTGGTAAAGTGCATAGCCTCTACTTTGTGGGATTCACAAAAAGAGACGTTGTCCTGCACCACTTATCTAGGATGAGTAGTGCCTTTTGCATCAGTTCGCATAGCACTCCAATGTGCTTCCCTGTCAGCAGTATGACTATATCATCCGCATATCCTATGGTGTACAGGCCCTCGTCATTCAGGGTCGTTAGGAGGTCGTCCACTACTATGCTCCATAGCAGGGGGTGAGTACCCCTCCCTGAGGACAGCCCTTCGTAACATTCCCTGAGACAGTTGTGCCTGCGACACTAATTTCAACTATTCTGCTCTCGAGTACATTCCCTATCCACCTGCGCAAACCTGGCGGTACGGTTCTGTCCCGAAAAGCTTTATTGACTGCTTCGAAGGTAGTTCGATCAAACGCATCTTCGATGTCTATGAAGACTCCTAGGGAGTGTTCGCCATTGTCCAGGGCTCTCTCTATCCTGCCCACCAGAAGGTGGAGAGCGGACTCCGTAGATTGCCCTGGTGTATAGGCGAATTGGTTGGAGTGTAACGGTCTTTGGGTTAAGACGTCGCAAAGCCTCTCCAATGTTTTCAGTAAAAACGAGGTAAGGCAAATTGGACGGTATGATTTGGCAGATGAGTAGTCACTCTTGCCTGGTTTCGGTAGGAAGACTACCATGGCTATTCTCCATTTCTCGGGTACGTGTGCAAATGCAAGACATGCCCTGAGGATAACCACCAAATCATTCAGTACAGTTCCCAGTCCCCACTGAAGGAGACCCGGGAATATCCCATCCGTGCCTGGTGACTTATATGGGGAGAATGCCTTGACCGCCTGTATTGTTCCGGTTCGATTTACGACTTCTCTCGCCAATTACCAGTCCTCCGCAGAGGGACATCTCGAGTTGTGAGGAAGTTCCGTAACGTTCCCGTGATATCGACCCTGGGAAGTGTGTTGACATAAGTGTTTTTGCTGTGTCTATAGCAGTGTCAGTATAGGTACCGTCCTCCCTTCTGACACAGCCCACTTGTCTAGGATCTTTGGAGATCACCTTAAGCAGTCGGGATGCTGCAGGTGTACTTTCTGTCTCTTTGCAGAAGAGTCTAGATGATTCCCGTTGCTTTGAGCGAGTTTCCTTCTTATAAGACCTTTGATATAGTTTGTAGACCTCCCAGTCGGACGTATTTCGGGATGACTTGGTTCTGTTAAAGAGTCTCCGCAGGTGAGTCCTTTTGATCTCAAGACTGATGCTCCACCATGTTGCGGAGCAAGGTCTGAGCTGTCCCCAACTCAAGGGCGAGGCGTGCTCATAAGCACTCATAATCCGCCCACTGAGTGCGTTGACTCGCTTGTCTAGGTCCTTTACAGACGTTATCTGAGTGGCCACCCCATCATTGGCCATGGAAGACTCCAGGTGCGTTAGGTACGCTTCCCTGTCTTGACTAGTTTGATGTCTTGACTGCTAAGAGTCTCATTATTATCCATTTGTGGTCAGAGAGGGTGGCTTCGGAGCTGACCCTCCATTCCACGATTGATTTGGAGATCCCTTGTGTTGCGACTGAGATGTCAATCACCGTCTGACATCGCGAGGTTACGAACGTGGGTTCGTTCCCTCGGTTGAGGATTTCCAAATTTGTCCCTAACAGGTATTCTGGTAATGCTCTACCTCTGCTGTTGCAGTCTTCGCTGCCCCAAGCGTAGTGGTGGGCATTTGCGTCACACCCTACTATGAGGTGTTTTCTCCCCTGCTCGCAGACGTCGACCAGCTTCGCCAGCTCCCTGCTGAGTGATGAATCTGTGGCGTCTATTGGCAGGTAAGATGAGGCTACAATAACTTCTTCTTTGCCCTTTCCGAAGTCCAGGTGCACTTGGACAGCCGTTAGGTCGCGTCCTGAGAGTCCTGTCAATAGGATGGCTTCTATATGACCTAAAAGGGAAACACATGTCCTTGGTCTTTCATTAGTTGCTCCAAAAAAGATTGTCCTTTGGGAGGAGTTGTCGCTCCATCCACATACCCGGTTGCCTGTACTCCAGGGTTCATGGATAAGGGCTATTGCTGTCTGCTCAGCCTCCAGGTGACGACGTAGGAGAACAGTCGCCCCCCGGAAGCGATGCAGGTTTGCCTGAACTATGGCCAAACCGGTGGTTTTGGTCATCAGGCTTGTACTGGTGGGTCGACAATCCCACCTGATTCCGGTGCATCCATTTGCATGGGCGCTCCCTGAGCCGAGGCAGACTCACCTTCCTCTCTCAACTTGGTCACCTTGCAGGTGACCTGACCAAGCAGGTAAAATAATTTACCTGCTTTTTCGGCTAAGGCGTCTCTCTCCTTTTTCATGAGTCCGAAAACAAGGAGTTTGCCCTGAGGTTCTTCCTTGACGGCTCGTGGAAGAGTATCCACCTTGGTATGCCTGCCCATGAGTTTTGAGCAGCCAGGCGCCCCCTCAGGACCCCAGTCTCGACAGGAGGGTCTGGGATCCAGAGAGTCGCCTTGGTTAGCTCAGGCAGCTCATCTTCTGGCAGTACGGTGAGCCTTGCTCCCTCCCACAGAGGTTTCATGGTTTCGACCGCCTTCACCAGAAAACCGCGTGCAACTTCGTCGGTGCAGGTAATTCTCAGTGCTCCCGCTGCGAAGCCACAACGCATGAAAGTGGAGCTCCCTGCGCCGTGTCCAGCGCGTTAGCCACAATGTGGCCGAGCTCCTCCTTGATAAAGGTTGCCTTTTCCTCGGTCTAAAATGGCCAGTCTGAGGTGGCTGGCCACTGCCTCCCTGAAGGACCGTGCCGCCGAGACAACCTTTGCCTGCCTGGCGCGCGTTTGCTCCCCGGCCTTCGCCCTCTTTCCAACACGAGTCCCAGGTGAGGGCGTGTTACCGGGCGAGCGTTGGCGCTTGCTGGTCGCCGCACCGCTTGGAGCCGGCTGGGTTTTACCCCCGCTCATGCCCTCAGTGGCCGCACCCGACTAAGGCTTTGTTTTGATTGGGCGGCTTCTCCGTCCCTCCTCCTTCTGCTGCCGCGCCTTCCGCTTCTGCAGCTGCCTCCTTGCTGCCGCTGACAGCTTCTTCTTCTTCGGAGGGTCTCTCGGTACCACTGGTCTGGTCAGATCGCCCGCAGCCCCTCCTTGCTATTCCAAAGTTTTATTGGTGTCCATGGATCTTAGTTTTTATTTATTCCTCGGGCTCCCCACCCTCCACGGAGCCCACACTGGGGACGCTGTATCAGCGCCAGGGCTACCCGAGAGACACAGCCCGCGGTAACAGTCCCGCACGGACAGTAGGTGTGGTCGCTTGCAGTACCGGCGCCCCACTCCCCCGTCGCACGATCCATGCTACCTAGGGACTCACCCAGCCGGCCCTCTGACAGGACAGCACAGCCGATTGATCAAGGTGGGTTAGTCTTGACCGTTCTTCTAGTGGAACTCAGGGCCAAAGAGGTGTTTTGCCGGACTTCCGGCCTCGCGAGTCCCGGAGCCGACTCAGGATCCCGTCATCCCACGACACGGATCGCCCTGCACGGCATAAACACAGGGGTGCCACTAAGTACCCGGTAGCCTTGCCGCAGCAGAGACAAGGACGGGGGGTTGTTCTTGGTCGCTCCTGAGAACGGCTTGTCTGTTGATCCTCCCCATTGAACGCATTCGCCGAAGAGTTCCAACGCGTCTTCCTTTCAGAAACCGTACAGGTCCAGACCGACTATGTGTATAATAGTAATAATAATAATAAACACTTCATTTCCATAGAATAATGACAAATACATTGTGGAAAACGTCACAGATCCCTAAACAAAAGCAAAATAATACAGAAAATCCTAAAAATAACAACTCATTGTAAAAATGCTGTTAAACTATAGAAACATCTATCAATTAAAAATGATTTTAACCTTTTTTTAAATAAATGTTTGTTATGGGAGCTCTTTATTTCGCTACTCAGTTTATTATAAACCTTCATCCCCAAATACATAGGTGTTTGTCGTCCTATCCTAAATCTAAATGCTGGAATAATGAAATCATTATTGTTCCGTGTGAAATAGTGATCATAATCACAGTTTTTGTGGAAAGTACTCTTATAGTCATAAACCAATATGGCTAATTCCAAAATGAAAATTGACGGTAAAGTCAGGATATTCAGAGATTTAAAAAATGGTCTACAGGACTCTCTCTGTTTAATGCCAGCTAGACATCTTATCCCCCTCTTCTCACAAAAACTCCTTCAACACCGGAAGAGGCACCCCAAAAAGCTAAACCATATTTCAATCAGGACGTTACTTGCGCATGATATAATTAAACTGTTCCCGCGTCAGAATATTCTTCAAGTTTCTGAAAAGGAAATAAATTGAGCAAAGTTTCTTACTAAGACTGTCGCAATGACATCTCCAGTTAAGATGCTCATCGGTATCTACACCGAGAAATCGAGTATTCTCCACTCTGGTTAGTTCTTGTTGTTCTAAATTTAATTTGATATCTATGTTCTTATTATAGTTGTGAAATACCA
Organism: Crioceris asparagi; assembly: GCA_958507055.1. Classification (NCBI taxonomy): domain Eukaryota; kingdom Metazoa; phylum Arthropoda; class Insecta; order Coleoptera; family Chrysomelidae; genus Crioceris; species Crioceris asparagi. The sequence goes on along the minus strand of OY293832.1, from coordinate 14,059,346 downwards.
TATAAACGGTTTTATTCAAATTGAGATGTAATGCATTCATACGAAACCAATTACATAGAACACTTAGGCTATTTTGCGCGTTATTTTGTAGCGCAGAATTATTTTGCCGAAGTTATTGCCGTAGCATCATCGACATATAGAAAAAGTCCGAAGTCAATATTTGCTGCAATATGGTTTACATAGAGAATAAAAAGTACTGGTCCTAAAATGGACCCTTGCGGCACATTCAGTTAGCAGCAAATTCGAGTTTACGGATTCTTGATTTGAATTTTTGACTGTGACAAATATCTTTCTATTTTTGAGATAACTCCGTATCCAATTTGAAGTTTTTCCACGTACCTATACCTAATTTCTCTAATTTCGCTATGAGTCTCTTGTGATCAACAGTATCGAACGCTTTACTTAAGTCACAGAAAATTCCCGCAGAAGGTGAATCTGCTTCTAAATTTTCCACAACACATTTCAGGAATGCGTACACTCCATCATTCGTGCTGAGATTTCGGCGGAATCCGAACTGATTTTTATTGAGAATATTATGAAATTCCATGAATCCGAGTAGCCTCTCAAAAAAACAGTATTCGAAGATTTTGGAAAATGTCGAAATTAATGATATCGGTCTATAATTATTCATTATTTCGCCGTCCCCATTTTTATGTAATGGTATTACCTTGGTTATTTTTAATTTTTCCGGGAACGAGCCATTCAAAAATGACAAATTTACCAAAAGCGTAAGTGGTTCAGATATTTCCTTCAAACACCTTCTTACCACATAACCTGAAATATTATCAAAACCGGCAGAGCGCTTAGATTTAAGTTATGCATTAATCAAATTGAAAAGTTCTTCTACAACATATGGCATAAGAAACATGGTGCTATCATTAGATCTGATTTGATCCATATAATCTGTCGTTGTAACATTAAATCGCATTTCTTCAAGAGATTTTACGAAAAAGTGATTGAATTTATTCGCAACATCATAACTGTTTTCAAGGATGATGCCATTATCATTTATTCTCAGTGTATGTGATCTGCTCTTCAAACCATTACTCAACTCATTCATGACACTCCAAGCCGCTTTGATTTTATTGTTAGAAAGTGATATTTTATCCTGATAGAACGATCTTTTCTTGTTTTGAATCAGAAGAGAGTGATAAGATTTACAAACAAGATAAGCCCCCTGAAAATATGGTAGCCTTTTACCCAATATATACAGATCTCTCAAACGACTACTTGACTGCTCGACTTCCTCATCAACCCACGACTTATTCTAGTTTTTATAAAACTTCTGTATCGGAAAACTCATTTCAAAATAAAATAGAAACGTATTATAGAATGCATCAAAAGCTTCATCAAAATAAGGTAACTTATAAACTTCATCCGAGTTTTCATGAGAAAGTTGTGTAAGGAAGTTATTAATATTATCTTCACTAAAACTTCTACGGTAATTGTAGTTAATCATGGTTGATCTTTTAGAAATCATGTACATAAGAAGCCCTTTATGATCAGAAAAATGAGTATCAACATTCATCAGTTGTGGAAGTGATATTTGTAAATATGTAATCTAAGGTATTATTATTTTTTTCATGAGCTGTGTTTTTCATGTTGAAACTTTCACAAATATCTGTAATTTTACAAAAAATATTATTGTCTCTTAAAGAATCAATATTGAGGTCCCCGCAAAATATAATATTTATGTCAGGCTCATATAAATATTCTAACAAATTACTCAGTTTATCACAAAATACACTGGTATTGGTATCGACAGATGAACGATAGCAGCTCAGTATTGAAGTTTTGTAACCTGAAATTCTGCATACAATTCCACATACTTCAAATTCCCTTTCTATACAAAAATCTTTCAAATTTAAACTTTTAGTATGCACTGTATTTCAACACCAAATACCAACTCCGCCACCTTTCCGACTAGATCTACAAAAGCTCGCTGCTTTGTTAAAATTTCGAAAGTTTATACAGTCAACACTGAGATCAGTACACCAAGTTTCACTCAAACAAATAAAGTCTAGACTTTCGCGAACTTTGAGAAATTCCGATGCTATGTAGTCGGCTTTAATAGCTGTTAAGCATTGACAATTCAATGAGAGCAATATACACTCATATTGTTTTATAGTTTCTTCATTCACGTTTTCTCTTGAGTTAGACTCCTCCTCTGGAAAAACCATGTTACATATACCCCCTCAAGCCAAGTCAATGGATCCATTACTTTGTCCAGGTTCTTTAGATTTAAAATAACTTTGAATGATGAATAATAGAATAGAATAGAATATAGCTATATTTCATATAAAGTCTTTACAATACATATTAACAAAGTATCACAAAAACAACAAATGAAATGGCGTCCGAACAGCAGTAAACTACAAACTAAGGAAATTTTCTAAACAATAAGGTTCTAAATCTAATAACAGTTGCTTTGATTTTTGTTTGAATATTTGAATATTTTGATACACATATAGGACGGGTGTTTTTCTGTCATTGCCAATCTATGAATAGGATAGTTTATATCTAGAGTTCTAGTATTATACTTAATATTTGTGTTATTTATAAAAAAAGATTCTTTGTTTTTAAATAAGTACATTAGGCATTCGTGTAGGTATAAGCCATAAAGAGTTAAGATACCCTTCGACTTGAAAATCCCTCTACAACTCTCCCTATAACCTATTTTGAAAATAATACGTAGAATTATTTTTTGCACCTTAAATATTATTTGCGCAGTAGAACTATTTCCCCAAAAAATAATTCCATATCTCATCAGAGACTCGCAATTGGCATGGTACAACATCTTAAGAATCTTTTCTTCTAAATATTTACTAGTAATCCTGATTGCATAGCATACTTGATTCAAGTTTTTTGTCAATTTTTCAATATGTGGAGACCACTTCAAGAATTCATTGATAGTAATACCTAGAAATTTAGTCTCTCCTACAGTTTTGACATTTTTACCGTTAATGGAGAATATAGATGGTTTTTCTTTTGCTGTTCTGTCGGTACTGAATGTAATAATGTTTGTTTTTTCATCATTTATTACAAGTTTATTTATTTCAAACCACCGTTTTGCTTTTATAAATAGATTGTTACTATCCTCGATCAATTCTTGAACCTTTTTCTTTCCTATTAGCAGATTTGTGTCATCCGCAAAGCTGGTAATTGCAATATCATTATTATCAATTATGGAGTTTATATCGTTGGTGTATATTAAAAATAAAATTGGACCCATAATACTGCCTTGCGGAATACCCACAGTATTTGTTAAAGGCTCTGACTCAAAACATCTACCTTCTTTCTTAATTACTACCTTCTGCCTACGATTCGAGAGGTATGATTTGATCCACCCCACTGCATTTCCCCGAATCCCGTAGCACTCGAGCTTCTTAAGAAGATACTCATGATTGATGCAGTCATATGCTTTCGACAAGTCAATAAATAAACCGGTGGCTAGTTTACTATCTTCCAAAAACTCGAGTATAGTTTTCGTGAACTGGAAGATCGCCGTGTGGGTAGACATACCTTCCAGATAACCGTGCTGAGTATGGTTAAACAAATCACATTCGTTAAAAAAATATAACAACCTATTACACATTGCTAACTCAAACATTTTAGAGAAACTAGGTAATAAACTTATTGGTCTATAATTGTTTAATAAATCATGATCGCCATTTTTGTATAGTGGTTTAATTAGTGACATATTTAATTGTTGCGGAAAAATACCAAATTTGAAAGAATTATTTATTATGTAACATAATACAGTCATAACCTTTTCAATACTTAGTTTGACTATACAAGTTGAAACTTCATCCTCTCCACAGCTAAATTTATTTTTTAATTTTTGAGATATCTGACGTAGCTCATCTGTAGAGACTGGTTTAAGAAATAGTGACTTATCATTATATATTTAGCGCAGAATCATACTCTTTGTTTGCTGTTTTATATTGATCTTTGTAATCATTGCTAAATCTACTCAAAACTAAAAGTAAATCTAGTTTATTTTTACACAGTTTGATTTTTAGATCGTTATAAATGCTACTGCCTTGCTGTCTCTTATTGTTAAGAAGTTTTAACGGAAAGCTGTCATTAAAAATTAATAGATAACTATTTATAAACAAATCCCGCTGCTTATTTACATCAGACCCATTAACCTTATATATCTCGCTCCAATCCTGGTCATCTAACCTCGCTAGAAAATTATTTTTAGAATGTTCCGTAAAAAATCTAACATATTTTTGACATTTTTCTTGTCTCGCTTTACCTATTTTAAAATATATTTTTTGTGCAGTGTGACCAGACACATAGTTTTCATAAATTTCACTTTCTAATTGCATATCTAAATTGGTGAAAATGTTATCTATACAACTTCTGTTTCTATCTGTGATCCTTGTATAATCAAAAATACACTGCTGACGTAAAAATGACTGTGCTATGGAAAGTAATTCAGATTTATGAACATTATCATGTTTTAATTCTATGTTAAAGCCTCCTGCCAATAATATTATTTTATTTTCTACACAAGCAATATTTAATAATTCTTCTAGTTTCTGAAAGAATATGTCTATATTTCCTGTACAAGGCCTATATATTGATATAATTATAAAAGATTGTTTATCCAACATACACTCAGCTGCTGCACATTAAAACTCACCAATAATAGAGAGGTCATTTAATTGTTTTCTGTTTATATATTTAATGTCCTTATGTATATAAACTGCTGCACCTCCATGTCTGCCTTCTTGTCTACATAGTCTGGACGCTAATCTAAAGTTTTGTATATTCATTAAATTTAATTGTTCCTCTGACTTCCAGTGTTCAGTAATACAAAGGAATCTACATGTACGATGTTTTTCTAGAAAATATTGTAATTTATCTATGGAGTTACCCAGGGACTAAACATTCTGGTGTATTAGTGAGAACGTTTCCATTTTATTATTGTAATGATTGTTGTTGAATGATTCACGCATAAAAAATCTCCACTAGGTTGATTTTTTCTGTATAACTGAAAGTTTAACCGCCTTATTCCTACATTCGGAGGCCAAAATTCCGGCTGATATAGTTAATCTTTTCGACTTAATGGTGCTACGATTACGAAGCTTTTCAAACCATTCTTGTTTGTTTGCAATTCTTTCACTTTAAGAATTTCGTTCTCAACGTTGTTTTCTGATATGCGCTTCCACCATCTCGGGTTGTACATGTGATTTAACTCGATATATATACAACCAAGCCTTTCGATCTTCTCCTACAAAACCATTGTCCGACTCTGAATTCGTAACATTACCAGTACCTAACCTTTTTTTGATGAATCTTTTTTTCTTGTGATTTTGTAATAATATAAATCCATCATCATTTTCATTATTTAACGGTTTTTGTGTTTCAGAAATTTTCCCATGGTTTACTTTATTATTGAGTTCATTTTTTGCCGCTGCGCATTTTCTAATTTTTCATATTCAAGTGGTCTTACTACTTCTTGAGTTTCCCCTGTAATATTCCCGTCCGTTGTTGGTGTTTGTGATTCATTCATATGTTTCTTGTTATTGATTGTATTTATGGGTATGCTTATGTTTACATTCTTAATTTTAAGATTGGCTATCTTTTCTTCCAGCAAAGCCATCGTTTTGTATAATAACTCCTGAGTTCGCTTCAGCTCAGAAATAATTTCTTCTTTTGTATTTAGTAGGTTTTTCAATAAATCAATTTCCACTTGGTTCGTGTTTGTGATTTCTTCGAGGTTTGTGTTTGTTTGATCAGAATTAGTTCTAACCTTCACACAACACTTCACTAGGTTATCTCTTCCCACTGCAATCAATCCTGCCATCCTCAATGCACACGAGGTATGGTATGTTGCTTTGCACTCTACACATTCCGAAATTGATTTATCAATGTTTTTTTTACAGTATTTGCACGATTGTTTCGTATCACTTAACTTTGACGACCTTTCATTGTCGGCCATGTTGAAATAGCTATTCTGGATGTTTGGATTCAAGTTTTTCACATTCTACTTCATTTAACTGCTCTTTTAGAAACGTCTTCAAATCTTCTACCGTAGTATCAAGATGAAGTCTTGACACATATAGAAAAGCCTTTTTGGGATTCACTTTTAGACTGGTTAGGTTTTTTCCACTTCCTGTGATAGTTCTTTCTTTTCTTTTCTTATGTTGCCGTTTCCGTTCACCATTGTCCATTCCGAAGATGGATTAACAGTCTCTTTCATTTTAGAAGCATTTGAGTTTATTTTCGGATTTGTATCCTTAAGAACAACTTCGTTAAATGGTAGCACTTCATTATTTCTTTTTTCACGATTCAGAGCATCTGTATTTGCTTCATATACTTCAAGTTCTTTGTTTGATAACTTCTACGATTGACGGTGCATCCTGAAGTTTGATTTCAGCTTGTTTACCTATTTTTGGATGAATCATTTTTTGTTCCATACTTATAATCTTCTCATTAAGGAGCTTATTATTTTCAAGTAAAATAAATAAAAAAACTGTAGTCAGTCTAGGTATCCCCTCGCCCCAGGAGAGCCCATTTTAATGAGGTCCAGTTTGTCGAGGATACCCCTTACTAGGAAATCTAGGGCCCTGTATTCCCAGGGGCTTAAACCTCTGCACCAGCGTCAAGGTCCTACAACCCAACACTCATACTTTAGAGAATAGCCAAACTGGTCTCGGCTTTTCGCCGATTCAACTTCGAATTTGACGTCGGCACATGGGCCAGCACCCCCACCAAATCCAACTGATCCAGGAACTAAAATGTGATTAACATAGACAACATCAGGGCTTTAGAGCCTTTGGAAGAAATTCCCAAATTTTGGTCTAAAAATCATCTATAGCGAAATTAGAGCCGGTTCCATAATAAAAGCTTAAATGCTCCTTTACTTAAAGGCACCTTTAGTTTAAAGCTCCATTTAAATACTCCTTTAAAAATGACTCGTTTCATAAACACTTCTCATGGTCTTCCTACGTAAAAACTCCTTTAAGGATTTTTTTCTTGTATTGGCAATCTTGAGATAAGAATCTAACTTAGTCGGCGCCTACCTTCAGACGGGTCTGAGCACAGGATTATAATTTTGTTCGTATTCTATGAATTTCCAGAATTTCACATTGACGTATGTTGAATGTGAAAATTCGAATTTCGAATCTTGTTTTTCCCGCTGCTTTGCATATAACATACAAATAAATATTCTGCTTGTTATCAGATACAAGAAATGTCTTTTACATTATTTGTATTAAATACAAGTAAAGCAAACATATAACCAAATTGTGTACCTCGTCCTTTTTTGGAGTCGTTCAATAAAACCACAAACCACCCAAAATTTTGATTCCGAAATTAAATAATGCTTCATCTACTCTAGCTGAACAATATAAACATAATCATTTTGATCAGTGGAGTCGATATACACCTCAAAAGTTGAGATCACCGGTGAGCAAAGGTCTGTGAACCAATGTGACCAGCCGTTTGTCAGATAGCAAGACAAAATATTAGGAATTGTTTATTTATATCATTTATAAAATAGCGAAATGTACATTAATCAATAATTGCCAGAACTGACCTCTTACATTTCTATTAATTTCATTATGTTTTTCATTCTCATCATCCATATAATTATTTAGAATTATCCAATCTTCAGGAACAGCTTCTTTCATATCGATAAGACTTCTGTAACCACAATTATAATCCTGGCAGTTTCAAAGTTTAGCAGTTTATTTTATATGGAAATAATGAGCATTATTTCCAAATGTTCAATGTATGCTAAATACAAACAAGAAAACCGTTGCTGACTTTGAAATGAATTCAAATAAATACACCTTAACCTGCAAACACCAAATTATTTGAATGTCAGATTTGATATTTGAAGTTTCTAAAATGCTCCTTTACGGATTTAAAGTGCCAAAATCGTCACTTTAGTTTAAAGGCCGATATAAAGGGTCATTTAGCCTAAAAGGTGTTTATGAAACGAACTATTCGTTTTAAAAGAAACTTTAAAATTAAAGGGTCCTTTAAGTTGATTATGAAACTGGCCCTTAGTATTTTTTATCAATGTCAATGTTAATGACACAGATATATAAACAAGGGAGACAGAACTGTTTACATTTTGCTGCGATCACACATCTTTTTCAACAAAAAGCAGTGTTGGCGGACTTACGCTGTCTGCCCTAGATTTGCCGATTGAGTTCGGAACGAAAGCAAAATTATTGTTTTAAAATAAGCGCGTTTAAGTGATACTCAAGTAAAACTATTATATTAAATAAATGTTTACGTTTCTTTATTAAAATACGTTTCTTGTATCCCCAAAATTATGTATATTTTCATAATCAAATTAAATTGTAAGATACTGGGTAAATATTTGTGGCCACGCTGGACGGTTGTATTTACTCATAATTTACTATGACAGACGTCATTGTTTTAAATTCATTCATCGTTAAATTTACAGCGTTGACTTGCGGTCTTTGTGCCATCTTGTGATTCTCTTCGATTTTGAGTATATTTATAGAAATAAAACTTTTATTTAACTATATTTGCTCTACACTATGGTTCTCCAGTGCGTGGTGTGCAAGAAAAATGGATATTCCAACCGCGTAAGTCAGATCATATACATATGAACAGTGGTGTAGTTACAAAGGAGTTAAAGGGCGTCCAAGACGTTTAATAAATTTTGCACAATATTTATATTGTTAGTCAAGCAAGTCATAGTAGCTTTATTATCTTGCTGAATCTGAATATGTACTTAAAAACTTATAAATACCCAGATTCGCAATCATTGCATCAAATAAATTCAAACCTGCAGAAACTTTCTGCAATAATATAATTATTGCGTTATTTCATCAACGTCAGTCCTAAAAGCTCAATATAGTTGTGTAATGCTAATATTGTATTACTGCACGTTTAGGGGGCCTTCAAATTATTATTAAACAACCTTGTGTAATTAGGGGTGAGTTAAAATAATATAATATTTTTGTTAATTATTGTAGCTTTCCTGTAAATGCAGAACGCAGAGCGAGGTGGATTTCGATCTTAGAGTTGGGTAACCAGCATGTAATAAAGTCTGCACAAATTTGCTCAGATCACTTTGATCAAAGTGATATAATTACTACTGAGATAACCGGGCGAAGACAAATAAGACCAACTGCTGAGCCCCAATTTAATACCACCGTTTTTACTCAGCCCTTGTCTTTCAGGTAAAAACACTCCTTACCTGTTGTATATTTTAATGAAAGTATTTATTTTTTTAGTTCCGACTCAACCGTCAGTGAGTTATCATATATAAAATCTCTTGGGTAAGTTAATTTTACATTGTTGTATATGGTAAACTCAAGAATTTAAAATAAACAATTATTTTTGCAAGATATTGAATACATTTGTAGGAAAAGTATATAAAGTATTAAAATACTGGTCCAATTCTAGAAACGGCTCATTACTACAACCAGGTGCAATTAAATTTTATTAGATTTTATACTTGTATGTTTTGTTCTTATAGACGTTTTCATATCTGACAGATCTTTAGATGTCGATCCGAAATTTTCTGATTCGCCTAAAATCCCCGTTGAACAGAATACTGCTGGACCCTCAAATTTGTAGCTATAAAGATATTTTATTCTTACAAGCAATACAGTTGATCAAAACATCTACAGAATTTTGCGTCAAACCCATATTACCGTGTCCTTAAAATCAGGTATTATCGAATTTTTCCCAAAGGAAGCTTATAGTATCGCTAACATTTTTGGTAAGTATTTAGGTTACTAAACGAACCTTGAATTTTTATAGCTTCTACTAAAATTGCCTATCCGAAATTTATTTGCAGCGTGTAGTACCTACTTCTATATTTTGTTTTCACTAACTTTGTTAAGTTCCACTTGATCAAACGAGTTATATATTATATAGGTATATATAATATATACACCATCGTTCGTGATCGAATACTTAAAATTTGTTCTTAATTCCACTAGATTTGTAAAATCTGCTGCCAATGTCTTTACCAAGTTCAAATCTGTAGGTGGTCCATGAAATGTCAAAGAATTTACAATTATGCCAGCATTGAACTGTAAGCATTTTCTGACTAATGTGACTGTTCACAAAACATAAAGTACCAATAATAATTTATGGTCTCTATATCCTAGAATCTATTATTTTTGTTAAGAAAAACCCCGATTTGTTTGAAAATAGCACAGGTATACATGGTTAAAAACAAGATGTAATATAATAATAATATAATTTAGCTACATAAGAAAATGCTGATTTTTTCATCAAGAAAATTTTGAAATAAACTTTCTAGTATCTAATTTAGGTGTCTTTATGAATACGGCTGTATTTTTTAAGAATCCTTATTTTGAGAGGCTTCTTTGTCTGACTCTCCGTCTATCAGTATGTCACAAGTGCTTTTCTCAGAGACTACACAAACTCTCTATTTGAAATTTAGCACAGTTGTACAAGTCGTTTGCCCGCACCTATTTCACGCGAACTTATTTCAGAAATATAATTCCTCTCCTCCTTATCACCAAAGTTTGCATTAATTTTGAAATCATTTAGACTAACAGAAAGTCCTCGTGTTTTCCAATATTGTGCAGAGCCATAGCTGCACGACTCTGTCTCGCACTTGACCGAATTTTTCTTGAATGGTTTCATATAAAGTTAACGCCTGCTCTTTGTCAATTGTAGGATGTTTATTTTATGATACTGAAAGTTTTAGCTTTTTTTAGGGAGGAAATGACGGAAAAGCTATGTGGTTATCAGTACAAAAGACGAAGGCTGGAAAAGAAAACTCAAACCCAGAAAGAAGCTGACGCTTTATGAAACTATTTTTGGAGTAGGAATATCTGGCAGTACCCAGATAAATGATAACTCAGAGTATCCACTATCCATTACTGGAACAAAATAAAACAAGAAATTGCCAGAGAGTGATGATAAACTATAAATGGACGATATTTCTAAAATAACTGGAACTGACACCACTCCGCCCACAAAAAATTATTGACACCAACCTGGCACCTAAGGAAAATGCTCTACAACCTTTAAATCTGCTATCAAAGTATTTTAACCTATAGATGCTGCTACTCAAATAATTATTAGGTAACCATTGGTACTGTAACGTGCAAGGGGTACAGCCGCCGGTACTGGGCCACAAAGTGGCGGCGGCGAATCTCGATAGCGGTCGCTGACAAAGAGTGTGATGCATGTGCACACTAGGATCCCGACAAAGGATTTTGAGAAAAGTCCAGAGACGGCTTGAGTGATTAAAGGTTGCGGCGAAAGATCTGGAGATCTGTTTTGGGTATATCTATATTTGGGAGAATTGTCGTCATAAACAGTGTGTAAAAGGAGAGTGTAAAAAGACAGTGTGCAATAAGACTGTTTAATAGAAGAGTCAAAGTAAGCTAGTAAGAATATTCAATAGTAAAGTGAAGTTGTAATTTTTATTGATCTACTTTCGTGTGTAAATAAAATTTATTAAATGATTGTTAATTAGTCCCATTTATCTGCGAACATCCACACGCAAGAATTTGATGTCAGATGTGGGGTAAGTTAGTGAAGAGGCTTTTGTCAAGAAATTGGGACAGTTTGAGAAGAGTTTGAGGAAAAGTACCGAAGAGAAAGAGGTGAAGAAAATACGGGATACCAATCACGACGGAAGCAGCAAATTGGACACGTCGGCGATCACTACAACCATTAAAAAACTGAAACCACCAACGTTTGACGACGAAACATCCTGGGCCATGTACAAACGTCAATTTGATATTGGAACCAACATACGGCAACAAATATCTCAGCCAAGTGTATCAGAGCCAGTTGAAAATCAGAATATATAAATACCTGGGAATAGTAACAAGATCGCGAAGGCGCACCTAGAAAAACAATTAGAAGGAGTTATGGTTTTTGAACCAACCGAAAATAAAGAGAATGGGAGTTTTTTGGCTAGGTGCTTAGTTAATTCCAATGACATTATTCCAGTGAGGGTAGCCAATCTATCATTAAACAGAGTGACATTGAAGAAAGGGGAAGTTATTAGGTACGCCAATCATCCGTGTAAAATGATGTGAGCAAGAGGAAGCCGTTTCAAAAGTTGTACATTTGTCACAAGAGCTAATGCAGACTTTCAAGAAGACCTGGAATCATCTTAGTGAACAAGAAAAGAAAAAGGTCATCGCGTTTGTAGAGCAAGAAGCTGATGTTTTTTTCGTTTCCCAATGGAATACCCTGTATATCAATAGGAAATTCATAGATTTTATCTGAGGTCATATCGTTTGCACTTTAATAATATCTATAGATATTCCAAAGTATTGTAATGGGCATATAAAAATACATGGGGTCTATTTATTTTTAAGTTTATTTATTCACACACTATTTATATCACTTACACTACACTGTCGACTAATGTATACAATTTATATTTACTATTTACACTATTTACAACACAAACGAGCGTTATTTATTTATGGCCCCCTACTAAGAACCCACCGTAGTCGCCGTACCGGGTGACTGCCCCTGACTGACACCGCTTGGCAGCACTCCTCTAGAATATATAGGCCTTCTCGAATCTTCAGCAAACATCCTCCAACGCCATGCGAATTCACTAGATGCTTCGGGATATCATCTTGACCCAGGCATGCATCGCTGACCAATAGCAATATGCCCCACATTCACACCACCCTGGCCCCAACAACTTCCGCACTCGACAAGGCGCTCCGCCCTCCAACGAATTGCATACGACAACCTCCAATCCAAACGGCACCGACACCACATCCCAAGTTCGTTACCGTATTATTATTCGGCTTGAGATGTTGAATATGAGATGTAACAATCAAATATAAAAACTACACAAATGTACTCATTTTTAAACTCAAAAACATTTGATCTGAGCTGAATTTTAAGAATTTGTGCAAGATGATTATGGCAAAAAATTTGAGTCCAGCATATCATCATGGATATATCTTAAAATATATAGCTAAGCGTTGCTTAGAACAATAAATTTGTGAAAATGTTCATTACCATTGTCATATGAATAAATTTGATTGCTGTACTGGCCAATAGAGTGATTGGTAATATAGAATGATACTTTTGGATTTCAAAAATGTATCCTTGGTCACATAAGTTTTATTATCCGGTAATGACCCGGCAAAACACAATGTTTAAAAATAGCTAGATCCTATATAGAAATCTATTTTTGTTAAAAATAATAATTAAATATCACGATTAGGATGATGATGATGAACTTTGCAATCCTAGTCTAATTTGATTGAAGTAAAGACTCACATTGCCGTACCATAAATATATCGACAAGATGAGAGATATTTTTGTATAATAAGAATCCTTTTGAGCTGAAGGAACCCAGTAAAGTACGACTTGAAGTGTATCAAATAGCATCTAAAAAACCGTACTACTTCCCATCAAATAGTCAGGCAAAAACTCAATCAGGGATAAACTCAGACATGGCTGGTATTTGCTGAAAAGCAATGTACTATGAATTTGTGCAGGATTAACGTGGACAAATATTTGGGTCAAGTGATTCTATATTTCACAACAAATCGATAACTGGAGATTCCCTCAATTCACTGAAGAGAAGGAGATTACTTAAAGTATTGGGAAAAGCACCTTTAGGACACGATAGGATTCGTTCTTGTTTAACCCTGTTCATTTGAACATTCGAAGTAAGCAAGTAAGGCCTTGAGAATATTAAAGAGCCATTGAAGGTTGTACTGCATTCCACGAAAAAATCAGTATTTCGTCAGTAACTGAAAAGCTTGATATGATATCAATGAAGAGGTAAACTGTGCCAGTAATTAGATTGTATCGATGAGTCTTTAAATACATGATATAATAATTAATGTACTTTGTAGGATAATGATCAAGTTGATCTTATCATCTGAATGGATTACTGACAAATACTTGAGATTACATTATTTCTAATTACCGGAAATGACATCGGTGATAATTACGATACAGGTTCGGATAAAAATGCAAAAATAGATCTTGTTGAATTTGACAGGCGGATAGACTGGAATTACACAATCATGTAAATACCTCAACATTTCTAAGAATGGGACATGGAAATTTAATTTTATATGGGTCATTTGATTAAGGACCCTTTCGTATATTTTAATGCCAAATTAAATAGCAATTCTTAAAACATATAAAAATAACAGGGCAGGACCTTTTTCAACTGAATTAGAAGAACGAAAGTACAACAAATATCAAAAAAGCACTGAATGTCGTATTGCAATCCACGAAATAATTATTATGGCTGATAACAAACACTCGAACCACAGAAAAATTACGTAGCACAGGCTCAACAAATGATTATTGAATATACTGATTCCACGGGGCACTACTTTGATGAGATGAACATCCATCTATTGGGGAGAATAAGTTTTGTAGTTGTATAAAAAATAACTTCTAAAACCTATTCTGTCCTGAAAAGATAGAGAACCTGGGCAAACAATCCTCTCTCCGATCAATAAATCTGGCTAATGGTTGAGTTATAAGTATTTAACGTAGAATACAAACAAAAATTATCAAGCAGCATAGCATAAATGAAGCTAAAAAATGTAGCAGTTACATAATCAAAATGTGTAACCAAACCAAATAATTGATCTTTGGAAGAATTATTCAAATGAAATGAAAATACATTTAAAGGTACATGACATGTAAGAAAAAATATTTTATTCAACTCAATAAAGTTATAGATGTTACTGATTCCAGAGCAATACCCTGATGAAAAGATTATCCATCTATTGGGGAGAACGAGATTTGTAGCTTTGTAAAATTAACTTCAAAAAACTATACTGCCCTGAACAGATGGAAAACCTGGCATGTTTCATTGCTGCTAAAGTATCATATATCATATCACATTAAGGTAGAAAGAAAGAATCAGAAGGACAGTAGATATTGCTTTCAGACCACAAGTATGATGGAAAGATCCTCAATATAAAGGAGAACAAGTTTTGTAGTTGTACAATATTAACTACAAAGACCTATTTTGCTCTGAACATATCAATTTCTGGCCAACTATTTGAATCTAGCAAACCAACATTCGATATTTTTGTATAAATCGATAATTGGAAAATACCTGAAATTACTTCAAGCATTAAATAACTTGATATGGACAGTTTTCTGACAAGAATTGTCTCCAAATCCAAATCGATTTACCAAAGAGGAACTGAAGACTAATAGGAAGCCTAAATGTAGAATTCAAAGCTATAGAGTATAAAGTTATACTCGCAGAAAGGTGATATTGGAATGTTGAAATTGTCTAACCAGATTTATACTGGCAGTATCCGCAGAAGCTTGTTCAACTGAATATTTGGATGAAATCCAGTACGACCTCGAGAATCAACCAATTACTGAAAGTCATACGGCAATCCATGAAATAGTCAGTACACCAGCCAAATGTACTACGTATATTACCCCTTGAGACACAATCAGAAAATATTGCAATTAGAAAAGGTACGTAGTACAGAAGATGATACTGATGCCGGAGCCCTACTATCATAAGAAGTATCATCCTTCTGTTGGGGAGTACAAGATTCGTAGTTGTAAAAAAATACTACGAAAACCTATACTTGCTGAACACGCAGAAGATTTGATAAAAAAATCCTGAAATGTTTAATTGTTCTCTGACCATTGGTTAAGATTGAGTTGAGACTAAATATTGAAACAGAAAAGACATCAAATAAATATAGCATTTGCACCATATAGAGCTGTTCGGCAACAGCCACAAATTAAGCGACTAGGTGCTAGTAAGGAATAAGGCTACCTATATACATACCTTTGTATCAGAAAGGTTAGTTAACTGTTAATGTGACTGTACTCATGTGGTACCAGGGACTTGTTCTTAATGAATGAATGCAGTCAGCTTCATAAATGTTCTGTAATTTATAAGTTTAACACTGACTGAAACTCGTACTACGATCAAAAAATCTACGAAGCACACAGTCCCAATTAGTGATAAGCTCATTGAGCATGTCTGAAGATTATTAAATTTTTATAATCGCCAACATCAAATCTTGCTTCTTGGTGAAGGTGTTGGACAAATTTATCTATAAACTTACAGAGGGAACCTAAGAATGTTTACATATGGAATTATCTGACAAGAAGTCATTGCTGCTCAACTGAATATTTGGAAGAAATCTAGTACGACTTTGAGAATATCAAACGGCTACTCACCGTCATACTACATTCCATGAAATAGTCAGTATGGATGATATCAAAGAGCATTGTGATGAAATTTATTTTACCGTTAAGTTTGTTGGTTGCGCGACACTTGTACTGCAATCAGAAAAGCTATGTATTACAAATTAATCGATGGTACTGTTTCCAGGGCACTACTTCGATGAGAAGATAAGTCCATCTAACGGGGAGAACATGATTTGTAGTTGTATAAAAATTGAAATAAAATGATAACCTATTCCGCCCTGGACAGATAAAGAACTTGAGAAAACAATCGTGAATTATTTCATTGTCCTCCGATCATTAATGCAGTTTGAAAACTACGCTACAATAACCAAACCACAAATCAGACTTATACTAGGACTTGTTGATTGACAGAGGCTGATCTTAAATAATTGATTTTTGGAAGGAATAATCAAATGAAATAAAAATACATTTACAGGTGTGTACATAACATGTAAGAAAAATATTTTACTCAAAAATAATAATAGATGGCACTGATTCCAGATTTGATGATGATCCATCTACAGGGGAGAACAAGATTTGTAGTCTTATAAAATAACTACCAAGAACCTATATTGCCATGAACAGATAGAAAACCTGCAATGTTTCAGTGCTGCTATGATATCATAGTTATAAAAGATAGAATATCACAAGGACAGCAGGTACTGATGCCCGACCATAACTTTGATGAGAAGTTTATCCACGTAGCAAAATCAAGTTGCCAATGAGGCACGGAAAACTCATAGGAACTGTGATTGTAGAATTTTTGTGCCAAATTTTACTTTTTTGTATATTTGGAAGAAATTTAGTACGACGATCAAGCAATCTCATGAAAATTGATGTGAGAGCCATCTGTCCTACGATAATAAATAGGAACATACACTTTTTATACTGCTTGTAACTTGTGCAGTACTTTGATGAGAAGATAATCCATCTAATGGGGATGAACAAGTTTTGTAGTTGTTAAAAATGCGAAAACCTATAAAAAACCTAAAGAAACAATCCCGAATTATTTCTTCCCGGCCAATAATGCTGCATGCGAAAGTTTCTTAATGCTTGAGACTCTTACCACAATCAGAAAAGCTACGTGATACAGATTTAAGCACTAAGAAACTCTTGCTTTGCTTGTTGAATCATGTTGTGAGCCATACAGCAACCAGGAAAGGTACAGGCTCTGCAAATTAAAAGATTATACTGATACCGGGCTGCTACTATCATTGAGATAGACATATCATCCATCTGTTGGGGATGTACAAGATTTGTAGTTGTAAAAAATGACTACGAAAATCTATACTGCCCTGAACAGTACAGAGAATCTGTCTGAAACAATCCTGAAATGTTTCCTTATTCTCCAACCAATAATTCAGGCCCAGGCCATATATACGGCAATATACCTGTTTGACCAAGACTTTAGCACTTGTAGGGTGCAGTACCAAGTATTGAGACAATTGAGAATCATATTTACAAAATATGATGATTCATATCCCTTCAATGTATCAAATAGGTAGTTAGCATCGTAAATTATGGATAAATATAATAATTATATCCGTTTATTTATTTATTTATTTTATATTATATTGTTTGATGTTTTGATAATTTTATGTACAGCAATACAACTTTTACTCGCTTCAAACAAAAGTAAAGACTCACATTGCTATACTAAAATAATATCAAAGAGCTTGTCAAAGAAAAAACCGTTTTATGAGTATTTGAAAAGAATTTGCAAATGCATGAAAATGCTCAAATCACTAATTATTCGATATAGTGTACTTACGGGATGGCATGTTGAAATACTTTTCCGAAGATTTGTACTGGGCTGAATATATGGAAGTATATTCCTGTACGACCAAACGGTTATAGCATTCCACGAAATATTCAGCTATCAGCCCTGCTACTGAGAATGTTAATATGATGGGTAATCTCCAAGTTTGTTACTGCTTGAGACTAGTACCCCAATCAGAAAAGCAACGTGGTTAAAAGTTCAAACAGTTATAAAAAAAGAAATGGCTGATTTTGGTGCCAAGCAAACCAGTTATCGATATTTAGACATCGATAACTGAACATTGCTTTAACCAAATAAATAGGTTAGTTCAAAAGGTAACTGAAGGTTTTGCTGGATTCCATGAAATAGTCCTGGTTGGCTACTAAAACTGACATGTTTGTTGTATAAAATCTAAATTTGTCACTGAGTGGGACTCGTACTACGATCGAATAAACTACGTAGCACGCAGACTCAATCATGGATAAACTTAAGACACGCTGCTTCAGTCGAATTGTATGAATTTGAGCAAATGACCAAATATTTGAATAAAGCAACGCAGTCATCGATATTTATCAACAAATCGATAACAGAACATTACTTAAGCCAAACAAATGTTTCCGAAGGCCAGATTAACCTTCTGATATAGACAAATGCTATTGCTGTAATAGATGTGAGAATACTGAATGATTGTTCTTGGAGTCTGAATCGGTTTAAATAGATGATAATGTAATTAAAGTATCATTTCAAAGGATTACCTTAATAACCAAAACATAAAATTACATTATTTCTAATTATCGGTAATGACCTGGTAATTCCCAGTTGTTGGTGATAATAATTAGAGTAGGTAGAGATATTTTAGATAAAGATGTAAAAGCAGATGCATGTGGAATAATTACTATAAAATTAAATCTCTTTAAAAATCTTTCTAGATAGATATCACAATAAGACTTTTGTAAATAATTCAGTGTGAACGTTTGGAATGGATACATTAAATAAAGAGGAGACCATATTTGTAAAAACTCAAATCCAAAGGGGCTGGATGGGCTATTTATCTGAAAACTTAAAGATCCCGAAACGTTTAAATTGTTTTTTTTTTTTTTTTCAAAAGAGTTACAATTTTCGAGTTACAGCGATGTTAAAATCTCAAATATGTGTAGTTTCGCTAGGCAACTAATTTAAATACCAGATTATTTGTAGCAACATTTATATAGAACATTTTTTTCATAGAGTTACAGTTTTCTTGTTACAGCGGTAGTAAAGTCTAGAATATACGTATTTCCACGACGATGTATTTAGATTTCTGAATAATAACAAGTACAAGCAAATAATATATGTACATGGGTAATGCTATAAGTGAAGTTTCAACGATTCTCGTGAATAATATTACACTCAAAAGTGTGAAATAAATATTTCTTACAAAAAATTGGACCGACGTTATTAGTTGGTGTACTGAAAAATACAAAATAATATTAGTGGTACTTGTGAAGTTGCAACTGCACAACTTCAAAAGTACCAGCACCAAAAGAATTAATATTATTTTTTATTTTTCAGTGCACCAACTAAGAACGTCGGTCTATTTTCTTGTAAAAAATATTTATTAATTTGACACAATGGAGCCACGTATACAGGGTGCTTCACCCTGAATGGTTTATTAGATGTTTGAAGACCAGTACAATTTTAGTTGAGAAATGATTGAAAGATTTTTTTAACGTTCCATTTATAAGATAGTGAATCACAACTGGGAAAACCGGTAATATAAAATTAGTTTCCTCAACTAGAATAAGTAGTATATTTTTTGATCGAATTGTTATTCTACTCCTCTCTTTGAGACTTCTCGTCATAACCAGTCCAAATTACAGCATATTTTAAAAAAGGTTCGCTCATTTCAAATGGAATGAACTGTATTTTATATCAACATTATTCTTTTTCCATTGGAAAGAGAAATGCTGAGAGATGGTCCCATTTCAAATTTTTCAAAATCAAAAAATACTCAGCCCTACAAAAACTCTTCCCAAATGGGGGAAGTGGACAGTTTTTTCGAGAATTGGTAATTTTCTCTTTAAGTGTTAAAGAAAAAATATTCTCTGGTGAAATTTAAGCCGGATATTTCTCAAAAATTTCAAGGAATTCTGAAACAGAGAAAGAGGAAATTGTAATATCGTTGTCGCTATATTTTAAAATTATACCAAGAATCTCTTTAAATAATCCTTGACAATAACCCAGCAAATTATGATGAGTAAACAAAATGTTTCTAGAATTTAATGATAATAATAATTTTTATTGTAATTTTTGGTTGCGCTGATAGGTGAATTGGGCTTTATATGCTACAGGATTTTTTTCTAAAATAAACCAAAATTATCTTTGCATCATACATTTTTCAGAATATAAGTATCTTTTTTTCACATTGCGCTTATTAACATTAGAGCTCTTCAAAACAACAGATATTATTCATTATTGGCAGAAACTGTAATATTTCAAATGTTATCAACTTCTTGAAATGTGCAGATATTATAATAAAATATGATATATAAACATAATAAACCATTATGCTTGAATATAAAAAACCTCTTGGATTTGGTAGTCTAATAAAATTCTCAACCTCTAGAATTGGTACATCGTTTCCGCCCTTACTTGGCCTTCGGAACTACCATCCTATCTCAATAGGTTATTCAATTGATCACCTACAGTCGAACAATATCCTCCAAAATACACGAACCAAATTTATGGGTTCTAAATCTATATTGTAGCGGCGCAGTACATCACTACACACGTGCATAACAGACGTTGAATATAATTTCACAAATGTACAATCATAAACATTTTTTATTTATATATTTGGAATGATATATCTTAATAATGTATATTGACTTGCCCAGCAGATGTACATTGGGCTGTCGAGCTAATCCTCCCTTTATTCCAAATTTTCTTCAATTTTTAATCAGTTCCCTTACGAATCTCAGACCACTTACCTCATAACTTTTTTACGCAAAATTGCGACGCTCGGTGTACATCGCTGTCATGCTGTAACTTTGACTTGTTTATATTTGGACTTAGATTGATTGCATTTAAAATAAAGACATTAGTATTCGCAAACCCTACGCGTATTGTATCTACTATTCTCCACAGTGGTGACCCCGTCATGATCTGTAAAAATTACTGAAGATATTATTTTTTTTGTGATCACGCAGTGCGCGTAGTGAACAATGGTGTTAGGCCAGGAAGAGATTGTGCGTGAACGCGAAAGGCTCCATGCTGAACGAGAACAATTACGCCAGCAGCAAGAAGCCTTCGCACGAGAACGCGAGGCAGTACAACCAGGGCTTCCGGCAGTTCCAAGTGTTGACCGCGTAGCTGTGAAATTACCTCCGTTTGTGCCCAGCGACGCTGAATTATGGTTCAGCATGGTGGAGTGCAGCTTCGACACGGCCAGAGTAACTACCGACTCCACGAAGTTTGGATACGTCCTCGGTATTCTGGATCCAAAATACGCCACTGAGGTGCGCGATATAATTGTGAACTCACCAGAACGGAACGCATATCAAGTGCTCAAGTCGGAACTCATCAAAAGGCTCAGTGCTACGCAGGACCAGAACACAAAAGGGCTGTGGAACGAGAAGAAATCGGCGACCGTAAACCATCCCAGTTCCTGCGTCACCTACGTAACCTTGGCGGCTCGGTAGTATCGGAGAACGTCATACGCACCTTGTGGATGAGCCGATTACCAACAGAAACACAAGCCATCCTGGCAACGCAGAAGAACTCTCCTCCCCGACAGCGTTGCGTAACTCGCTGACGCCATAGCCGACGCCCCCACGGGCCACCACAGGTAGCAGAGGCAACCGCTCAAACACAGGAAGCAATGTTAACTTTAAAATTCGCCCAGCTGCCTGTCAACCTGCGTCAGGATATATTATCGGCCATCCAGTAGGAATTCGCAGCAGTTAATTTCGCACCACCCCGAATAGACCGCGGCCGTGAACGAACGCGCGCGCCTTCACACAATCGCTCGCGCTCGCGTACGCCGGTCCAATCAGGAATTTGCTGGTATCACTGGCGATTCGGGGCTTACGCTAAAAAATGTGAACCTCCATGCACCAAGCAGCCGGGAAACGACAAGGGCAGTCACTAGAGGCAGCCAGCGACCCACGCCCGATTCCAACAACCCGCCGACTTTTTGTTACTGACCGACTCACCCAGACATGCTTCTCAATCGACACTGGAGTCGATATTTGCGCGTACCCAAGAACAGTGGTTCCTGGGACATGCCAAAAATCCACATACACCCTGTCCGCAGCAAACGGAACCGATATCGCAACATACGGTACCGCCACATTGAACCTCAACCGGGGACTACGGCGTGCTTTTCCATGGAACTTCGTCATCGCGGATGTCGCAAAACCGATCATTGGTGCGGATTTTTTATCACACTACGGCTTGCTGGTTGACCTACGTAACGAACGCCTTACCGACCAGATGACCAACTGCAAGACGCTTGGACGGGCCGCCAACAGCAACATCAGCAGCATTAAAACCTCACCATTGCCCGAGTGCAAATATCAGGACCTGTTGAAACAATTCCCGGACATCATAAGGCCCGATGGACGCGTCCGCGAACCAAAACACTGTACGAATCATCACATCCGAACAACACCAGGTGTTCAATCGACCTAGACGGCTGGCGCCCGACCAACTGGTCACGGCAAAGCGTGAATTCGCCACCATGGTACAGCTGGGCATCGCACGCCCTTCAGAGAGCTGCTGGCCATCACCGCTCCATATAGTCCCGAAAAAGGGAATGCTGTGAGACTAACGGGTGACTACCGCGCGTTGAACGCCCGGACCATCCCGGACAGGTATCCTATCCGACATATCCAAGATTTTGCGAAGACGCTCCATGGTAAGACCATCTTCTCTGTCCTCGATGTAGTCAGAGCATATAACCAGATCCCGATGGCAGCAGAAGATATCGCCAAGACCGCTATTACCACACCCTTTGGACTATTCGAGTTCGTCTACATGGCGTTCGGGTTGCGCAACAACGGCCAGCGCTTCATCGACGAAGTACTGCAAGGTCTGGACTTTTGCTATGCGTACATCGATGACATCCTGGTGGCATCATCATCGGAGGAGGATCATCGACAGCACCTGCGCATCCTGTTCGAGCGGTTGCGCAAGTATGGAGTCATAATCAACCCGACCAATTGTATTTTTGGAGCGACTGAGGTATCTTTTTTGGGATATTCAGTCTCAGGCAAAGGCACCCGCCCACTACCAGACCGAGTACTATTAATCACAGTTCCCAGCACCAACTAGCGCCGAGCAACTCCGACGTTTCTTGGGTACGGTGAACTTTTACAGGAGGTTCATACCCAAAGCGGCGGAATCCCGGGGTCCGCTGCAAAAGCTATTAATAGGCATCATAAAGGGGAAATCAACACTCAACTGGACACCAGCAGCCAAACAGGCCTTCACTGACTGCAAAGAAGCCCTCTCGACGGCTACATTATTAGCTCACCCTAAGCCGAATGCACCACTAGCGCTCATTTGTGATGCTTCCGACTCTGGGGTAGGCGCGACGCTGCAGCAAGAAGTTGGACGTGATCAGCAGCCACTTGACTTCTTTTCAAAGAAGCTGAGCCCAACGGAACAAAAATATAGTGCCTTCGATCGCGAGCTGTTAGCCATTTACTTGGCTATCAAGCATTTTAGGCACATGTTTGAAGCTAAAACATTCACTATCTACACCGACCATAAGCCCACCACATATGCATTCCGGTTACTGAAGGCCGACAAGAGCTCACCACGCCAGGCTCGACACTTGGATTTTATCAGCCAAACCTCAACTGATATACGACACATCTCGGGCAAGGACAACTTCGTGGCAGACGCTTTATCGCGAGTGGACGAGATCATCACTCAACTTGATTTCCCAGCGCTGGCAAAAGCACAAGAATACGATCCAAAGTTAAAAGAATTCAGGTGCTACCAAGAGCATTCAGACGCGCAGCGTTCAACGGTATTCATCAGCTATCACATCCCGGTATCAAGACCACGGCCAGACTTGTATCTCAACGATACGTATGGCCGTCGGTCAACAAAGATTGCCGAGAATGGGCTCGTGCATGCGACCAGTGCCAACGAGCCACGGTGTCACGGCACGTGGCATCAGCTGTGTAATGTAGTGTTTGATAATAAAAGATTATATTTCGACTTTTATTTATTTCTACATAACAATAAACTCTAATTCTGAATCCTCGTTTTTATGACATATATGACATGACGTATGACATGGCATTCACGCTTAAGGCGTGTATGCATCGTGGTGTAAAGCCCACGTTACATCCCCTATACTTTATTGAAATTGTAATATATATATTATTTATAAATCAAGCCTATCTATAGGTTTTACAAATCTTCCTGATTTTGTTCTATAAACATTTTCTGGGATTACTTGTTTATCTTGAGACTTAGACGATTCTGGAATGTAGCTCTGAGGTCTTGATTCTTGGGATTGGGAAGTATTTTGTTCTTGTACTTCTACTGGTGGAGGAAGTATTTTTGGTTGGCTGTTGGGAGATATGACAATTTCTTTTTCGGCAGGGATCCTGGTGTTGGATTTCTGGATAATACCTGAGTTTCTTCTTATCTGTTTACCATTGTCTGTTTGTATTGTAATTGATCTTGGGTTTTCATTTTTTTTATTATTTCTCCTCCTTTCCAGTTTCGATGATCAACTCTGTATCTTATTCTCTCTCCCTCTTGTAACTCTTCTTTGTTCTTTCTATGTTGATCTCCATATTGTTTTTGTTTCAACCTTAGTTCTTGCAGTTCTTCTTTAGCATTTTCGACTATTTTTGGTTTTAGGTTTTCTGTAGCTGTTGGTACGGTGGATCGTGTTATTCGACTAAAAAGTCTTTGACTTGGTGTTCCAAGGATTTGGTTTCTAGGTGTATTTCTGTAGTTTAGTAGTGCTAGTTTAACATCAGACTTATCCATGGAGCACTTTCGTATAATGTTTTTTGCTATCTGTACGCCTCTTTCCGCTAGTCCATTTCCTTGAGAGTGGTACGGGCTACTTGTTTGGTGTTCAAAATCCCACTCTTTTGCAAATTGTTTGAATTGTCTGCTCGAGTATTGTGGTCCATTATCTGATTCGACTACTTCGGCTATACCATGTGTGGAAAACCAGTCTTTCATAATCTCTATGATTTCATTTGATGTAGTTGTTCTTAATTGTTTAAAATCGACATACCCTGAATAGCTGTCAATGATGGATATATAACATTTTCCTTTATGTGTAAACAGATCTGTGGCTACTCTCTGCCAAGGCCTGTTAGGAATTTCTTTCATCTGTATAGGTTCTTTGGGATTGTTTCTTTGGGTTGACTCACAAATTACACATTTTTTTACAAATTCGACAATATCGTCGTACTGTCCTTTCCAATATAACAATTGCCTTGCTCGTTTCAAGCAACTTTGTATTCCGAGATGTCCTGTGTGTATTTGAGTTAACATCTCTTTAATTTTAGATTTAGGTACTATCACTTTTTCTCCTTTGAATGCTAATCCTTCATAGGTGGAAAGTTCTTCTCTAAAATTATGGTAATGTCTCACTATTTCTGGTAAACTGAGTCTATCATTTGGGAAACCGTTATTTATGTAGGTTATGAGAATTTGAAGTTCTCTATCTTCTTCTGTAGCCTTTACGAGAGATTTCCTAGCATTTTCAGACATAGCTAAGATTATTTGTACTACCAATTCTTCTTCATCTGTTTCTTCATGATTGTTGTCTGATTTTATGTCTCGGCTTAACAGATCAGCGATTGGTATTTCGTTTCCTTTTTTGTATATAATTTTTGGAGAATACACCAACACATCTAGTAGTATTCTTTGAAGTCTAGCTGGTGCGGATTGAATTGGTTTTTGAAAATAGTTTCCAGTGGTTTGTGGTCAGTTTCAATGGTTAGTTTTTTTCCAAATACATAGTCATGGAATTTATGACAACCAAATTTGATGGCAAATGCTTCTTTTTCAATTTGTAGCCAATTTTGTTGTGAAGTTGTTAATGCTTTGGTTGCATATGCTATGGGTTGATTTTCTTGGAGTATAGTTGCTCCTAGGCTTTTTGAACTGGCGTCCACCGAGAGTGTGATGTCTTTGTTCACGTCATAATACCTGAGAACTGGTGGAGTTGTCAGTATTTTCTTTATTTTCTGAAATGCTTCTTCTTGTTCAAAATTCCACTGATATATGACGTTCTTTTGTAAAAGCTTTCTTAATGGTTCTGTAAGTTCAGACATATTTGGTATGAATTTGTTTAGATAAGTAACCATACCCAAAAGTCTTTGAATTTCTGTCACATTTCTGGGTGTATTCAGATTTTGAATTGCCTCCACTGTTGATGGATCTAATGAAATGCCATTAGCTGTGAATATGTGACCCATGAACTTGACTGATTTTGCAGTGAAAATGCATTTTTCATAGTTTAACTTTAAGCCAGCTTCTTTTAATTTTCTTATGACTTTTTCTGTTAACTTTTCTATTTTTTCTACACTGTCTGCATATATCAATATGTCATCCATGTAGCATTGAACATTTGGAATGTCTCCTAGTACAAAATTTATGGCTTCCTGGAACACCTCTGGCGCTGCTGATATCCCGAATGGTAATCTAGTGCAACAGTATCGACCCCATGGAGTGGAAAAAGTAAGGAATTTCTGTGTACGATCAGTTACTTTGATTTGCCAGAATCCTCGTTTACAGTCCAATAATGTGAAGTATTTTGCTCCATTGATTTCCGCTGTCAATTCTTCAATTGTTTTTAATGGATAGTGCCTTCTTAAAATATTTTTGTTTACATCGGTGGGGTCGAGACAGATTCTCAACTTGTCTTTCTGTTTTACAACTACCATAGGGCTGACTACTGGAGTAGGTTCCTTTATAGGTTTTATTACACCCAAGTTAACCATTTTATCAAGTTCTTTGCGTACTTGGTTTTTAATGTAGTATGGAATTCTTCTTGTGGGTTGTATTCTAAACTGTGGATTTTCAAATAAATCAATATCATATTCATAGTTTTTTAGACATCCCAATCCTTTGAAGATATCCTCATCTTTATTAGTGAATTTCAGCTCATGAACTCTTACTACCAGGCCTAAGTTTTCACATGACTTTCTTCCTAAAATGGGGGGAACATCTTTTTCAACGATTTTGAAGGTTATTTTTTGTTGCAGTCCTTTCAGTTTGCAGTTTAGATTAGCCTCACCTAGCACTGTTATTTTATCATCTGTGAAACTTACTAGTCTTTTTGTTTTTGATTGTATTACTTTGCACTCGAGTTTATCACTTATCCATTTTGGTAGAACGTTACACTGTGCACCTATGTCTAGTTTAACTTTTACTTTCTTTTTACCAATCTGAATGATTTCATGCCAGTCTTCTTCTTCATTCTGGATCAACCTTCTTATGTAAAGAATTTCTTGTTCAGCTTCTGACCCGTCCATTAGATTTTCACTTTCTCCAACGGAATGCATTTTTGTACCTTTTGTTACTTTCTTTTTGTTTTTAGACCAACACTGGCTTTCAAAATGTCCAATTTTGTTACAGCTATTGCATTTGTTTTGATATGCTGGACAACTTTGTTTTTTGTGTCTTGTGCCACATCTTTTGCACATGAAAGTGTCTTTGCTGTATTCTTTATTCTTGCCTTTCACTAAGTCTACTCGACTATTTTCTGAAACATTGATTTCTTTCAGTTGTTTGGTTGCTTGTTCGCTAGCTCGGCATATAGAGATTGCTTTGTTCAGGTCTAGATTTTCTTCAGTGAGTAGTTTTTCTCTAACCGCATCAGATTGTACTCCAAAAACGATTTTGTCTTTCAACAGGCTATCTGTTAAGTTATCAAATTCGCATGTTTTTGCCTGTGTTTTGATTGTATTCAAAAATTCTTCGAAGGGCTCGTCTTCTTTCTGCACGATTTTGAAGAAGTTGTATCTTTCAAATGATACGTTAATTTTTGGTATGAAATATTCTTCAAACTTGTTCATTATCTGATCCATGTCTTTCTGCTGGGCTTCAGTTAGGTTGAAGTTGTTGAATATCTGTATTGCTTCAGATCCAATCGTGGCCATGAATGTTGCTGCCTGCACTTCAGGTGATTTTTTGCTGAGTTGTGATGCAGTAGCATACCAATTGAATTGTTGTTTTCATCCTTTCCAACTAGCTGACATGTTTTCAGTGAAAGTTAGAGGTTTTGGCGGTCTTATGCCGGCCACGCCACTTTCATCTCCCATGTTTAGGTTTTTATTTATTATAACCTTATCTAGCAGATTTCTTCACTTTTTATGAATTCGTCACACGACTTCTGACACCATGTAATGTAGTGTTTGATAATAAAAGATTATATTTCGACTTTTATTTATTTCTACATAACAATAAACTCTAATTCTGAATCCTCGTTTTTATGACATATATGACATGACGTATGACATGACATTCACGCTTAAGGCGTGTATGCAGCGTGGTGTAAAGCCCACGTTACAAGCTGTGGGAGAATTTACCAATCAAGATTCGAACACGTGCATATAGATTTGATCATCATGCCCTCATCTGAAGGCAGTCGATACTGCCTCACATGTATTGACAGATTTTCTCGATGGCCAGAAGCGTTCCCTCTGCAAGATCAGGAAGCTCCCACAGTGGCCAGAGAATTTTACGAGGGCTGGATTTGCCGATTCGGAGCTCCTTTAAGGATCACAACCGACCAAGGTCGGCAATTCGAATCACACCTCTTCAAAGAACTGAACCAGCTGGCAGGTTCAACTCACTTGAGAACAACTGCTTATCATCCTGCGGCTAACGGCATGATCGAGCGCCTCCATCGTCAATTGAAGGCAGCCATCAAATGCCACGAGAAGCAACAAAGGACGCGAATTTTACCAACAGTGTTGTTGGGCATACGAGCAGCTTGAAAGGAGGATATATAAGCCTCTGCAACAGAACTGGTCTACGGTACTCCAGTGAGACTTCCGGGGGAGTTCATTACCAGCCCCGTACCAGCAACCACTTGACCAGCAGTTCTGACTATATAAAAGAATTGCGACAACAATTTGAGAATCTGCGTATTGTATCTACTATTCTCCACAATATAATAATACTTGAAGAGATTTCAGTGGCCCGTTTTGAGAATAATGCGGTGACAGAGGAATATGAGATTTAGAGTGTACCAAACTGAAATTAATAATATGTATTAATATTAAATGAAATAAAGACAATTTACGTGAACCAGCCGTTTTATATATCGATGTATAGGACCATGAAGACCATGAGATGACCCATGTTCGATTTTTTCCTAAATAAAAACTACAATCAATCAATTTTAGAAGAATAATCTTTGATAGCGTTCAATTTAAAAAAAAATCATGAATTACGCTCGAATTTCGACCCCTGGGCAATCTCGTCTTAAGTATGATGTCACTTTTGCCTAAAGAAGAGTTTATAGAATTGTTACTGAAATCATATATTATACTAAAGTGCTGAAAGTTTTCAATTTTTTTTAAGTATTCCCCGACACTCTCAAGTAGACAGAAAAAAATTAATTAAGCATTTTTCGAACACGATAAAATTGATCATTTGGTATATTTTTTTCTTATTCAGAACTACTGAAATAGAACAAATTAAAGTCGTTCCATTTCTGACAATTCTTCCTGCCGATAACGTAGACAACCCAGCAAACACGTTGGTGTATTTGTGTGTATTGGCGCTCCATAAAGTGCTATGTCATCTTGAAACATTTGTAAGCTTCAATAATAGGGTTTTTATAAAATTTCTCCAACGTTTAGTGACTAAAATCAAGGCGATTGGTTTAGTTAACAATCAACCAACACACATACTTCAGAGAATAGCCAAACTGGTCTCGGCTTTTCGCCGATTTCAACTTCGAAATTGACGTCGGTACATGGACCAGCACCCCTACCAAATCTAAGTGATCCAGTAACTAAAATGTGATTAACATAGACAACATCTGGGCTTTAGAGCTTTTGGAAAAAAATCCCAAAGTTTGGTCTAAAAATCATCTATAGCGACGATAGTAATTTTTTTATGAATGGCTATGTTAATAAGCATGATAATTGCCGTATATAGGACGATGCCAACCTAGTCGATGTTCACCAAGTAGCAATGCATCCACAAAAGGTTTCTGCTTTGTGGAGTTTTTGAGTCAATGGCATCCTGGGTCCATTTTTTCGTGAAAATGACGTGGGTGAGGCCATCGACGCTACAGAACGATAATAACCGATTTCTTCGTCCCAATTTGAACGATATGGACGTGGAAGACATGAGGTTCCCACAGTACGCTGCAACTTGCCACACAGAGGACGTTTATTATTCATTATTCAGAATATATGGTCGTAATTTGAGATTTGATGAAATAGACTGATAGAATCACCAAAAACTTATTCTAAACACTTAGTTTGCATTTCTTAATATGTCAGATTTAGATAATTAGAAAATATGAGAACCCTTTCAAAGCTTGAACGAAAATCCTATTATACTTATTTCAGGATCGAGGTGTATACGACGGTCATAGGCGTCGAGAATGGGGTTGTTTGTGCGTCAAAAATTGTCAGCGGCATTCATAAACAAATCCGTGACAGTTTTAATTATCAAACTATACTAGTAACTAATTTAGATTTCTTTATGAATACGGCTGTATTTTTTAAGAATCCTTATGTTGAGAGGCTTCTTTGTCTGAATGTCTGTCTCTCCGTTCATCAGTATGTCACAAGTGGTTTTCTCAGAAACTACACAAGCTCTCTACTTGAAATCTAGCACAGTTGTAGCAGTCGTTTTCCCGCACCTATTCCACGTAAACTTATTCCAGAAATACAATTCCCTCTCCTCCTTATCACCAAAGTTTGCATTAATTCTGAAATCATTTGGACTAACAGAAAGTCCTCGTGTTTTTCAATATTGTGCAGAGCCATAGGTGCACGACTCTGTCTCGCACTTGACCGAATTTTTCATGCATGATTTCATATAAAGTTAACGCTTGCACTTTCTTAATTGTAGGATGTTTATTTTGTGATAGTGAAGGTTTTAGCTTTTTTAGGGAGGAAATGTCTGACGGAAAAGCTATGTGGTAATCAGTACAAAACACGAAGGCTGGAAAAGAAACTAAAACGCAGAAAGAAGCGGACGCTTTGTTAAACTATTTTTGGAGTAGGTATATCTGGTAGTAGCGAGATAAATGATAACTCAGAGTATCCACTATCCAATACTGGAACAAAATAATACAAGAAATTGCCAGAGAGTGATGATAACCTATAAATGGACGATATTTCTAAAATAACTGGAACTGACACCACTCCGCCCACAAATGAAATTATTGACACCAACTTGGCACCTAAGGAAAATGCTCTACAACCTTTAAATCTGCTCTTAAAGTATGTGGCCAAAAATGTTAGGAGATGCTGAATGATGTTTTTTTGTAAACCCAGAACTAAGTCAAAGGTTAAGTGTTGTTAACCTATAGATGCTCCTACGCAAATAATTATTAGGTAACCATTGGTACTGTAACGTGCAAGGGGTTTAGCCACCGGCACTGGGCTACAAAGTGGAGGCGTCCTTTTGATACTCATGCGCGAGTGATGGGAATCTCGATAGCGGTCGCTGACAAAGAGTGTGACGCATGTGCACACTAGGATCCCGACAAAGGATTTCGAGAAAAGTCCAAAGAGGTTTTTTTGGGTATATCTATATTTGGGAGAATTGTCGGCATGAACAGTGTGTAAAAGGAAAGTGTAAAAAGACAGTGTGCAATAAGACGGTTTAATAGAATAGTCAAAGTAAGCTAGTAATAATATTCAATAATAAAGTTAAGTTGTAATTTTTATTGATCTACTTTCGTGTGTAAATAAAATTTATTAAATAATTGTAAATTAGTCCCACTTATCTGCGAAGACGCACACTCAAGACTAAAATTGGTTTAAATAGATGATTAATGTATCATTTAAGTGCGTTATAGGATCAGGATGGAAATGGTTCATTAATCTGAGTGAGAGGAAGACATGAAATAACTGTATTTCTAAGTAAGGAGCATATAATACGAATATTTGGGTTATTACATTGAAAAGATTATAGATAGAAATGAGAAAGGGTTTAACGTTGAAGTTAATAATTATCAAATATCAGAACTATCCAATATTTTTTTGAAAAAGAATGTATTAAAAATTTATTTGAAGCTTCACGAATTCCAGTATAGCACTTTGAAATAAGGGCTATATTCAGCTCAGTATTTGAAAGGAACCTAACTAACCTAACCTTAAGTGTATCAAATGGCAACTAAAAGTTGTGCTGCATTGAGTAAAACTGACTTGTATGTTGTATAAAATCTAAGTTTGTTACTGAGTGGGACTCGTACCACGATCAGAAAAGCCACGTGGTACCGATTCAATCAGTTATAAACCTAGAAATGGCTGGTGTTGATGACCAAATATTTGAGCCAAGCAACCCAGCCATCGATATTTCTCAAGAAATCGATAACTGAATATTGCTTTAACCAAATAAGTAGGTAGTTCAACTGGCAACTGAAGGTTGTGCTGCATTCCATGAAATAGTCCTGGTTAACTACAAAAACTGACTTTGTTGTATAAAATAAAAATTTGTCACTGAGTGGGACTCAGCAAATGACCAAATATTTGAATCAAGCAACGCAGTCATCAATATTTCTCAACAAATCGAAAACAGAACATTACTTAAGCCAAATAAATGTTTCCGAAAGCCAGATTAATCTTCTGATATGGATAAATGCTATTACTGCAATAGATGTGAGAATACTGAATGATTGTTCTTGGAGTCTGAATCGGTTTAAATAGATGATAATGTAATTAAAGTATACCATCTCTAAAGATTACCTTAATGACCGAAACTTGAATTGACATTATTTCTAATTACGGGTAATGACCTGGTAATTCCCAATTGTAGGTGATAATAATTATAGAGTAGGGAGAGATATTTTAGATAAAGATGCAAAAGCAGATGCATGTGGAATAATTACTAAAAAATTAAATGTCTTTAAAAATCTTTCTAGGTAGATATTTCAATAAGACTTGAATAATGGTGAATAATCCAGTGTGAACGTTTGGAATGGATACATTAAATAAAAAACGCGCTGTATATTTAAGATAAAAACGCTTAGACTTTTTGATAGACGAACCCAAACGGAAGAGGTATACCTAAAATTCGACTGTCTGCTTTTTTTGGTTTGTGCGCGCGCTTTGTAAACGTACTCCGATTTTGATGATTTTTGATTCATTTGAAAGAGGAGACCATATTTGTAAAAACTCAAATCCAAAATTTTCTTCGCTCCAAAAAACGCCCCCGAAGGTGCTGGATGAGCAATTTTTCTCAAAACTCGAAAATCCGAGACGGCAGAATTAAAAATACCGAAACTTTTAAATTGTTTTTTTTTCAAAAGAGTTACGATTTTCGAGTTGCAGGGATGTTAAAATCTCAAATATGTGTAGTTTCGCTATGTAGAGGGGGCAATTTCTTTCGAAAATTGAGAAATTTAGGCAACCAATTTAATTACCAGATTATTTGTAGCAAAATTTATAAAGAAGTTACAGTTTTCTTGTTAGAGCAGTGGTAAAGTCTAAAATATGCTTATTTCCACGGCGATGTATTTAGATTTCTGAATAATAACAAGTACAAGCAAATAATATATATACATGGGTAATATGGGTTATACTCAAAAGTGTGAGATAAATATTTCTTAGAAACAATTGGACCGACGTTATTAGTTGGTGCACTGAAAAATACAAAATAATATTAGTGGTACTTGTGATGTTGCAACTGCACAACTTAAAAAGTACCAGCACCAAAAGAATTGATATTATTTTGTATTTTTCAGTGCACCAACTAATAACGTCGGTCCAATTTGTTGTAAAAGATATTTATTAATTTGACACAATGCAAAAATCGAAAACTTGTATCTATGTATAAAAATATGGAGCCACGTAAACAGGGTACTTCACCCTGAATTGTTTATTAGATGTTTGAAGAAGAGCATTACAATTTTTTTTATTCTACTATTCTTTGAGACAACTTCTCATGATAACCAGTCCAAATTACAGCATATTTTAAAAAAAGGTTCGTTCATTTCAAATGGAATGCACTGTATTTTATATCGCCATTACTGTTTTTCCATTGGAAAGAGAAATGCTGAGAGATGGTCCCATTACAAATTTTTCAAAATCAAAAAATACTCTGCCCTACAAAAACTCTTTCTAAATGGGGGAAGAAGACAGTTTTTTCGAGAATTGGTAATTTTCTCTTTCAGTGTTAAAGAGAAAATATTCTCTGGTGAAATTTAAGCCGGACATTTCTACAAAATTTCAAGGAATTTTGAAACAGAGAAAGAGGAAATTGTAATATAGTTGTCGCTATATTTTAAAATTATACCAAGAATCTCTTTAAATAATCATTGACAATAATCCAGCAAATTATGATGAGTAACAAAATGTTTCTAGAATTTAATGATATTAATAATTTTTATTCTAATTTTTGGTTGCGCTAATAAGAGAATTGGGCTTTATATGCTACAGGACTTTTTTCTTAGATAAACCAAAATTTTCTTTGCATCATATATTTTTCAGAATATAATTATATTTTTTTTCACACTGCGCTTATTAACAAAACTACAGACATCATTCCTTATTGGCAGAAACCGTAGTATTTCAAATGTTATCAACTTCTTGAAATGTGCAGATATTATAATAAAATTGTATCATATGATATATAAACATAATAAACCATTATGCTTGGATATAAAAAACCTCTTGGACCTGGTAGTATAATAAAATTCTCAACCTCTAGAATTGGTACATCGTTTCCGCCCTTGCTTGGCCTTCGGAACTAAGATCCTGTCTCAATAGGTTATACAATTAATCACCTACAGTCGAACAATGTCCTCCAAAATACACGAACCAAATTTATGGGTTCTAAATATATTTAATAATACTTGAAGAGAATTCAGTGGTCCCATTTTAAGAATAATGCGGTGACAGAGGAATATGAGATTTAATGTGCACCAAGCTGAAATTAATAATATGTATTAATTTTAAATTAAATTGAAAATTTACGTGAACCAGCCGTTTTTATATATCAATGTATAGGACCATGAAATTAAATGCTCTGGTGGTTTAGTGGTAACGTACTTGTCTTTCATAAAGATGACCCGTGTTCGATTTTCTCCTAAATAAATGATAAATAAAATAATTTTAGAAGAATAATCTTTGACAGAAAAAGACTCAATAGTGTTCAAATTTTGAAAAAATCATGAATAACGCTCGAATTTCGACCCCTGGGCCATCTTGTCTTAAGTATGATGTCACTTTTGCCTAAAGAAGAGTTTATAGAATTGTTACTAAAATTATATATTATATCAAAGTGCTGAAAGTTTTAAATTTTTCTAAGTATTCCCCGACACTCGCAAGTAGACAGAAAAAACTTTAATCAAGCATTTTTTGAACACGATAAAATTAATCATTTGGTATATTTTTTTATTCAGAACTACTGAAATAGAACAAATTAAAGTCGTTCCATTTCTGGCAATTCTCCCTGCCGATAACGTAGACAACCCAGCAAACACGTTGGTGTATTTGTGTGTATTGACTGTTCCATAATGTGCTATGTCATCCTGAAACATTAATTAGCTTCAATAATAGGGTTTTTATAAAATCTTTCCAACGTTTAGTGACCAAAATCAAGGGGACCGGTTCAGTTAACAATCAACCAACACCCATTTATTTATTATTATTTGACGCAGGGGTGCCAAAGCGAATACTTAGGCCAATACGGCCCATTGTGCCTCTCCCCCTTGCTTCTCAGACCTACGGTTCCCCGAGTATCCCGACAACCTGGTCCAGATATCTCAGGATTGCCGCAGGCAAGGTGCGTATGATGTTGGTCAGATCCGGCCACTTCAGTCCTAGGATGGCCTTACGAACGTCGGATAGAGCGAGGCATTATTTGAAGAGATGCTCCACTGTTTCTTCCTCCTCCATGCATGTCCGACATGTCGGGTCGTCGATGACAATCATTGTATGTAGGTGTTTTCTTAGCGCAGCATGCCCGGTCCAGATGCTTACAAGTGAGCGTAGTTTGGCCCGGGGCAAGGCTAGGCAGTCCTCGGCCCGTTTCCGGCATGGCTCCGTGATGAAGTTCTTGCTCTGTCGACAGCCCAGAATTGAGTTCCACCTCTGACAGTGTCTGGGGTGTATGTCCTCTTTAATGAGGTTAGCCATGATGTGCGGTGTGATGGGTACTGCCGGTTCGGGTCCATACATTGTTCCCGACAAGGCAGCACCCGCCTGCTTATCCGCCTTGTCATTACCCTCATTCCCATCGTGTGCTGGCACCCAAGCTAGTTGCACCACATTTTCGCTCACTAGTTCCGACAGTTCGCCGTGGCAGATCAGCGTCGTACCTGCCCTTTTCAAGCGCTTTTAGGGCGTCGTTACTGTCTGTGAAGAAGCGGATTACTCGTCCTCGCACCTTGCTCATGCGGACCTCATTAGCCCCTCGAGCTAGTGTTATTACTTCCGTTTGTAATACGTTGGCATACTTCCCGAGTGGTTGTTGTAGAGACAGTTGCAGGCCTTAGCTGAAGATTCCTATGCCTGTACTGTCCCTCTTTTTAGAACCATCAGTGTATACGTCTATTGTCGGCACAGTGCGTGGGTCTTATTCTTCCCAACAAACGTGGTATTTGCATTTGCTGAATAGGGGTGCAATGCGGTCTGAGCTGGCCTCGAGGAGTGGTATTCTGGCGAGGTCCCCCTCCAAGATAGCTTCGCACTCTTTTGCACCCTTAATGTTCCACCATCTTTC
Organism: Crioceris asparagi; assembly: GCA_958507055.1. Lineage (NCBI taxonomy): Eukaryota > Metazoa > Arthropoda > Insecta > Coleoptera > Chrysomelidae > Crioceris > Crioceris asparagi. The sequence goes on along the minus strand of OY293832.1, from coordinate 14,022,529 downwards.
AAACGAAGGGCGGTCAGTAGTGTTGCCCCCTTAAGATATAGATCTAGGGGTGGCAAGCACAACAACGCCTCTAGTGCAGCGGATGGTGTGGTCCTCATGGCACCAGTGACTGCGATGCAGACAGTTTTTAATTCGGTGCGTCGCCACCAAGTTATTGAACCGTAGCATATCATGGGCCTTATCACTGCTGTCTACAACCACAGGGTGACCTTTGGCGATAGGCCCCAGATGTTACCTACAACTCTTCGACATTGCCATAGAGCTGCACTGGCTTTGTCCAGCTTACTGTCCAGATGTTTTCCCCAGGTCAGTTTTCTGTCGATAATAACCCCTAGGTATTTCACCTCGCTGGATTTCATTTAGTGTAGGCATTTTTATGTCGCCCACCTTTCGTTTTCTGGTAAAGAGCATGTGGGGATTCACAAAAAGAGATGTTGCCCAGCACCACTTTTCTAGGATGAGTAGTGCCGTTTGCATCAGTTCGCATAGCACTCAAATGTGCTTCCCGGTCAGCAGTATGACTATATCATCCGCATATCCTATGGTGTACAGGCCTTCGTCATTCAGGGTCGTTAGGAGGTCGTCCACTACTATGTTCCATAGCAGGGGGTGAGTACCTCTTCCTGAGGACAGCCCTTCGTAACATTCCCTGAGACAGTTGTGCCTGCGACACTAATTTCAACTATACTGCTCTCGAGTACATTCCCTATCCACCTGCGCAAACCTGGCGGTACGGTTCTGTCCAGAAGAGCTTTATTGACTGCTTCAAAGGTAGTTCAATCAAACGCATCTTCGATGTCTATGAAGACTCCTAGGGTGTGTTCGCCATTGTCCAGGGCTCTCTCTATCCTGCCCACCAGAAGGTTGAGAGCAGACTCCGTAGATTGCCCTGGTGTATAGGCGAATTGGTTGGAGTGTAACGGTCTTTGGGTTAAGACGTCGCAAAGCCTCTCCAATGTTTTCAGTAAAAACGAGGTAAGGCAAATTGGACGGTATGATTTGGCATGGATTTGGCACGGCACAAACACAGGGGTGCTAAGTACCCGGTAGCCTTGCCGCAGCACAGACAAGGACGGGGGGTTGTTCTTGGTCGCTCCTGAGAACGGCTTGCGTGTTGATCCTCCCCAGTGAACGTTCGCCGAAGAGTTCCAACGCGTCTTCCTTTGAGAAAACTTACAGGTCCAGGCCGACTATGTGTATAATAATAATAAACACTTTATTTCCATAGAATAATGACAAATACATTGTGGAAAACGTCACAGATCCCTAAACAAAAGCAAAATAATACAGAAAATCCTAAAAATAACTCATTGTAAAAATGCTGTTAAAGTATAGAAACATCTATCAATTAAAAAGGATTTTAACCTTTCTTTAAATAAATGTTTGTTATGGGAGTTCTTTATTTCACTACTCAATTTATTATAAACCTTCATCCCCAAATACATAGGTGTTTGTCATCCTATCCTAAATATAAATGCCGGAATAATGAAATCATTATTGTTCCGTGTGAAATAGTGATCATAATCACAGTTTTTGTGGAAAGTAATCTTATAGTCATAAACCAATATGGCTAATTCCAAAATGAAAATTGACGGTAAAGTCAGGATATTCAGAGATTTAAAAAATGGTCTACAGGACTCTCTCTGTTTAATGCCAGCTAGACATCTTATCCCCCTCTTCTCACTTACAAAAACTCCTTGAACACCGGAAGAGGCACCCCAAAAAGCTAAACCATATTTCAATCAGGACGTTACTTGCGCATGATGTAATTGAACTAACTGTTCCCGCGTCAGAATATTCTTCAAGTTTCTGAAAAGGAAACAAATTAAGTTAAGACTGTCGCAATGACATCTCCAGTTAAGATGCTCATCGGTATCTACACCGAGAAATCGAGTATTCTCCACTCTGGTTAGTTCTTGTTATTCTAAATTTAATTTGATATCTATGTTCTTATTATAGTTGTGAAATACCATATAAACGGTTTTATTCAAATTGAGATGTGATACATTCATACGAAACCAATTACATAGAACACTTAGGCTATTTGCGCGTTATTTTGTAGCGCAGAATTATTTTGCCGAAGTTATTGCCGTAGCATATAGAAAAATTCCGAAGTCAATATTTGCTGCAATATGCTTTACATAAAGAGAAAGAGAATAAAATGTACTGGTCCTAAAATGGACCCTTGCGGCACACCTATTTCAGTTAGCAACAAATTCAAGTTTACGGATTCTTGATTTGAATTTTTGACTGTGACAAATTGCTTTCTATTTTTGAGATAACTCTTTATCCAATTTGAAGTTTTTCCACGTACCTATCCCTAATTTCTCTAATTTCGCTATGAGTCTCTTGTGATCAACAGTATCGAACGCTTTACTTAAGTCACAGAAAATGCCCGCAGAAGGTGAACCTGCTTCTAAATTTTCCACAACACATTTCAGGAATGCGTACACTCCATCATTCGTGCTGAGATTTCTGCGGAATCCGAACTGATTTTTATTGAGAATGTTATGAAATTCCATGAATCCGAGTAGCCTCTCAAAAAAACAGTATTCGAAGATTTTGGAAAATGTCGAAATTAATGATATCGGTCTATAATTATTCATTATTTCGCTATCCCCTTTTTTATGTAATGGTATTACCTCGGTTATTTTTAATTTTTCGGGGAACGAGCCGTTCAAAAAAATAAAACGACTACTTGACTGCTCGACTTCCTCATCAACCCACGACTTATTCTGCTTTTTATAAAACTTCTGTATTGGAAAACTCATTTCAAAATAAAATATAAACGTATTATAGAATGCATCAAAAGCTTCATCAAAATAAGGTAATTTATAAACTTCATCCCAGTTTTCATGAGAAAGTTGTGTAAGGAAGTTATTAATATTATCTTCACTAAAACTTCTACGGTAATTGTAGTTAACCATGGTTGATCTTTTAGAAATCATGTACATAAGAACCCCTTTATGATCAGAAGAATGAGTATCATCATCATCAGTTGTGGAAGTGATATTTGTAAATATGTAATCTAAGGTATTATTATTTTTTTTTCATGAACTGTGTTTTTCATATTGAAACTTTCACAAATATCTGTTATTTTACAAAAAATATTATTGTCTCTTAAAGGATCAATATTGAGGTTCTCGCAAAATATAATATTTATGCCAGGCTCATATAAATATTCTAACAAATTACTCAGTTTATCACAAAATACACTGGTATTGGTATCGACAGATGAACGATAGCAGCTCAGTATTGAAGTTTTGTAACCTGAAATTCTGCATACAATTCCACATACTTCAAATTCCCTTTCTATACAGAAATCTTTCAAATTTAAACTTTTAGTATGCACTGTATTTCTACACCAAATACCAATTCCGCCACCTTTCCGACTAGATCTACAAAAGCTCGCTGCTTTGTTAAAATTTCGAAAGTTTATACAGTCAACACTGAGATCAGTACACCAAGTTTCACTCAAACAAATAAAGTCTAGAAATTCCGATGCTATGTAGTCGGCTTTATTAGCTGTTAAGCATTGACAATTCAATGAGAGCAATATACACTCAGATTGTTTTATAGTTTCTTCATTCTCGTTTTCTCTTGAGTTAGACTCCTCCTCTGGAAAAACCATGTTACATATACCCCCTCAAGCCATGTCAATGGATCCATTACTTTGTCCAGGTTCTGTAGATTTAAAATAACTTTGAATGATGAATAATATTCTGGATGTTTGGATTCAAGTTTTTCACATTCTACTTCATTGAACTGATCTTTTAGAAACGTCTTCAAATCTTCTACCGTAGTATCAGGATGAAGTCTTGACACATATAGAAAAGCTTTTTTGGGATTTACTTTTAGACTGGTTAGGTTTTTTCCACTTCCTGTGATAGTTCTTCATTTTCTTTTCTTATGTTGCCGTTTCCGTTTCACCATTGTCCATTCCGAAGATGGATTAACAGCCTCTTTCATTTTATTTGCTTCAGATACTTCAAGTTCTTTGTTTGATTCCGAAATAAGTTTGACGTTTGATTTCAGCTTGTTTACCTTTTTTTGGATGAATCGTTTTTTGTTCCATACTTATAATCTTCTCATTAAGGAGCTTATTATTTTCAAGTAAAATAAATAAAAAAACTGAAGTCAGTCTAGGTATCCCCTCGCCCCAGGAGAGCCCATCTTAATGAGGTCCAGTTTGTCGAGGATACCCCTTACTAGGAAGTCTAGGGCCTTGTATTCCCAGGGGCTTAAACCTCTCCACCAGCGTCAAGGTCCTACAACACAACACACATACTTCAGAGAATAGCCAAACTGGTCTCGGCTTTTCGCCGATTTCAACTTCAAATTTGACGTCGGCACATGGGCCAGCACCCCTACCAAATCCAACTGATCCAGGAACTAAAATGTGATTAACATAGACAACATCAAGGCTTTAGAGCGTTTGGAAGAAATTCCCAAATTTTGGTCTAAAAATCATCTATAGCGACATTAGTAATTTTTTGATGAATGGCTATGTTAATAAGCATGATAATTTCCGTATATAGGACGATGCCAACCTAGTCGAGGTTCACCAAGTAGCAATGCATTCACAAAAGGTTTCTGCTTTATGCAGTTTTTGAGCCAATGGCGTCCTGGGTCCATTTTTTCTTGAAAATGACGTGGTTGGTGGTCCCAATTTGAACGTTATGGACGTGGAAGACATGAGGTTCCCACAGGACGGTGCAACTTGCCACACAGAGGACGTTTATTATTCATTATTCAGAATATATGGTCGTAATTTGAGATTTGATGAAATAGGCTGATAGAATCACAAAAAAATTATTCTGCAGACTTAGTTTGCCTTTCAAAGCTTGAACGAAAATTTTATTATACTTATTTCAGTATCGAGGTGTATACGACAGACATATAGGCGTCGAGGATGGAGTTGATTGTGCGTTAAATATTATCAGTGGCATTCATAAACAAATCTGTGACAGTTTTAATTATCAAACTATACTAAAACCTAATTTAGGTGTCTTTATGAATACGGCTGTATTTTTGGCTGAACAACCCAATGGATGGGTTGTTCAGCCAAAAGCGAAGGCGTTGTTATTGGCCTTACGAGGAAAGGCGCTTAAAACACAACAACAACAACACAAAAAACAAACTCATTATTCGGCTGTTGCGGGCGCCTTGGAACTAAGATACGACAACAAATATCTCAGCCAAGTGTATCAGAGCCAGTTGAAAAGCAGAATTCAAGGTTCAACGGAGTCACTGCAGGACTTCAGCAGTAGCATTGAGGGCGTGGTGCAACTGGCTTAGCCACAGGCCCCGGATGAATTAATTGAGCAGATTATTGTCCAGTACTTCATCGACGGAGTTCGAGATATAGACATGTAGCAAGCGTTGAGGCTAAGTAGGCATATCACCTTAGCCGAAACAGTTGTCGAGGCACGGGAATACGAAGCAGCCAAAAACGCTCGGATGAATCATCGCAGCAAAGTAAGAGGAGTCAGAACCGCAAGACAATGCAGATTTCTTTAAGAAGCTGGAGTCGATGTTCCAGAAATTCTACTCTCAAGGAGGCATATAAGTAGAAATTGCAAGCGACGACCCAGATTTGAAGAACGAAATGTTCAGAGAGAGAATACCCGACTTCAGGAAAAACTCCACCTCGCCAGTGTAGAAGAAGAAGACGAAGGCTTAGACATTTTGAAAACCTTCAATTTCATTACAATGGACTTTAAAAACAGAATGTTGAGAGTGGGCAACGAGGAAGTATCTTTCTCAGTATCTTCGAACAAGAACTGTCCAGTAAAAATCATCGTCACCGAAGATACATAAATACCTGGGAATAGTAACAAGATCGCGAAGGCGCACCTAGAAAAACAACGAGAAGGAGTCATGGTGTTTGAACCAACCGAAAATAAAGAGAATGGGAGTTTTTTGGCTAGGTGCTTAGTTAATTCCAATGACATTATTCCAGTGAGGGTAGCCAATCTATCATTAAACAGAGTGACATTGAAGAAAGAGGAAGTTATTAGGTACACCAATCATCCGTGTAAAAAGATGTGAGCAAGAGGAAGCCGTTTCAAAAGTTGTACATTTGTCACAAGAGCTAATGCAGACTTTCAAGAAGACCTGGAATCATCTTAGTGAACAAGAAAAGAAAAAGGTCATCGCGTTTGTAGAGCAAGAAGCTGATGTTTTTTTCGTTTCCCAATGGAACACCCTGTATATCAATAGGAAATTCATAGATTTTATCTGAGGTCATATCGTTTGCACTTTAATAATATCTATAGATGGATTTGACAGATGATGAAAATGTTATTCCAATATCATTAGTGTATTTTCCAAGTATCGTTTGGAGTGAATTTTTACAAAAAATCATTTTCCAAAGTATTGTAATGGGCATATAAAAATAAATGGGGTCTATTTATTTTTAAGTTTATTTATTTACACACTATTTATATCACTTACACTACACTGTCGACTAATATATACAATTTATATTTACTATTTACACTATTTACAACACAAACGAGCGTTATTTATTTATGGCCCCCTACTAAGAACCCACCGTAGTCGCCGTACCGGGTGACTGCCCCGGACTGACACCGCTTGGCAGCACTCCTCTAGAATATATAGGCCTTCTCGAATCTTCAGCAAACATCCTCCAACGCCATGTGAATTCACTAGATGCTTCGGGATATCATCTTGACCCAGGCATGCATCGCTGACCAATAGCAATATGCCCCACATTCACACCACCCTGGCCCCAACAACTTCCGCACTCGCCAAGGCGCTCCGCCCTCCAACGAATTGCACACGACAACCTCCACTCCAAACGGCACCGACACCACATCCCAAGTTCGTTACCGTATTATTATTCGACTTGAGATGTTGAACATTTGATCTGAGCTGAATTTTCAGAATTTGTGCAAGATGATTATGGCAAAAAATTTGAGTCCAGCATATCATCATGAATATATCTTAAAAATATATAGCTAAGCGTTGCTTAGAACAATAAATTGGTGAAAATGTTCATTACCATTGTCATATGAATAAATTTGATTGCTGTACTGGCCAATAGAGTGATTGATAATATAGAATGATACTTTTGTATTTCAAAAATGTATCCTTTGTCACATAAGTTTTATTATCCGGTAATGACCCGGCAAAACACAATGTTAAAAAATAGCTAGATCTTAGATAGAAATCTATTTTTGTTAAAAATAATAATTAAATATCACGATTAGGATGATGATGATGAACTTTGCAATCCTAGTCTAATTTGATTAAAGTAAAGACTCACATTGCCGTACCATAAATATATCGACAAGATGAGAGATATTTTTATATAATAAGAATCCTTTTGAGCTGAAGGAACCCAGTAAAGTACGACTTGAAGTGTATCAAATAGCATCTAAAAAACCGTACTACTTCCCATCAAATAGTCAGGCAAAAACTCAATCAGGGATAAACTCAGACATGGCTGGTATTTGCTGAAAAGCAATGTACTATAAATTTGTGCAGGATTAAAGTGGACAAATATTTGGGTCAAGTGATTCTATATTTCACAACAAATCGATAACTGGAGATTCCCTCAATTCACTGAAGAGAAGGAGATTACTTAAAGTATTGGGAAAAGCACCTTTAGGACACGATAGGATTCGTTCTTGTTTAACCCTGTTCATTTGAACATTCGAAGTAAGCAAGTAAGACCTTGAGAATATTAAAGAGCCATTGAAGGTTGTACTGCATTCCACGAAAAAATCAGTATTTCGTCAGTAACTGAAAAGCTTGATATGATATCAATGAAGAGGTAAACTGTGCCAGTAATTAGATTGTATCGATGAGTCTTTAAATACATGATATAATAATTAATGTACTTTGTAGGATAATGATCAAGTTGATCTTATCATCTGAATGGATTACTGACAAATACTTGAGATTACATTATTTCTAATTACCGGAAATGACATCGGTGATAATTACGATACAGGTTCGGATAAAAATGCAAAAATAGATCTTGTTGAATTTGACAGGCGGATAGACTGGAATTACGCAATCATGTAAATACCTCAATATTTCTAAGAATGGGACATGGAAATTTAATTTTATATGGGCCATTTGATTAAGGACCCTTTCGTATATTTTAATGCCAAATTAAATAGCAATTCTTAAAACATATAAAAATAACAGGGCAGGACCTTTTTCAACTGAATTAGAAGAACGAAAGTACAACGAATATCAAAAAAGCACTGAATGTCGTATTGCAATCCACGAAATAATTATTATGGCTGATAACAAACACTCGAACCACAGAAAAAATACGTAGCACAGGCTCAACAAATAATTATTGAATATACTGATTCCACGGGGCACTACTTTGATGAGATGAACATCCATCTATTGGGGAGAATAAGCTTTGTAGTTGTATAAAAAATAACTTCTAAAACTTATTCTGTCCTGAAAAGATAGAGAACCTGGGCAAACAATCCTCTCTCCGATCAATAAATCTGGCTAATGGTTGAGTTATAAGTATTTAACCTAGAATACAAACAAAAATTATCAAGCAGCATAGCATAAATGAAGCTAAAAAATGTAGCAGTTACATAATCAAAATGTGTAACCAAACCAAATAATTGATCTTTGGAAGAATTACTCAAATGAAATGAAAATACATTTATAGGTACATGACATGTAAGAAAAAATATTTTATTTAACTCAACAAAGTTATAGATGTTACTGATTCCAGAGCAATACCCTGATGAAAAAATTATCCATCTATTGGGGAGAACGAGATTTGCAGTTTTGTAAAATTAACTTCAAAAACCTATACTGCCCTGAACAGATGGAAAACCTGGCATGTTTCATTGCTGCTAAAATATCATATATCATATCACATTAATGTAAAAAGAAAGAATCAGAAGGACAGTAGATATTGATTTCGGACCACAAGTATGATGGAAAGATCCTCAATATAAAGGAGAGAGAAAAGGAGAAGTTTTGTAGTTGTACAATATTAACTACTAAGACCTATTTTGCCATGAACAGATCAATTTCTGGCCAACTATTTGAATCTAGCAAACCAGCCGTCGATATTTTTGTATAAATCGATAATTGAAAAATACCTGAAATTACTTCAAGCATTAAATAACTTGATATGGGACAGTTTTCTGACAAGAATTGTCTCCAAATCCAAATCGATTTACCAAAGAGGAACTGAAGACTAATAGGAAGCGTAAATGTAGAATTCAAAGCTATAGAGTATAATGTTATACTCGCAGAAAGGTGATATTGGAATGTTGAAATTGTCTAACCAGATTTATACTGGCAGTATCCGCAGAAGCTTATTCAACTGAATATTTGGATGAAATCCAGTACGACCTCGAGAATCAACCAATTACTGAAAGTCATACGGCAATCCATGAAATAGTCAGTACACCAGCCAAATGTACTACGTATATTACCCCTTGAGACACAATCAGAAAATATTGCAATTAGAAAAGGTACGTAGTACAGAAGACGATACTGATGCCGGAGCCCTACTATCATAAGAAGTATCATCCTTCTGTTGGGGAGTACAAGATTCGTAGTTGTAAAAAAATACTACGAAAACCTATACTTGCAGAACACGCAGAAGATTTGATAAAAAAATCCTGAAATGTTTAATTGTTCTCTGACCATTGGTTAAGATTGAGTTGAGACTAAATATTGAAACAGAAAAGACATCAAATAAATATAGCATTTGCACCATATAGAGCTGTTCGGCAACAGCCACAAATTAAGCGACTAGGTGCTAGTAAGGAATAAGGCTACCTATATACATACCTTTGTATCAGAAAGGTTAGTTAACTGTTAATGTGACTGTACTCATGTGGTACCAGGGACTTGTTCTTAATGAATGAATGCAGTCAGCTTCATAAATGTTCTGTAATTTATAAGTTTAACACTGACTGAAACTCGTACTACGATCAAAAAATCTACGAAGCACACAGTCCCAATTAGTGATAAGCTCATTGAGCATGTCTGAAGATTATTAAATTTTTATAATCGCCAACATCAAATCTTGCTTCTTGGTGAAGGTGTTGGACAAATTTATCTATAGACTTACAGAGGGAACCTAAGAATGTTTACATATGGAATTATCTGACAAGAAGTCATTGCTGCTCAACTGAATATTTGGAAGAAATCTAGTACGACTTTGAGAATATCAAACGGCTACTCACCGTCATACTACATTCCATGAAATAGTCAGTATGGATGATATCAAAGAGCATTGTGATATTGAAATTTATTTTACCGTTAAGTTTGTTGGTTGCGCGACACTTGTACTGCAATCAGAAAAGCTATGTAGTACAAATTAATCGATGGTACTGTTTCCAGGGCACTACTTCGATGAGAAGATAAGTCCATCTAACGGGGAGAACATGATTTGTAGTTGTATAAAAATAGAAATAAAATGGTAACCTATTCCGCCCTGAACAGATAAAGAACTTGAGAAAACAATCGTGAATTATTTCATTGTCCTCCGATCATTAATGCAGTTTGAAAACTACGCTACAATAACCAAACCACAAATCAGACTTATACTAGGACTTGTTGATTGACAGAGGCTGATCTTAAATAATTGATTTTTGGAAGGAATAATCAAATGAAATAAAAATACATTTACAGGTGTGTACATAACATGTAAGAAAAATATTTTACTCAAAAATAATAATAGATGGTACTGATTCCAGATTTGATGATGATCCATCTATAGGGGAGAACAAGATTTGTAGTCTTATAAAATAACTACCAAGAACCTATACTGCCCTGAACAGATAGAAAACCTGCAATGTTTCAGTGCTGCTACGATATCATAGTTATAAAAGATAGAATATCACAAGGACAGCAGGTACTGATGCCCGACCATAACTTTGATGAGAAGTTTATCCACGTAGCAAAATCAAGTTGCCAATGAGGCACGGAAAACTCATAGGAACTGTGATTGTAGAATTTTTGTGCCAAATTTTACTTTTTTGTATATTTGGAAGAAATTTAGTACGACGATCAAGCAATCTCATGAAAATCATTATGAGAGCCATCTGTCCTACGATAATAAATAGGAACATACACTTTTTATACTGCTTGTAACTTGTGCAGTACTTTGATGAGAAGATAATACATCTAATGGGGATGAACAAGTTTTGTAGTTGTTAAAAATGCGAAAACCTATAGAAAACCTAAAGAAACAATCCCGAATTATTTCTTCCCGGCCAATAATGCTGCATGCGAAAGTTTCTTAATGCTTGAGACTCTTACCACAATCAGAAAAGCTACGTGATACAGATTTAAGCACTAAGAAACTCTTGCTTTGCTTGCTGAATCATGTTGTGAGCCACACAGCAACCAGGAAAGGTACAGGCTCTGCAAATTAAAAGATTATACTGATACCGGGCTGCTACTATCATTGAGATAGACATATCATCCATCTGTTGGGGATGTACAAGATTTGTAGTTGTAAAAAATGACTACGAAAATCTATACTGCCCTGAAACAATCCTGAAATGTTTCCTTATTCTCCAACCATTAATTCCGGCCCAGGCCATATATACGGCAATATACCTGTTTGACCAAGGCTTTAGCACTTGTAGGGATACAAGTGCAGTACCAAGTATTGAGACAATTGAGAATCATATGTACAAAATATGATGATTCATATCCCTTCAATGTATCAAATAGGTAGTTAGCATCGTAAATTATGGATAAATATAATAATTATATCCATTTATTAATTTATTTTATATTATATTGTTTGATGTTTTGATAATTTTATGTACAGCAATACAACTTTTACTCGCTTCAAACAAAAGTAAAGACTCACATTGCTATACTAAATATAATATCAAAGAGCTTGTCAAAGAATAAACCGTTTTATGAGTATTTGAAAAGAATTTGCAAATGCATGAAAATGCTCAAATCACTAATTATTCGATATAGTGTACTTACGGGATGGCATGTTGAAATACTTTTCCGAAGATCTGTACTGGGCTGAATATATGGAAGTATATTCCTGTACGACCAAACGGTTATAGCACTCCACGAAATATTCAGCTATCAGCCCTGCTACTGAGAATGTAAATATGGTGGGTAATCTCCAAGTTTGTTACTGCTTGAGACTCGTACCACAATCAGAAAAGCAACGTGGTTACAGGTTCAAACAGTTATAAACAAAGAAATGGCTGATTTTGGTGAATATTATCAATTAACTTTTGTAAAACATGAACAAATTTTTGAGCCAAGCAAACCAGTTATCGATATTTAACTGAACATTGCTTTAACCAAATAAATAGGTTAGTTCAAAAGGTAACTGAAGGTTTTGCTGGATTCCATGAAATAGTCCTGGTTGGCTACTGAAACTGACTTGTTTATTGTATAAAATCTAAATTTGTCACTGAGTGGGACTCGTACTACGATCGAATAAACTACGTAGCACGCAGATTAACCTTCTGATATAGACAAATGCTATTGCTGTAATAGATGTGCGAATACTGAATGATTGTTCTTGGAGTCTGAATCGGTTTAAATAGATGATAATGTAATTAAAGTATCATCTCATAGGATTACCTTAATGACCGAAACTTGAAGTGACATTATTTCTAATTATCGGTAATGAACTGGTAATTACCAGTTTTAGGTAATAATAATTAGAGTAGGTAGGGATATTTTAGATAAAGATGTAAAAGCAAATTCATGTTGAATAAAAACTATAAAATTAAATCTCTTTAAAAATCTTTCTAGGTAGATATCACAATAGGACTTTTGTGAATAATTCAGTGTGAACGTTTGGAATGGATACATTAAATAAAAAACGCGCTGAATATTTAAGATGAAAACGCTAGACTTTTTGATAGACGAACCCAAACGGAAGAGGTATACAATTCGACTGTCTGCTTTTTTTGGTTTGTGCGCGCGCTTTGTATAGTAAACGTACTCCGATTTTGATGATTTTTGATTCATTTGAAAGAGGAGACCATATTTGTAAAAACTCAAATCCGAAATTTCCTTCCCTCCAAAAACGCCCCCGATGGGGCTGGATGGGCTATTTATCTCAAAACTCGAAAATCTGAGACGGCAGAATTAAAGATCCCGAAACGTTTAAATTGATTTTGTTTTCAAAAGAGTTTCGGTTTTCGAGTTACAGCGACATTAAAATCTCAAATATGTGTAGTTTCGCTATGTAGAGGGGGCAATTTTTTTCGAAAATTGAGAAACTTAGGCAACCAATTTAAATACTAGATTATTTGTAGCAACAATTATATAGAACATTTTTTTCATAGAGTTACAGTTTTCTTGTTACAGCGGTAGTAAAGTCTAAAATATGCGTATTTCAACGACGATGTATTTAGATTTCTGAATAATAACAAATGCAAGCAAATAATATATGTACATGGGTAATGGTATAAGTGAATGTTACGATTTTCGTGAATAATGTTACACTCAAAAGTGTGAGATAAATATTTCTTATAAAAAATTGGACCGACGTTATTAGTTGGTGCACTGAAAAAAACAAAATAATATTAGTGGTACTTGTAAAGTTGCAACTGCACAATTTCAAAAGTACCAGCACCAAAAGAATTAATATTATTTTTTATTTTTCAGTGCACCAACTAAGAACGTCGGTCCATTTTCTTGTAAAAAATATTTATTAATTTGACACAAAGCAAAAATCGAAAACTTGTATGTATGTATGAAAATATGGAGCCACGTATACAGGGTGCTTCACGCTGAATGTTTTTCAAGATGTTTAAAGAAGACCATTACAATTTTAGTTGCGAAATGATTGATTTTTTTAACGTTCCCTTTATAAGATACTGAATCTCAACTGGGAAAACCGGTAATATAAAATTAGTTTCCTCAACTAGAATAAGTAGTAGGTATATTTTTTTGATCGAATTGATATTCTACTCCTTTCTTTGAGATAACTTCTCATTATAACCAGTCCAAATTACAGCATATTTTAAAAAAGGTTCGCTCATTTGAAATGGAATGCACTGTATTTTATATCACCATTATTCTTTTTCCTTTGGAAAGAGAAATGCCGAAAGATGGTCCCATTTCAAAATTTTCAAAATCAAAAAATACTCAGCCCTACAAAAACTCTTCCCAAATGGGAGAAGTGGGCAGGTTTTTCGAGAATTGGTAATTTTCTCTTTCAGTGCTAAAAAAAATCTTCTCTGCTGAAATTCAAGTCGGACATTTCTCAAATATTTCAAGGAATTCTGAAACAGAGAACGAAGAAATTGTAATATCGTTGTCGCTATATTTTAAAATTATACCAAGAATCTCTTTAAATAATCATTGACAATAATACAGCAAATTGTGATGAGTAAACAAAATGTTTCTAGAATTTAATGATAATAATAATTTTTATTGTAATTTTTGGTTGCGCTAATAAGAGAATTGGGCTTTATATGCTACAGGATTTTTTTTTAATAAACCAAATTTATCTTTGCATCATACATTTTTCTGAATATATTTTTTCACATTGCGCTTATTAACATTACAGCTCTTCAAAACTACAGATATCGAGACATTATTGGCAGAAACTGTAGTATTTCAAATTTTATGAAATTCTTGAAATGTACAGATATTATAATAAAATTATATCATATGATATACAAACATAATAAACCATTATGCTTGAATATAAAAAACCTCTTGGACCTGGTAGTCTAATAAAATTCTCAACCTCTAGAATTGGTACATCGTTTCCGCCCTTGCTTGGCCTTCGGAACTAAGATCCTGTCTCAATAGTTTATACAATTGATCACCTACAGTCGAACAATATCCTCCAAAATACACGAACCAAATTTATGGGTTCTAAATCTATATAATAATACTTGAAGAGAATTCAGCGGCCCGTTTTGAGAATAATGCGGTGACAGAGGAATATGAGTTTTAGTGTACACCAAGCTGAAATTAATAATATGTATTAATATTAAATTAAATAAAAATAATTTACGTGAACCAGCCGTTTTTATATATCGATGTATAGTACCATGAAATTAAATGCTCCTGGTGGTTTAGTGGTAACGTTCTTGTCTTTCATAAAGATGACCCGTGTTCGATTTTTTTTCCTTAATAAAAACTACAATCAAATAATTTTAGAAGAATAATCTTTGACAGAAAAAGACTCAATAGAGTTCAATTTTAAAAAAAAATCCTGCATAACGCTCGAATTTCGACCCATGGGCAATCTCGATGTATGATGTCACTTTTGACTAAAGAAGAGTTTATAGAATTGTTACTGAAATTATATATTATACCAAAGTGCCGACAGTTTTCAATTTTTCTAAGTATTCCCCGACAATCGCAAGTAGACAGAACAAACATTAATTAGCATTTTTCGAACACGATAAAATAAATCATTTGGTATATTTTTTTCTTATTCAGAACTACTAAAATAGAGCAAATTAGAGAAACATTTGTAAGCTTCAATAATAGGGTTTTTATAAAATCTTTCCAACGTTTAGTGACCAAAATCAAGGCGACCAGTTTAGTTAACAATCAACCAACACCCATACTTTAGAGAATAGCCAAACTGGTCTCGGCTTTTCGCCGATTTCAACTTCGAATTTGACGTCGGCACATGGGCCAGCACCCCTACCAAATCCAACTGATCCAGGAACTAAAATGTGATTAACATAGACAACATCAGGGCTTTAGAGCCTTTGGAAGAAATTCCCAAATTTTGGTCTAAAAATCATCTATAGCGACAGTAGTAATTTTTTGATGAATGGCTGTGTTAATAAGCATGATAATTTCCGTATATAGGATGACGCCAACCTAGTCGAGGTTCACCAAGTAGCAATGCATCCACAAAAGGTTTCTGCTTTATGCAGTTTTTGAGCCAATGGCGTCCTGGATCCATTTTTTCGTGAAAATGACGTGGGTGAGGCCATCGACGCTACAGAAAGATAATAACTCATTTCTTCGTCCCAATTTGAACGATATGGACGTGGAAGACATGAGGTTCCCACAGGACGGTGCAACTTGCCACACAGAGGACGTTTATTATTCAGTATTCAGAATATATGGTCGTAATTTGAGATTTGATGAAATAGAATGATGGAATCACCAAAAATTTATTCTGCAGACTTAGTTTGCCTTTCAAAGCTTGAACGAAAAGTTTATTATACTTATTTCAGTATCGAGGTGTATACGACAGACACATAGGCGTCGAGGATGGAGTTGGTTGTGCGTTAAATATTATCAGCGGCATTCATAAACAAATCTGTGACAGTTTTAATTATCAAACTATACTAGTACCTAATTTAGATGTCTTTATGAATACGGCTGTATTTTTTAATAATCCTTATGTTGTGAGGCTTCTTTGTCTGAATGTCTGTCTCTCCGTCTATCAGTATCTCACAAGTGGTTTTCTCAGAAACTACACAAGCTCTCTACTTGAAATTTAGCACAGTTGTAGAAGTCGTTTGCCAGCACCTATTCCACGCGAACTTATTCCAGAAATACAATTCTCTCTCCTCCTTATCACCAAAGTTTGCATTAATTCTGAAATCATTTAGACTAACAGAAAGTCCTCGTGTTTTTCAATATTGTGCGGAGCCATAGGTGCGCGAGTCTGTCTCGCACTTGACCAAATTTTTCTTGAATAATTTCATATAAAGTTAACGCCAGCTCTTTGTTAATTGTAGGATGTTTATTTTGTGATACTGAATGTTTTAGCTTTATTTAGGGAGGAAATGTCTGACGGAAAAGCTATGTGGTTATCAGTACAAAAGACGAAGGCTGGAAAAGAAAACCCAAACCCAGAAAGAAGCTGGCGCTTTAATAAACTATTTTTGGGGGAGGTATATCTGGTAGTACCGAGATAAATGATAACTCAAGTCCCGATTCTTTATCACGCATACAAATCCACACCGTTCCACGGATTCTCACCAAATTTTGCAAACGTACTCCACGGGCTCTCGTACGTGTCGTAGACATATTTCATTCTTTTATCTATTATAACCTATATATATATATATATATATATATATATATATATATATATATATATATATATATATATATATATATATATATATATATATATATATATATACTTAATGAGTAATCCACAATTGATATAATTATCAATTGTTTTTGTTATGTTTACGATTGCAATAAACCATCCTCTAAGAAATTTAACGTTTACATTCATTTCCATAAATACATTCCTCATACGGTTCAATTGCTCTTCATTTAAAAAAGCGATGAACGATAGATAGAGAGGATTTGTGGAGCCACGAAACAGCTCCAAAATTTGCAAATAACTATCCACGCAGGCGGATCACGCGGGTGACAGCTAATAACCTATAAATGGACGATATTTCTAAAATAACTGGAACTGACACCACTCCGCCTACAAATGAAATTATTGACACCAACCTGGCACCTAAGGAAAATGCTCTACAACCTTTAAATCTGCAGTCCACAAGTATGTGGCCAAAAATTTTAGCAGATGCTGAATGATGTTTTTTGTAAACCCAGAACTAAGTCAAAGGTTGATGCTACTGCTCAACCATCGGTACTGTAACGTACAAGGGGTACAGCCGAAGGCACTGGGCCACAAAGTGGCGGCGTCCTTTTGACGCTTATGCGCGAGTGATGGGAATCACGAGTGTAACCGCAAAAAGAGTGTGACGCATATGCTCACTAGGATGCCGACAAAGAATTTCGAGAAAAGTCCAGAGGCAGCTTGAGTGATCTAAGGATGCGGCGAAAGATCTGAAGAGTCTTTTTCGGATATATCTATATTTGGGAGATTTGTCGGCATGAAGAACAGTGTGTAAAAGGAGAGTGTAAAAAGACAGTGTGCAATAAGACTGTTTAATAGAAAAGTCAAAGTAAGGTAGTATGAATAGTCAATAGTAAAGTTAAGTTGTAATTTTTATTAACCTACTTTCGTGTTTAAATAAAGTTTATTTCATAATTGTAAATTGTCTCATTTATCTGCAAACCCGCATACGCAACAATTTGGTGTCAGAAATGGGATAAGTGAGTGAAGAGGCTTTTGTCTATAGTGAACACCTGAAAGCAGACAGAAAAAATGGAGTAAAAACTAACTAGGTGATCCTCCAATTTTTCTAGAAAACAAGAAGAACTACGACAAGAAGAAAATAAAGAAAAGGAGGAGCGAAAGCTGAGGGAAAAACAGAAAGTAGAGGAATAACTAACTAAGGTACTCTCCGATTTTTCGAAAAGACAAGAAGAAATAGGACAGAGAGATTTCTAGCAGATTGCAGGATTGTTCCGAAATGTCCATAAAGAAATCGAGACCATTAAACAAGAAGTACGAGAAGAAATTGGGACAGTTCGAGATGAGTGAGGAAAATTACCGAAGACTGGAGAAAGAGGTGAAGAAAATACGGGATACCAACCACGACAAAAGCAGCAAATTGGACACGTTGGCGATCACTACAGCCAATGAAAAATTTGAACCACATACGTTTGACGGCGAAACATCCTGGGTCCTTTACAAACGTCATTTTGATAATGCAGCCACCACAAATGCAGCAGAAAGCGACGGCGTTATTATAGGCTTTGCGATGAAAGGCGCTTGAAACAAATTAAATTTGCAATCCATTACGAAGAACTGCGAGAGCCTCGTTGTCTAAGGTATTCTCAACGGCAAGAAATGTGATCTGACCATCAACATGGGGGCAACAAGATCAGTGGTACGCCCCGACATTGTTTCCAAAGACTCTATCATGCAGCACAACATCAAGCCAATACTGGAAACTATAAAAGGAGATGTGATAAATGTTTTTGGGGAGACCACCACCACTTTGGAAATTGGCAAGGCACAAGTAAAGGTTAATGCAATCGTGGCCGACATAGTAGATAAATTAATAGTAGGCTTAGACATTTTGAAAACCTTCAGTTTCATTATAGTGGACTTCAAAAACAGAATATTGAGAGTAGGCAACGAGGAAATATTTTTCACATCATTTTCGAACAAGAACTCTCAAGTAAAAATCATCGTCACCGCAGATCCAAGAATACCTGGGAATAGTGAGAAGATAGTGAACTAGAAAAACAACTGGAAGGAGTTAACACTTTGGTTTTGAACCAGCCGAGAACAAAGAGAACGGGACTCTCTTTGCTAGGTGCTTAGTTAATTCCAATGACATTATTCCAGTGAGGGTAGCCAATCTATCTGTACACAGAGTGACATTGAAAAAAGGGGAAGTGATTGGTATCAGTACGCCAGTCATCAGTGTAACAAGATTTGAGCAATAAGGGTCCGTTTCAAAAGATGTATATTTATCCCAAGAGCAAATGGATAGTTAAAGAAGACCTGGAATCATCTAAGCGAGCAAGACAAGAAAAAAGGCTATCGCGTTTGTAAAGGAAGAAGCTGATGTTTTCGTACAGAAAAAAAATACAGGGCGAACAAATTTAATCGAGCATCGCCAACCTCCACGAAGACTTCCTTTCGTAAAACAACAGCAAGTTAACACCATGGTTCATGAAATGCTGAAGGATGGTGTCATAGAAGAATCCAGCAGTACTTCGCCATCACCAGTTGTGCTGGTAACAAAGAAGGATGGTTCGACGAGGTTCTGTGTGGAATACAGAAGGTTAAATTATATTACGAAGAACACCTTAGCCGGATCCAGGTGGTTCTCAACTCTGGACCTGAAAAGTGGATATTGGCAGGCAGAACTGAACAAAGAAGATAAAGAGAAAACAGACTTTACGGCTGGAAACGGCCTGTATCAATTCAATGTTATGCCATTTTTGAAAGGCTAATGGAATTAGTTCTGCGAGGACTAACCTTGTCATACAATCCAAAATTATGTTGGCTCTCTCTCTTTCTGTCTAATTAGGTTGAGTTGTCAGTACTGTTGTATGAAATATTGACACATGATATAAAAATCTGATGGTGAAGGTGACGGTAGTGGAGCATTTTGTAATATTGAAGTTCATTGATTTATTTTGTCGCGTTCTACAGAAATAAAGTTTATTTGCTATTACACTTGTTATTACTAAAAAGATGGCTGCACAATAGGTTATGGGCCCAGCCGAGTGGAATAGTAATAATTAAAAAGTGGTAAAAAATGGAATCAAATCTGAGGTAAGCAAAATAGAGGCGACCATTTGCAAATTAAATAATTCGAATTGGAATGTATGGAAATTTCAAATAAAAGTAGTACTGATGACGAAAGGTTTATTTGAGATTACTTGTGGGAATGAAGTCAAGCCAGAACATGACTTGTTGTGCGAATGGAGGACACAATTGTTACATTTATTATGCAAAGTGAGAATGCAAAAGACATGTGGAATACATTAGAAAATATTCTCGAAAGAAAATCCGAGGTTAGTACCCATCTGCTTAATGAAAAATGTTATAACCTCAAATTTAAAAATGATACGATAAATAGTTTTATATCGAAAGTAACAAATTTAAAAGCTAAATTGCAACAACTAGTTGAAGAAATTCCAGAGAAAATGGTTATTACTAAAATTATTATGTCGTTACCAGAAAAATTTAAACATTTTCGATCATCTTGGGAAAGTGTTGATATAGATAATCAAACATTGAATAATTTGCGAGCTCGGCTCCTTATAGAAGAAGAAAGATTGGACAAGGAAGATGATGAAACTCTAGCAATAGTCACGTATCAATCAAGAGATCGTTCAAGCAAAGAAGATAGGAAATGTTTTATCTGCGGCAAGATAGGACATCTAAGATTCCAATGCAAAAATGTCGAGTGCTGTTACTGCAAGAAAAGAGGCTATGTTTTGAAAAACTGCTTTACTAAGAAAAAGAAGGAAGCCAGGGAAAAAATAGGACAACCGCAAATGGAGGTGATAGAAACTTTGCACTCATTGCAGTCTCAACCGATGTCCAAGCGCAAGTTAATATGGATTGGTATATGGACAGTGGGGCATCACATGTGTACAGAAAGAGATAATTTTTGTGAATTGGAATTATGGCATACAATGGTGTTAATTTTGACCCTGTAACTTTATATGATGTTCTTTTTGTACCACAATTAGAGATAAATTTATTTTCCCAAGGGAAAGAATTAGATAAGGGTCTGGTATTATCATCTGATGCGACAAAAGCACAATTTATTAAAAAGAATAGTAATGACATTGTAACTGGCTTTTCGGTCAGAAAAACTTATCAAAATGATATTTAAAAAGGTCGATTATGAACACATGTGTAGTTTTATAAAAAAATCATGTAAAGGAAAGTTGTTATTTTAACTAAGAAATAAAAAATATATATTGGTGGCATAGAGCTTTATGTCATCAAAATTTTCAATATGTAAGTAATAATTTAAAGCGTAATAATATTGATATTATAGAAACTGAACAAATGTGTACAAGCAAAACATCGTAGGGAACCTTTTAAAGCAAGTAAAAGTAGGGCTAGTGAACCTTGGGAAATTATGCATATAGACTTGTGTGGACCTATGGAGGAAACATCCTTAGCAGTTCACGTTATATTCTTTTGTTAAAAGATGATTTCAGTAGTTTAAGATTTGCTTATTTTATCAAAAATAAATTTGATGTGTATGAGAAATTAAAAGATTTTTTAACATAGGTATCTTGAAAATCACACAGGGAAAACGGTAAGAATCATTAGAAGTGATAATGGAACAGAGTTTAATAATATAGATGTAAGAAAATTGCTGAAAAACAATGGCATTAAGCATGAATGTACGGTTCCTTACACTCCACAACAAAATGCTAGAGCCGAGAGGGAATTCCGCATCATAATTGAAGCTGTAAGAGGTATGCTTGCGGATATCTATTATACAGAACTGGCATGTTTCCTTTAGGAGGTAAGACGCCGTTCGAAGCTTTATTCAACAAAAGTTTCAATATAAAAGCAGTTAAAGGAATCTTTGGAAGTAAAGTTTGGGCATATATACCTACCAAAAGAGAAAAGGAAAAAAACTAGATATCAAAAGTAAAGAAGGTATCTTCATAGGATACTAAGACAACACAAAAGGATATAGAGTGTATTATGAGCAAGAAAAAAGAGTAGCCATAGGGCGAGAAATTAGAAAAAGACTGTTTTACTGGATCAAAAATCGGAAACTGTAAATATAGAAGATAATAAGGAAGATATAGGTGAAATTAAGAAAAAATTTGAAAATCTTGAAGATTCATATGATGTGAGAAGAAATTTAGAAGAAGATTCTGTTGAAGTAGAGAATCCCATTTTTTTGAGAAAGAAATGAAAGATTACAACCTGCAAGAGTACTAAGAATTCCCCAAACTCTTTCAAATGAATATGACTTGAGCTATTTTAGTTTGGATATTGATGACCCAACAACATATGAAGAAGCAATGAATAACAAATATGTAAGTAAGTGGAAAGAAGCAATCAATGAAGAAATAAGTGATTTGAAAGAAAAATGATGATAAATATGAAATTATTGATAGTAAATGGGTCTTTAAATTAAAAAGAGACGAAGAAGGTAACGTTAATAAATTTAAATGTAGGTTGGTAGCAAGTCCTGTAGTTAGACTATCTACTATGATAACAATTTTGGCCATATGTGTTCAGAATAGTTGGCTTGTTTATCAAATGGACGTTTGTAATGCTTTTTTACATGGGGAAATAAAGGAGGATATTTATATGTTCTTGCCAAAAGGTTTAGAAACAAACGGTAAAGTGTGTAAGTTTAACAAAGCAATTTATGGTCTTAAGAAGACACCACTTTATAGGTATCAAAAGTTTGACAATTTTATGGTAAGGGACGGTTTCACTAAAAATAAATGTGATAATTCTTTATATATGAAATTAGACAATAATGTTATAATATACGTTATAATCTTTGTAGATGACATCTTAATGTATGGATCATATAATGACGAAATAAGAAATTTGAATTTTAATTTAAATAAATGTTTTAAAATGAAAGATCTAGGCTCGTTAACTTACTTCTTAGGAATCTCATTTAAGCAAAATGAAAATAGTATTGTATTAAATCAAAAATCTTATTTAGAGAATGTTTTAGCTAGATTTGGAATGACTAATTGTAAAACCGTATGCACTCCAATGGAGAACAATTTCAATTATGACATTTTAAGAGGTAATGAAACCAAAAATTTTTAACTTGAAAATAAATGTAGGCAGATTATTGGTTGCATAATGTATGCTATGTTAGGAACTAGACCTGACTTGTGTTCTAGTGTAATTCTGAAAATAATGAATTACTTTATTGCTTTAAAAAGATTACTAAGGTATATAAAATGAACGTTGGAACTCAAGTTGGTCTAGAGGAAATTGAACGATGATATCTTAAAAGGTTTTGCAGTTCCAGATTGGCGTTTTGACACTACTAGTAGAATTACTGTCTTTATGTATTTGGAAATATAGTTTCTTGGAACACAAAAAAACAAAGTACTGTCGCCATGTCAACTACTGAAGCTGAAATTTTAGCTTTATCTCATTGTATAAGTGAAGCTTGTTGGTTAGGCAACCTTGTGTTAGAATTCAAATTGTTTGAAAATTTCAGTGTGATGGCTGTCAGGATCCGAAGTGCTAATCTCCAGCTGAATCCAAAGAAATGCGTCAGGACAAAGTCAACTTTCTCGGACACGTCGTATCATAGAAAGGAATAGAGACCGATCCAGAAAAAGTCCAGGCAGTGCGAGATTCGCCCAGACTAAAGAACAAGCACGAAGTTAGAAGCTTTTTGGGACTCAGCAGTTACTATCGCCAATTTGTTAAGGATTTTGGGAAGATTGCGAAGCCACTACATCAATTAACCGAAAAGAACTCCCACTTTGACTGGTCACCAAAATCTCAACAGTCGTTTCTGGAGCTGTTCTTGCATGTCCCTTGGACTAAGGATTGTGTGATCGTGTTAGACACCGACGTTTCACAAAGTATAATAGGAGCTGTTCTTACCCAAATACAGAATGAGGAAGAAGCAGTAATTGGATATTTCAGCAAAACGTTGGGAAAAGCAAAGCGAAATTACTGTGTAACCCGGAAGGAGCTGCTAGCAGTTGTACGATCCATAGAACTTTACCACAGTTTCCTCTACGGACGGAAATTCTTAGTAAGAACAGACAACTCTGCATTACAGTGGCTGCAGAAGTTCAAAAATCCGGAGGAACAGATAGCGCTTTGGTACGAGAAACTGCAGAGATAATAATTTCAAATTAAACACCGAACAGGAAGAAGTTGCGCCAACGCTGACAGCTTGTCACAAAGATCTTGTGGCAGCGAAGATTATAAGTCTCCTAAACACAATAATAAACATGAAACAGTGCGCCTTGCCGAAATTCAAGCGTGACGTCATCAGATAGGAAATCTCTCGCTTGACGACCGAGAATCGTCGCGTCGGTTATTACTCGTTTAGTCGACATCTGACTAAATAGCTGATAGTAGTCTTTTGTCTGCTAATTATATTACAGGTTGCTGTGTTTTCTATACTTTTGTTGTAATTATTCGTTAGTTTGTTTAAATAAAATCTTATTAGATGCGTCGTATCTTTATTCATACGTTTCTATCTCTGACATGACATTCATTGACAAGTGACTATTGACGACCTGTTAAGGTACGTTTATGTAAAGCCTGGTTTACCTACTACAGTCTTCCCCTGGTAATTAGATTTACATATTATAAATTTAGTCTGTCGACAGGACGCCGTGTTCGTTCTGATCGTCGTACGGGTTGCTCTTGTACGTCTCGTCCTGTTTGTGGAGATCTTGCGTCTTTTTGAGGGGTCTGATGCGGTGTTCATTCTGAAGTAGATTGTCTTTCCTGTTGGTGGTTTGTCAATGGTTCGTGTGGTGTCAGGTCTTCACCCTGTAAACTTCCTCTTGGTTTTGTTTCGGGCTTAATGACTGGTAAATCTTCATGAGTGACATCTCTTCTTCTTTGACCGGGAGAGAGCTGTTGCATTTCAATGTTACATGGTCTTAATTGATCATAGTGACGTTTAATTATGTAGCCCCCGTCAAATTCAATCAAGTAGTGAACTCTGCCTAAACGTTCCACAACTGTACCGAATTTCCATCGGATCGAACTTGTATAATTTCTGGACTGAACTCTCTCTCCTAGTTTATAAAATTTGGAGAAATTTGGTTGGGAAGCTTTACTTATCGTCTCATTGCGTGGTCTGGTTAAATCCAATTTGGTTCTCAAATTCTTCCCAAATAAGTTTTCTGCTGGTGTTTTCCCTGAGGCCAATGGTGTTGCCCTATAGCGGAAAAGTATTTCATCTAATTTTTCTGATAGTGTTCTTTTAGTTGCTGTGACACATTTCAGCTTGTTCTTGATCGTTTGTACATAACGCTCAGCTTGACCGTTTGTAGCTGGGTGTGCTGGTGCACAAAATTTCTGCTGAATGCCGTTCCGTTTACAAAACTCTATAAATTCTGTGGATTTGAAAATTGTCGCGTTATCGCTGACTATAACTTGTGGTAGACCGTATCGGCTGAAGATGCTTCTGAGATGTTCAATGGTTGATTCAGTAGTTGGTGCAGTTCTCTGAATTAATACTTTAGGCCATTTCGATTTAGAGTCCACCAGAATGAAAAAGTAATGCTGAAGGAATAGACCTGCATAGTCGATGTGAACTTGTTGCCAGTTAGTGTGTCCCAGTTATGAACAGGTGCTTTTGTTTGATTATTTTTGGACTGACAACATTCTCTACAACTTTTTACAGTTGTTTCAATATCTTTGTCGAATCCATTCCAAAAAAAATGTCTTCTGTTCAGGAGTTTCTTTTTTTCCATTCCGACATGTGTGGAATGTAGCTCTTTCAAAATTTGCGGTCGCAACTTTCCTGGGATGTACACACGTGATCCACGAAAAATTATTCCTGAATGTAATGATATTTGTGGATCGTAAGTTTTTCCATTAAAAATCGCTTCTTTCAATCTAGATAAATCGTAATCTTGATCGGTTTCCTTTCGTATGATTTCATCCGTGATTGTTTCTGTTGTCAAATTGTTTATTATATTTTCATTGTAAGAATAATCATTATCTATTATATTAATATTTCTTTCGACATTTATTGGTTGTCTCGACAAATAATCAGCGTTAATGTGATCTTCAGATTTCTTGTGAATGATGTTGTAGTCGAATCCTGATAACAATTGTGCATATCTCAATAATCGTGTTGCTGTCAAAATCGGTAACTTCTTGTTTGGTTGTAGAATTTGCATCATCGGTTTGTTATCTACAACAAACGTAAACTTTCTTCCATAAATATAATCAAAGAATTTCTTACAAGCCCAGTATACAGCAGTTGCTTCTTCATCCAATTGGCTGTAGTGTTTTTCTGCATTGGTTAGTGTTCGTGAAGCAAAAGCAATTGGTCGTTCGTCGCCGTTGTCTAATTTGTGAGATAAAACTGCCCCTATTCCAACTGGACTAGCGTCTGTAGCTAAATAAATCTGTTTTGTTGAGTCGTATGGTTGTAGAACATTGTGGCTTGCTATAGCATTCTTTGCGGTCGTAAAGGCTTCTTCACATGCGGGCGTCCATGTAAATTTGTGTTCTTTCCGGAGCAACTGATTTAATGGGTGTAGAATTGTTGATGCATTGCGTATAAATTTTCCATAATATAGAATCAGTCCGAGAAACTGTCTGACTTCCTCGACATTTCGTGGACGCGGTGCTGCTAGGACAGCTTCTACTTTTGAACTTGTCTTTTCTAATCCATTTCCTGTAATGGTATGTCCCAGATATTCTACAGATATAGAAAGAAACTTGCATTTCTGCTTATTGACGTGTAGGTCATTATCCCGTAATTTTTCTAAAACTCTGATTAACCGTTGTTTGCATTGGATTTTTGTTTCTCCTTGAATAATGATGTCATCAAAATATGCAGCTGCTCCATCTAAATGTTGTACTAGTTGATCGATAAATTTGTGGAATTCGTTTGGTGCTGATTTGATACCGAAAAAGAGTCTTGATGCTATGTAGGTTCCTCGATGTGTTGAGATCGCATGAACTGCAGCACTTTTTTCGTCAACTGGCAGATGTAGGTATGCTTTATGAAGGTCTAGTGTGCAGAAATGATTCCCCGTCCGATTTTGTTAAAAATGTCCTCAATGGTGGGAATTGGGTAGCGGTTTTCGTGTAGACGATGATTTAATGTGACTTTGTAGTCAGCACATATCCTAACTGAGCCAATATTTTTACGTACAACTACGATAGGAGTACCCCATTCTGAGTAATCAACTTTCTTAATGATATTCTCAGCTTCGAGTCTGTTCAGTTCTTTTTCTACTTCTTCCTTGAGTGCATATGGAATTTGGCGTGGTTTGATATATACAGGTTGTGTAGTTTCTTTTAAGCGTAGAGTGCAAGTATACGATGCTCTACCAATTTTCTCCTGAAAAACATCCTTGAATTTTTGTAGTATTTCGTCGATTGACATATTTTCGGGTAAATGTTGATTTGTTGTATTTGTGATTGTATTAATATTGCTTAATTTGATGCTAAGATGTCGAATCCAGTCCCTTCCAAGTAAAGGATCACGCTTTTGTTCGACAATATATAGTTTCTCTTGTGATATTATACCATCGTGAGAGACTTCTAATTTTTTTACTCCGATTGGCTTGAAAATTTCACCCTTATATGTCCGGAAAATTAATGTTGTCTGTTCTATTGGTTCTTCAATATTTAGATTTTTATAATCGTCAAATCCCATAAGACTTACTCGAGATCCTGAGTCGCATTCAAATTTAATGATTTTCCCGTTGATGTTGATATCTGCATTCTATTTAAATGAATATCGATGATTGTGTTAATGGAAAACCCTTCTTCGTCGTCGTCTATGTGTTGGATTCTTCGTGATGGCTCTTGTTTTCCCTGTTTCAAGGTTTGGATACAAACTTTTTCAATGTGTCCATTTCGTTTGCATTTTTTACATCTCAATTTGTGTTTTATATAGCATTCGTGGGTTTTGTGGTTGTTGTTCCCACAATGTAGACATAGATCTCTTAGTCCTAACTGTGTCAATATAACTGAATTTGTTCTGATATCCTTACTCTTGAATTGTTTCTGTTGAGGTGATTTCACTTTATTCCGGAATGTTGATTGTGAATGCAATTCGTAAACGCCGCTGGTCGACTGTGATGTTGTATAATGTTTTTTATTTTCAGATTTTGATGCTTCAATTGTCAAAGCCAGGTTGGTAGTCTTTTCAAAAGGTATTTCACCTCGCTCAAGAATCTTCTTTCTAATATCAGTACTAGTGAGACCTCGAATGAATTGTGCACGTAATATCATATGTAAAACGTTTGTAGAGCATGTTGTATTATTGCACGTTGTTTTAAATTGCGCTCGTTTTGATAATTCCTTTAGTGCTGTAATATACTGCGAAAGGTTTTCTTCAGGTCTTTGTACTATGGAGAAAAAAATGTGCTGTTCCGTCAAAGGATTGATCTTGATTACTAATGCGTTCTTTAGAATTTCTACTAATTCGTTGTACGTTTTGTTATTTGGTTCATCCGGTGTTAGCAAGTTTGTCAATAATTTGTAGTGTTTAGGGCCCAGACAATTTATAAAAACCATGTGTTTTGCTTCCAGAATTGCTGTGTCCTCTCCTATTAGTCCTTTCATTTTGAAATAGTTGTTTAATCGTTGAATGTAATTAGAAAAAGGCTCTTGAACATGGCGTTGTTGTTGAGCAGGTGGTGTTGGAGTTTGTTGCAACTGTTGCATTTGTTGCAACTGTTGCATTTGTTGCATGAATAGCCTTAATGTTTCTGTCAGTTTATCCACCATTCTGAATTTCTTTTATCTCGTCGCCAAAATCTGTTGTGTTCTCTATACTTTTGTTGTAATTATTCGTTAGGTTGTTTAAATAAAATCTTACTTGATGCGTCGTATCTTTGCTTGCTTGCTTGCTTGTTTATGGCGCTGCTACTAGGCAATTGCCAGCTCAATTCGGGATGCGGCCTCGGTGTTGACTGGCTCTAGACCATACCGGAAACCACGAACTTGTGCTTAAGTAATTACATATACTAAATATAAATAAATATTCTTCAATGCACGTGTCAAGGTGAGTCCAGCAATGTGCTTCGATCCAAGTATAGCCTTCTCTGTCACGCTCCTGAGGTTATCCGCGAGGTTTTCCCTCTTGTCTCCTCCAGACCACGCTGCCACGTGCTTCTAAACTCAAAAGTTCAATAGGAATCGACCTCTTTTCGAATGCACACCCCGAACCACGCTCGATTATCACGGCCGTGACTTCCCTATCCACCTCGGGGGCCCAGCATTCACGTCCTCTACCCGCGTGCACTTCTCGTACGGACATTTATGATTCCTTCAGACCCGAAGTGAACTCTACCCAGGTTGACACGGAAGTCCAATCGTATCTTTATTCATACGTTTCTATCTCTGACATGACATTCATTGACAAGTGACTATTGACAATTGACAACCTGTTAAGTTACGTTTATGTAAAGCCTGGTTTACCTACTACACAGGTTTTAGCAAATTCTAAACAGTATTGTAATTGTGAAATAAGAACGTTTGGAAAGCGTTTAAACTACTCAAACCAATGGACCAGAACCCGAAAAAGAAAAGCTTTAAATATTGTATGGTTCCTGAGTATAAAAGTACCATGATTAAAATATAATATATGATATAGATGCCTTTCTCCAATAACAAACAGAACAATCATCACACTTAACTTCGTCTATTTTTTTTCAAAATCTAAAACATTACAGCCAACTTTGTAACATTTGGAATTTAATTTATGCCCCGGTGTCATTCATTCTTGCTAATAAAATACATTTATTATGGTATATCAGTGAGCGTTCGAAAATTAAAATGAATAAACTGAATCCTCAAATAATGGTCTTACACTTTTCCAGCTTCGAAAGATCCCTACCGCTTTATTTCGAATAAAACTTACAATATTAAAAAGCTACCTTGATTTTCGAATTCCTTGACCCCAAAAAGCGTGTAAAAGTGGTACAATATGATTTATCAAAAAATAAGTTTTTCCTTGCTCTTTGATCATTAGTATTTTATGCATATTGAATTCTAGGTAATAAGGATGAGAAACATAGTAAAAAGTACTATCTATATCTATGTAGTTCTTTCTTGTTTGGGACACCCTGTATGTATCACATACTTAATAGATGAGAAGGTTAAAATAGCTTAAAAGAAAATCAGATTTAATGAAAATAATATGATCTGGTCAAATACTCAAGTGGCCATTTTATTTCCTTCATTTTGGCGCTAATAAACCAAAAATCGATAGAAGACATCCCATTTCGAGAAAGACTTAAGCGCTGTGCTGTACCCCCCTTGGCAAATCCGAAAATCGATAAATCCTTATCAATTTATCCGAAGAAATTTTCAAACCCACTGCTCATTCAAACCGTCTTCCTGGAAACCGTTTCTAAATACCCTGACTTTAGCCAAATTTCCACCGATGCATCGAAAACCACACAAGGAATTGAAGCGGTTTATATATGTGGCAGCCACAGCCACTCCGTACGTCTACCCTAAAGTATCTTCACCGGTGAAACTACAGCCATCTTAGAAGCTCTAAAAATGTGCATTGAAGACTCCAGAAATAAATGTATTATAATCAGAGCCTCACTAGGCGTAATTGACGGTTTAAACCAATTATACCCGGGATGTTGACATCCCATTCTTCTGAGGATTAAAGATGTGCTTTACCAACTACAGATCTCAGAAAACAATATATTTCTATGGGCTCCTACCCATCATAGGGATCGAACGAAATGAGTAAGTTGATACTCTAGCCAGAAAAGCGACTTCAAACGTGAATACTCTTCAACAGAACAAACTTCCATTGTCAGAACATATAATACTAATGAGAAGTTATACAACTAATCTCTGGCAATCTAATTGGAACACAACAACATCAAAATTGAAAGAAACCAAATAAACAACCAATGAATATCTACCCCTTCCAACTAAATAAAGAGAACAAGTCATCATCAATCGCCTCCGACAAGGACATGCACGCCTATCACCTCCACATCATACAAAAAACTCCAACCCCTTTTTGCAACAACTGCAATACACAACTCATTGTCAAACACCTTCTAGTGGAATGCTCACTCTATAATAACGAAAGAAAATCCAACGACCTCTGTGATAATATCAAAAAAACTGGGTCTGGGTCGGACTAGACAGTGGAAGTTATACTTCTTTGGCTATTCGCACACACCCACTCACACACAAAAACAGGATATTTAAATGAAATATAAGACAATTTTCTTTGTTATTCAATATATTTCTCTTCAATATATTATTATGAATGACTTCATTATTATACAATAAACCTATATATTATTATTATCAGTCATTTCTTCTCAAGCTTGTAATCACACACAGAAAGACAGACAGCTGACAATCAATCCCATAGGAGGTATTACCCTTACGTATTTGTGTACCAAGTTTGTTGTCGATCGGTCAAGTATTTTTCGAGATATAGTGTTGATTGACAGACAGACAGGACAATCAAAACAATAACTACCTACCTAAAAAAAATCGGTAGTTGATAAGGAAATTTGATATATAATTTAATTATTAAAAAAGTCTCTAAAAGCCACTTCTAGCGTGACGCGGTTTCTCGACCTACACCCCATCCCAACGAGTCCAAAGAAGTATAACTTCAAAAATACTCAACCACGATCAACATAAAGTATTGAAATTTCTAAAAGATATTAACATGTATTGTAAAATATAATTGTGTTTTCTGTTCCTTGCTAATAACTCACGGTAGTTGATGAGGGGTTAGTTTTGTTTAAATGATTAAAAAAAAACTCGCGATTTTGATTTGAGGAATCAGTAATCATAAGTAAATACACTTCTGGAAGATTTGAAGACGTCTTCTTTTTAAAAATTCTGTTCACACATAGTATAAACACAAAATTTCTGCAATCGATAATACTGTAACAGGTTCGATTTATTTCCACTTATTTATTTACACTAATAATTACACGACTATATACACATTTATATTCACAGCATTACTTAGCGTACTGCGCTCTATTTATAATCACTGTTTTATGCACTACTGTATGAACACACTCAACTATCTGTTTATGACTCCGTGATCGAGTTGTTCTCGTCTGCTCTATTTCTTAGAGAGTAATTTAGTTCAATATATTCTCCATGCTTCTGGATTTCCAGGATGTTCTTCCTGATATTTGTGTGTGTGTGTGTGTATTCGGGTAAGTCTTCACGTTACAATACAAAATAAAAAATCTGGTGTGTCCACTCACACGACTTCCCTACCGCTCGCTGGCAAATTCCAGTGAATGAAAAATTTTACAATATCACAATACTCTCGTTACATAGCGACGATAATAGCGGTAGTAAAGTAAAAATCCTCTGGTCAAATCGTGCTACCACTCATTTTATTCAGCATGTCAAGACAAACAAAAATGGTCATGTAACATTTTTTCGCAAGATGGAACATTTCGCCTTAATCTGAAGAAACATGTGGAAAATACGGAGTTTTATTCAAGCATAACTTTTTCTCAGAGATGGCGCTATTTGTGGGTGGTAAAGGGCTCTCAGAATAATACTTTAGGCAAGTTTAATCAACATCCTTAGAGCCGTTTTCGCGCTATAGTCTTGAGCAAATCACGTTTTTTGGCTATAGTTCAACACCCAGTGTATACAGGATTCTCACTCAGTGCCACCGGCGAGTGATATTGGTACCAAACACAATAAAAAATAAAGCAAAAAAATACATCGATCCGTTCCCGAGATAATGCTATCACAGACAGACGGACAGACAGACCAATGGCTGAAAATATGTTTATTAGAATTATCTCTGAAATTTCAACATTTGTAAAAATCTCGATACCGAAAATTTCACACGATTACAATACTTTCCTTATACAGCTACTATATAGTAGCGTAGGAAAGTAAAAATAATAAATTCCATGCGGCGAAGCGGAATGTTCTTGTCGAATTATTATCATTGCGCTTTACTTACTAGGATTTTGGGCACAAATTCATATGCGGTGACGTCACAGTGTGGGCTTCGCCGTGCTCTCGGTAAGCCTGTTTCGAACGGCATGTCCTACCGATATGAAATTTTCATAATCATATTTTTGTTATGAGTACTTTGTTTGACGAAAGTTAAAAGCGATTTAAAGATTTTGGTAAATGAGCCCATTAGACGTTTCAAAGAAATTAGTCATATTTTATAAAATTAAATCATAGCTAAGACGATGGAAGTGTCACATTAACTTTGATAATAGCTACTCAGAGTCAGATATAACGGAAGTGGGAACTAACATTTTCATTTCAAGTGAAATACGTGTATATAGTATGAGTCCCAAGCAGTAACAAACTTTGTGCGCCTATTTAAAATAGTATGGCTGATAGCGACATACTGATTATTTCGTGGAATGCAGTATGATCTTCAGTAGCTGTTTTGCCAGTACAAATCTTGTTGGAAAATGATTTCAACATTGCATTCTTGTAAGTACCTATATCGATAAATTAGTGATTTGAGCATTTGCAATCTCCTTTCATATACCTACTCATAAAACGGTCCATTCTTTTACAAGCTCTTTGACATTATTTTAGTATAGCAATGTGAGTCTTTACTTTTGTTTAAAGCAAGTAATAAACAGCAAACAATACTATTATTATTTTGAAACGAACTTGGGATGTAGCTTTGGCGCCATTATCGAGTAGTGGGGACCCGTAGTACGGTAGGGACCGGTAGTACGATAAGAATCGGTAGTACGGTGGGAACGGACAGTACTTTGGGGATCGGTATAAAGGTGGGGACCGGTAGTGCTCTGAGGACCAGGAGTACACTAGGGACCGGAAAATAATTTTATGATATATCAACTTCCATCTTAATTCATATATACAGGGTGATTCATTAATAATTGATAATATTTGAACTGATTAAAAGTGCACCCAAAATATTATCCACCGTTATTTTCTTCCTTTTACCAAGGGAACACCCTGTATATCAATATCACATTCATAGATTTAATGAGAGGTTATATCATTCGCACTTTTATAATATCCACAGACAGATTTGACACATGATGAACATGTACTTCCAAAATCATCGGTGTATCTCGACAATATTTGACAAAGTATTGTTTTGAGTGAATTTCTTACAAAAAAAAAAAACATTTTTCAAAGTATTGTAAAGGGCATATAAAATTGACTGGGATCTATTTATTTTTAAGTTTATTTATTTACACACTATTTATATCACTTACGCTACACTATCGAGTAATATGTACAATTTATATCTACTATTTACACTATTTACAACCGAGCGTTATCTATTTATGGCCCCTAGCAAGAACCCACCAAAGTCGCCGTACCGGGCGACTACCCTGGACCGATTGATCCCACTGCACTGGGCTGACTGTCCCGGACTGACTCCGCTCCGCAGCACTCCACTAGAATATATAGACAAGCCCCTCCTTCTCGAATCTTCAACAAACATCCACCAACGCCACGCGAATTCACTAGATGCTTCGGAATATCATCTTGACCCGGACATGTATCATTGACTAATAGCAGCATGTCCCACACTCACACCACCCGGGGCCCAACAATGTCCGCACTCTTTACGGCACTCCGCCCTCCGACGAATCTCACACGACCACCTCCACTCCGAACGGCACCGACACCACAACCCAAGTTTCTTACAGTATTATTATTCGACTTGAGATGTTGGATATGAGATGTAACAATCAAATATCAAAAAAAAACATGGCAAAAAATTTGGGTCCAGCTTATCATCATGGATATTTCTAAAAACTATATAGCTAAACGTTGCTTAGAACAATAAATTATTGAAAATTTTCATTTTCATTGTCATATGAATAAATTTGATTTCTGTACTGGCCAATAGGTTTGACTCAAAATATAGAATGGTACTTTTGGATTTCAAAAAAGGATCCTTTGTCACATAATTTTTATTATCCGATAATGACCCGGCAAAACACAATGTTAAAAAATAGCTAGGTACCTACGTTATGAAGATTTTAGATAGAAATCTATTTTTGTTAAAAATAATAATTAAATATCACGATTAGGATGATGATGATGAACTTTGCAATCCTAGTCTAATTTGATGAGATGAGAGATGAGATGAGAGATATTTTTGTAGAATAAGAGCCATTGAAGGTCGTACTGCATTCCACGAAAAAATCAGTATTTCGTCAGTAACTGAAAAGCTTGATACGATATTAATGAAGAGGTAAACTGTGCCAGTAATTAGATTGTATCGATGAGTCTTTAAATACATGATATAATAATTAATGTACTTTGTAGGATTATGATCAAGTTGATCTTATCATCTGAATGGATTACTGACAAATACTTGAGATTACATTATTTCTAATTACCGGAAATGACATCGGTGAGAATTACGATACAGTTTCGGATAAAAATGCAAAAATAGATCTTGTTGAATTTGACATGCGGATAGACTGGAATTACGCAATCATGTAAATACCTCAATATTTCTAAGAATGGGACATGGAAATTTAATTTTATATGGGCCATTTGATTAAGGACCCTTTCGTATATTTTAATGCCAAATTAAATAGCAATTCTTAAAACATATAAAAATAACAGGGCAGGACCTTTTTCAACTGAATTAGAAGAACGAAAGTACAACGAATATCAAAAAAGCACTGAATGTCGTATTGCAATCCACGAAATAATTATTATGGCTGATAACAAACACTCGAACCACAGAAAAATTACGTAGCACAGGCTCAACAAATAATTATTGAATATACTGATTCCACGGGGCACTACTTTGATGAGATGAACATCCATCTATTGGGGAGAATAAGCTTTGTAGTTGTATAAAAAATAACTTCTAAAACTTATTCTGTCCTGAAAAGATAGAGAACCTGGGCAAACAATCCTCTCTCCGATCAATAAATCTGGCTAATGGTTGAGTTATAAGTATTTAACCTAGAATACAGACAAAAATTATCAAGCAGCATAGCATAAATGAAGCTAAAAAATGTAGCAGTTACATAATCAAAATGTGTAACCAAACCAAATAATTGATCTTTGGAAGAATTACTCAAATGAAATGAAAATACATTTATAGGTACATGACATGTAAGAAAAAATATTTTATTTAACTCAACAAAGTTATAGATGTTACTGATTCCAGAGCAATACCCTGATGAAAAAATTATCCATCTATTGGGGAGAACGAGATTTGCAGTTTTGTAAAATTAACTTCAAAAACCTATACTGCCCTGAACAGATGGAAAACCTGGCATGTTTCATTGCTGCTAAAATATCATATATCATATCACATTAATGTAAAAAGAAAGAATCAGAAGGACAGTAGATATTGATTTCGGACCACAAGTATGATGGAAAGATCCTCAATATAAAGGAGAACAAGTTTTGTAGTTGTACAATATTAACTACTAAGACCTATTTTGCCATGAACAGATCCATTTCTGGCCAACTATTTGAATCTAGCAAACCAGCCGTCGATATTTTTGTATAAATCGATAATTGAAAAATACCTGAAATTACTTCAAGCATTAAATAACTTGATATGGGACAGTTTTGTGACAAGAATTGTCTCCAAATCCAAATCGATTTACCAAAGAGGAACTGAAGAATAATAGGAACCGTAAATGTAGAATTCAAAGCTACGGAGGGCAAACGTTATACTCGCAGAAAGGTGATATTGGAATGTTGAAATTGTCTGACCAGATTTATACTGGCAGTATCCGCAGAAGCTTGTTCAACTGAATATTTGGATGAAATCCAGTACGACCTCGAGAATCAACCAATTACTGAAAGTCATACTGCAATCCATGAAATAGTCAATATACCAGCCATATGTACTACGTATATTACTCCTTGAGACACAATCAGAAAATATTGCAATTAGAAAAGGTACGTAGTACAGAAGATGATACTGATGCCGGAGCACTACTATCATAAGAAGTATCATCCTTCTGTTGGGAAGTACAAGATTCGTAGTTGTAGAAAAATACTACGAAAACCTATACTTGCTGAACAGGCAGATCTGATAAAACAATCCTGAAATGTTTAATTGTTCTCTGACCATTGGCTAAGAGAGTTGAGACTAAATATTGAAACAGAAAAGACATCAAATAAATATAGCATTTGCACCATATAGAGCTGTTCGACAACAGCCACAAATAAAGCGACTAGGTGCTAGTAACGAATAGAGCTACATACATACCTATGTATTACAAAGATGAGCCAAGTGTCCATGTGACAGTACTGATGTAGTACTAGGGACTTGTTGTTAATGAATGAATGCAGTCAGCTTCATAAATGTTCTGTAATTTATAAGTTTAACACTGACTAAAACTCGTACTACGATCAAAAAATCTACGAAGCACACAGTCCCAATTAGTGATAAGCTCATTGAGCATGTCTGAAGATTATTAAATTTTTATAATCGCCAACATCAAATCTTGCTTCTTGGTGAAGGTGTTGGACAAATTTATCTATAGACTTACAGAGGGAACCTAAGAACGTTTACATATGGAATTATCTGACAAGAAGTCATTGCTGCTCAACTGAATATTTGGAAGAAATCTAGTACGACTTTGAGAATATCAAACGGCTACTCACCGTCATACTACATTCCATGAAATAGTCATTATTGATGATATCAAAGAGCATTGTGATATTGAAATTTATTTTACCGTTAAGTTTGTTGGTTGCGCGACACTTGTACTGCAATCAGAAAAGCTATGTAGTACAAATTAATCGATGGTACTGTTTCCAGGGCACTACTTCGATGAGAAGATAATTCCATCTAACGGGGAGAACATGATTTGTAGTTGTATAAAAATAGAAATAAAATGATAACCTATTCCGCCCTGAACAGATAAAGAACTTGAGAAAACAATCGTGAATTATTTCATTGTTCTCCGATCATTAATGCAGTTTGAAAACTACGCTACAATAACCAAACCACATATAAGACTTATACTAGGACTTGTTGATTGACAGAGGCTGATCTTAAATAATTGATTTTTGGAAGGAATAATCAAATGAAATAAAAATACATTTACAGGTGTGTACATAACATGTAAGAAAAATATTGTAAATAATAATAGATGGCACTGATTCCAGATTTGATGAAAAGTTTATCCATCTATAGGGGAGAACAAGATTTGTAGTCTTATAAAATAACTACCAAGAATCTATACTGCCCTGAACAGATAGAAAACCTGCAATGTTTCAGTGCTGCTACGATATCATAGTTATAAAAGATAGAATATCACAAGGATAGCAGGTACTGATGCCCGACCATAACTTTGATGAGAAGTTTATCCACGTAGCAAAATCAAGTTGCCAATGAGGCACGGAAAACTCATCCATCTAATGGGATTGAACAAGTTTTGTAGTTGTTAAAAATGCGAAAACCTAAAGAAACAATCCCGAATTATTTCTTCTCGACCAATAATGCTACATGCGAAAGTTTCTTAATGCTTGAGACTCTTACCACAATCAGAAAAGCTACGTGATACAGATTTAAGCACTAAGAAACTCTTGCTTTGCTTGCTGAATCATGTGAGACATACAGCAACCAGGAAAGCCACAGGCTTTGCAAATTAAAAGATTATACTGATACCGGGCTGCTACTATCATTGAGAAGTAGCAATCATCCATCTGTTGGGGATGTACAAGATTTGTAGTTGTAAAAAATGACTACGAAAATCTATACTGCCCTGAACAGACAGGGAATCTGTTTGAAACAATCCTGAAATGTTCCCTTATTCTCCGACCATTAATGAAGGCCCAGGTCAGATATACGGCAATATACTTGTTTGGCCAAAACACGGTTTAGCAATGCTGTGCCAACTAATTATTACTGAGACAATTGAGAATCATATTTACAAAAGATAAGGATATTTTTCCCCTCAGTGTACCAAATAAGTAGTCAGCATCAACTATGAATAAATATAACAATTATATTGTTTGATGTTTCAACAATAATTTTATGTACAGCAATACAACTTTTACTCGCTTCAAACAAAAGTAAAGACTCACATTGCTATACTAAAATAATATCAAAGAGCTTGTCAAAGAATAAACCGTTTCATGAGTATTTGAAAAGAATCTGCAAATGCATGAAAATGCTCAAATCACTAATTATTCGATATAGTGTACTTACGGGATGGCATGTTGAAATACTTTTCCGAAGATTTGTACTGGGCTGAATATATGGAAGTATATTCCTGTACGACCAAACGGTTATAGCATTCCACGAAATATTCAGCTATCAGCCCTGCTACTGAGAATGTTAATATGATGGGTAATCTCCAAGTTTGTTACTGCTTGAGACTCGTACCACAATCAGAAAAGCAACGTGGTTAAAGGTACAAACAGTTATAAACAAAGAAATGGCTGATTTTGGTGAATATTATCAATTAACTTTTGTAAAACATGAACAAATTTTTGAGCCAAGCAGTTATCGATATTTAGACATCGATAACTGAACATTGCTTTAACCAAATAAATAGGTTAGTTCAAAAGGTAACTGAAGGTTTTGCTGGATTCCATGAAATAGTCCAGGTTAACTACAAAAACTAACTTGTTTGTTGTATTAAATCAAAATTTGTCACTGAGTAGGACTCGTTAAGACACGCTGCTTCAGTTGAATTGTATGAATTTGAGCAAATGACCAAATATTTGAATCAAGCAACGCAGTCATCGATATTTCTCAACAAATCCATAACAGAACATTACTTAAGCCAAATAAATGTTTCCGAATGCCAGATTAACCTTCTGATATAGACAAATGCTATTGCTGTAATAGATGTGGGAATACTGAATGATTGTTCTTGGAGTCTGAATCGGTTTAAATAGATGATAATGTAATTAAAGTATCATCTCAAAGGATTACCTTAATGACCGAAACTTGAAGTGACATTATTTCTGATTACCGGTAATGACCTGGTAATTCCCAATTTTAGGTGATAATAATTAGAGTAGGTAGAGATATTTTAGATAAAGATGTAAAAGCAGATTCATGTTGAATAAAAACTATAAAATTAAATCTCTTTAAAAATCTCTCTAGGTAGATATTACAATAAGACTTTGGTGAATAATCCAGTGTGAACGTTTGGAATGGATACATTAAATAAAAAACGCGCTGTATATTTAAGATGAAAACGCTAGACTTTTTGATAGACGAACCCAAACGGAAGAGGTATACAATTCGACTGTCTGCTTTTTTTTGGTTTGTGCGCGCGCTTTGTATAGTAAACGTACACCGATTTTGATGATTTTGGATTCATTTGAAAGAGGAGACCTTATTTGTGAAAACTCAAACCCAAAATTTCCTTCCCTCCAAAAACGCCCCCGAAGGGGCTGGATGGGCTATTTATCTCAAAACTCGAAAATCTGAGACGGCAGAATTAAAGATCCCGAAACGTTTAAATTGATTTTTTTTTTCAAAAGATTTACGGTTTTCGAGTACCAGCGATGTTAAAATCTCAATTTGTAGCAACATTTATATAGAAAATTCCGATATTCGTTGTTCTATCTTAACCGTAGATTTCATATCTTTATAGAGGTTTTGTATAGCCGTTATAGGTGTACAGTTGATGTTAGTTTGTTGGAGCGCTTCCCAAAGTTTAGAGATGGGTACATTATCGTATGCTTTTTGCAGATCTATGAACAGTATATGTGTTGTTCTATTTCTTTCACACTTTTTCTCGATAATTTGTTTCAAGCAAAATACGTTATCTGTACAAGATCTACCTGCTCGAAAACCACACTGTTCTTCCTCTTCATAGGTATTATACTCTTTATCCATCATATCTCTCAGTATTCTTCCGTAGACTCTGCTTATAGTGCTTGTTACTGAAATACCACGGTAGTCGTTGCAGTACAGTTTGTTCTCTTTTTTGTGTAAAGATATATTGTACGCCATTTTCCATTCTTCGTAGATGTTTTCGCCATTTATACATCTCGTAAATACATAAGCCAAGGTTTCGTAAAGTTTTAATGTTCCGCTTTTTAAAAGTTCAGCATTTACACCACATGATCCGGGAGATTTTCCGTTTAGTAGTTATTTTATTACATTTTTAACTGTTAATGCATCTATGTGTATTTGTTCCCCGTCTATCTGAATATCTGTGTAACTTTTTTGTACGTATGTTCTGTCAGTTTTGTAATGTTGCACCCATTCTTGCGTTGGGATTAATTGTATAGTACTATTTGTTCATTCGTTCCTTTTAACTTTGTTGATAAATTTTCTTCCACCTATACACGCATCTATTTCTCGACACTTCTCGTCCCATGATTGTCTTTTGCTTTTTATGATTGTTAGTCGTGCTTCTCGTTTCTTTTCTTTGTATTCTCTGAGATCTTCCTCTTTCTTGGTATTTAGCCATTTCTATATAAAAAATATATAAAATTATATCATATGGTATATAAACATAATAAACCATTATGCTTGAATATAAAAAAACTCTTGGAACTGGTAGTTATCGGAGCCACAACGCTGACGACATGAAAAGTCATCGTACACTCTCACACTGAAAGTGCTGACACTGTGTGACCGCCCGATGAACCTTTTCCCAGCTTATTACGTCATAAATTGTTTATTATAAACATATGTTAATTAGATTTAATTCTCATTCTGTTCTTTGCTTTCATGCTTGTAATAAAACTTTTTAAAAACTATTTTCGTTAACCGAAAACCATTATTGGCACAGTCAGTCGTTTAAGTGC
The DNA here is from genome assembly GCA_958507055.1 of Crioceris asparagi. Taxonomy (NCBI): domain Eukaryota; kingdom Metazoa; phylum Arthropoda; class Insecta; order Coleoptera; family Chrysomelidae; genus Crioceris; species Crioceris asparagi. Next base: position 13,980,801 of record OY293832.1, on the reverse strand, counting down.
AGTTTTTGGCTGAATTACGGTATCAACACCTATTTTGGACACTAACGCGGATCTCAATCCCTTGGCACTTCAGAACCTCCCCCAGATTCCACAAGTGTTTGGTACATCTGAGGACAACGCAAGGACCCAAAGCAGAATTACCCAGCGGGGAACCAACGACAAAGTAAGTCCAAGTTCCTGCATTTCCTAATCTTCTAAGAAAATTGGATACTTCTAGATTTAGTAAAACATTTAAGTTAATTGAAACAATTTTATTTATACGAGTTATAATTTATGAGTAATATGGAAGATTTAATAGATACTTTCTCTAAGACACAAACTTTAAAAGAAAATGGCAGATACTAACGAATAAAATATTAAGGTCTTGATATGCTTAAGATGTTTGTCGACACAATACCTAATTATGATGACTATAGAAATTTTCTTAGTAACTTTTTACATGCTTGTAATTTCCTAGTAATACAAAGTAAAAAGTACAAAACTATCTAATTAGAGTGATTCAGACTAAGCTAGTAGGTAGGGCACAAATCCTAGTTGGATCTCGTCCAGAACTTACTAGTTGGCCTTTAATAAAAGCGGCTCTCGAACAATGTTTCGGCGACAATAGAAATTTAGAATGTTTGGAACAGAACCTATTTATGGCTAGACCAAACAGAAACGAGAGTTCTCTTGATTTCGGCAAACGCCTTCAGGTATTAAGAAGTAATCTAGCTCAGAAAATTGCTAATCAGACAATGAATGCGGCTACAAAAGAAATCCATTGAAGACAATATAATCAACTTTCGCTTAGAACCTTTATTCGTGGCTTGCCTACACATCTGCAATTCTTTGTCAGAATTAAAGATCCAAAATCACTAGAAGAAGCTATCATAATCATTATAGAGGAACAAAATTTCCAATATTCACAAAATCTGTTCAGATTACCTATTAACAATCAGAAATTTCCAACTCAACCAATACAATATCACCAACCCTTTATGTACAATCAAAGGATTCAGCCATGCTTTCTAGCTCAGCATCGTTTCCAATCTCCACAAAATTTCACAGTTAACCAAAATCTAGAGAGTCCAGGTCTATCTCGATTTCCTAAACAACCTCCTATTCAAACCCAACCTACCCAACAAAAGTTTTTCACAAATAGAGAAAACACCACCTAAAGATGTATTCAAACCTACCGGAAAAACGCCTACCAATAAACGCGAGCCCTTGTCAACCAGAACTAGCTACACTCTTCCTAGTTTAAGGCAATCCTCACACTCTAGAAATTACTTCATGCCTTCTGGTGCCCGTAATTTTATTGCAGAGGAACTATATCAAATTGATGGGGAAACTATCGAAAACCCCGAAACAACTTGCGAAACTCAAATTACAAATCACCCATTAACATTTGAAGACTATCTAAACAATTTCATCCCTGAAAATCAGAACCCCGATTACAATCCAAATCATCACGAATATTTTGAAAATTTTCAAGTAGAAGCCCAGGAAACCGAAATAAATAACAGTTTACCTTAGATAAAAATCCTGAATCCTCCAATAACTCAATTTTAAAACCTTCTATCGCTCAAAAATATTTTAGTAATTTCATGTACCATTCACCGACACAAATTATAACAGAGGTAGAAGAAAAAGAAGTACGGTTTAGAGCTGATATTCCAGCGATGCCCGAATTGAGAAGTAACAAAAACATAACTTTTATCCTCTTCGATTTTCACAATTTCTTTGACGGTATTATTGGATTGAAAGAGCTTCAGAATCTCAAATTTTCAATTGATCTAGTAAATAAACAACTTGTCAACGATAAAACTGTTATTCCGATTTATTTCAGAAATCCGGAAACTGAGAAATTTAAAATTACAATAAATTCTTTTGAAATTGCTTCCCTTTATGTACCTGTGTCTGAATTTAATGGTGATATTATAGTTCCCGAATGCAAAATTCAGAACTTGTATATCCCTGAAACATTAACAACTGCTAAGAATGGATTCGCAAAAATTGAAATTTTCAACCATACAGATGAAATAAAACAAATATCATTTGACAAACCTGTAGATGTATTTGCCTTCCCAGATTCTGATAAACAGAACTTCGAATTTTACCATTTTGAACATTTTCTTTCCAATCAAAAACAATCAAAGAACTTAGATATGATAAATTTAATAAGACACGCTCATTTGAATTGCGAAGAGCGAAAATTACTTGTAGAACTATGCCATGAATTCTCCGACATTTTCCATAATGATAATGACAGATTGTCATTCACAAACCATGTCAAACATGAAATTAAAACTAGCGATGAGAAGCCAATACATTATAAATCGTATCGATATCCATTCATCCATAAGGAAGAAGTTCAACGACAAATTAATGAAACGCTCGAAGATGTATTATAAGACCTAGTCAAAGTCCTTGGAGCAGCCCTATTTGGATTGTTCCAAGATAATGGATAGCACTGGTAAACAAAAATGGAGATTAGTCGTCGATTGCAGGAAGGTCAATGAGAAAACAATCGATGATCGATATCCAATCCCTAACATCAACGACATCCTTGACAAGTTAGGAAGATGTCAGTATTTCTCAACACTAGATTTGGCCTCCGGTTTCCACCAGATAGAAATGGATTCCAAATATTTTTCTAAAACTGCTTTCAATGTCGAAAACGGACATTTTGAATACGTTCGAATGCCTTTTGGACTGAAGAATGCCCCAGCTACATTCCAGCGGGTTATGGACCAAATTTTTCAAGGCCTTCTCTGTCTGGTATACATGGACGATATTATAATCTTCTCGTCAAATCTCAAAGAACACATAAAAAATTTAAGGCTTATTTTTAAAAGGTTACGAGATTGTAAACTGAAAATTCAACGCGATAAGTCAGAGTTTCTACGTAAAGAAGTCGAATTTTTTGGACATGTGGTCACATCGGAAGGTATACGCCCAAATCCGAAGAAAATCGAAGCCGTTAAGAATTTTTCAATACCAAAAACATCAAAGGAAATAAAGTCATTCCTTGGTTTATTAGGCTATTATAGAAAATTCATACGAAATTTTGCAAAATTAACCAAACCCTTTACGCATTGCCTAAAGAAAGGAGAAAAAATCGAGCATACTCCCCAATTTCTAAGAACATTTGATTTATGTAAAAATATTTTGTGCAACGATCCAATACTGCAATACCCAGACTTCAGCCGTCCATTCAACCTTACAACAGATGCCTCGAACTATGCAATCGGTGCAGTTTTGAGTCAAGGTAAGGTAGGTCAAGATTTGCCTATCGCGTTCGCCTCTCGTACCTTGAACCCAGCTGAGATTAATTACAGCACCATTGAAAAAGAGCTTCTGGCGATAATATGGGCAACTCAGCATTTTCTTCCTTACTTATTTGGCAGAAAATTTACGATAATAACGGATCATAAACCTCTTCAGTGGTTATTTAGTTTAAAAGAGCCAAATTCTCGACTAGTAAGATGGCGTCTAACGATGGAAGAATACGATTATCAGATCTTATATAAAAAGGAATCCAAAATACCAACGCCAACACCCTCTCAAGAATAAAAAATCATGCAATCGAAAACTAATCTTTAATGGACAATCCTGGCGATATATCAATAGATATAAACGATTTCCTTTCTTCACATCCACGACAGAATAACGATAATCGTTACGACTTCGAAGATATTACCGGCCCCATAACCAATACGAACGTAACCATAGATGATCTCGATAACATTGATGATATCTTCATTCCAAATTCTCACCCACCACCACTAGAACCAAAGATAATTATACACTCAAATATACAAGTACGCCCTCCAAACTCCGATAGTGAAACAACACATTCGGCGGTAGAAGACCCTATACTAGAAATACCTTTTACTGAAAATTCTGTCAATCATTACACTAACCAAATTATTTTCTATCAAAGTGCGAGTACATCCTACCATATTATCAAAAGCAAAATATTCGACACTAAAACAAGACAGATGGTTCACCTATACGCAAATTATGAAAACGAAATTTTTAAATTCTTTAAAAGCTACGTAGATCCCAAAAAGTTATATTGTATCTATGTCCATAAATCAGAAATTGATTTCATTCCTGCATTGACCATAAAATTACAGAAAACATTCCAAAACCATGCATACAACCTGTTAATATCCACCCCATTTCTTAGAGACATTACTGAAAAAAGTAAACAATTAGAAATTATTTCACATCCTCATGAGACAACCTATCATAGAAGTATAAATGAATCCCTTTCGCCTTTAAGAAAACTATATTATTGGCCAACTCTGAAGAAAAACATAACTGAATTCATAAATAACTGCGACATCTGTCAAGAAGCCAAGTACGATCGGCACCCTCCAAAAATCAAATTCGCATTAACAGCAACTCCTAGTCAACCTCTCGACTCGATTCACATAGATACTTTCAAAATTGCCTATATAAAATTTTTAACCATAATCGATATATTTTCTAGATATGCCCAAGCTTATATTCTAGAACCTACCTACAATGCCCTCGTAGTTTTCAAAAATTTATTAAGCTTTGTCTCAAATTTCGGTATACCAAAACTCATAACTTGTGACAATGGAAGCGAATTTAAGACATCACTTCTGATTGATTTCTGTAAACTACATAGTGTACAATTACATTTTACTACCCCAGGAAATTCCAACAGCAATAGCCCTATTGAGCGAGCACATTCAACCTTTATTGAACTTTTCAGAGTCCTCAAATTCAAGGATCCCAACGCATCCACCAAACAGTTAATGCAACTCGCAGTAATCGGTTACAATTCTTCTTCAGAAACCATTTGTCGTTATAAATGGTAGAATCCATCCTCTCGATCCATTTGATATGAGATGAGATCATAATGAATCAATTTATGGCCGATCGTCACCAAAGCTTAAGATATATTTATGAGACGATTTAGAATACATCACTGCAAGTTAAATCCAAACGTAACGAAAAACTAAATGCAAAAAGAGAAGATCCCCCTGAATTTCTACCCAATAGTAATTTTTTTATGAAGATTAAGAGCTCTCTTAGAAGCAAAACTAAACCACGTCATCTGAAAACAACTCTTGTTAGAGATATTGGCATTAACATTCAAACCAGCAAAGACAAATTTGTACACAAATACAAAAGCCTAAAGCTTTTTGTTCTTATTCACAGGGAAATGAATTGGATAACAACACTCCTACTTGTAACTTTGCATCGAGTACAAATAGTTAACCCTGACGTCAAAATAAGTCCTCTTCTTCCCATCCATATTGGAAAAACTAGAGTTATAAGTTCGAAACATACGTTCTTTAATTTTTTTGATCTTAAACCTCTAAGAGATCAATTGAATAATTTAGAATATTTCTTTAGCGATATAGAAAAATCTTTAAACCTTACTCATAATCACCCTAGTTTATTTTTAGGTCTATATACTAGTATATTAAGTCACGCAAAATATTTAACTTCGGGAGCAAATAACAAATTGAACAATTTAACACCGCATATAAGATCAAAACGAGGCCTGGTTGATATAATCGGAAAATCCTCTAAATGGCTATTTGGCACTCTCGACTCAAATGATGGATTAAAATACGATATAGCGATTTTAGAGCTTCAGACGAATGACAATATAATGGCACAAGAACTCTCGTTACAAATATCCTTATCCAGAAAAGTTAGAGATAGTTATAACTCAACATCGTAGTATATTTAAAAGCCCAAAATACGTTAGGTCAGATTATTCTTAATTGTCAAAGTCTCATAAATTTTCTTGATAACTTGGAAAATGCAATATCCTTTGCTAAAATCAATGCACTTCATAGATCCGTAATTTCAACAGAAGAATTAAATAACTTAATAGATCACTTAGTAAATATGTATGGAAAGTCCAGATTCCTTATATTTGAAAACATTATGAATTATTACTCTTTAGCTAGCCTCCAGATTTCATTCTCTGGAAGTAGAATAATTTTCGCTATACATCTACCTATTTTCTCACCAGAAACCTTTGAAGGCTTCCATCTATTCCCAATCCCAATAAAACATTCAATAATCATACCCAAGCTTCCTTACCTAACACTTGGCAAAAAACAAGAACAATACTCAGACGAACCCTGCCCTACAATCAATGACATCCAAATATGCCCTAACCATCTCGAGCCACTAGATGAAAGCTGCATCGCCAACCTTATCAGAGAAGCCGAAACCCGAAACTGCCAAACTGTCGATGCCCATGTACTCGAACCTATAATAGAATTGATAAATGAGGAGTATTTAGTAGCTATCCCAGCAAGCAGCCCTCTGAAACTTCAGAACAAGTGTACCTTCAAGAAATTCAACCTCATTGATAAACCAAGTTTAATCCAAATTCCGTATAATTGTGGAATCAAAATCAATGATTTGGAATTTTGGAACAAACAAGAATCATCCAAAATGAAACCACTTCTGCTACCAGAGATTCAAATCGGGAATTTATCTTTATCAAGTATCGAGCAACCAATAACCTTACATACATTAAACCTAAAGATCGCCGGACTAACGGTATTGGTTCTAAGAAGATGGTACAGAAAAACAACACCAAGATCCGAGGAAATTGGAAACCAAAACTCACCGTTTTCATTTCCTCTTCAGATGGGAGGAGTTATGGGAGCCAAAACGCTGACGACATGAAAAGTCATCGTACACTCTCACACTGAAAGTGCTGACACTGTATGACCGCCCGATGAACCTTTTCCCCGGTTATTACGTCATAAATTGTTTATTATAAATATATGTTAATTAGATTTAATTCTCATTCTGTTCTTTGCTTTCTTGCTTGTAATAAAACTTTTTAAAAACTATTTCCGTTAACCGAAAACCATTATTTGGTAGTATAATAAAATTCTCAACCTCTAGAATTGGTACATCGTTTCCGCCCTTGCTTGGCCTTCGGAACTAAGATCCTGTCTCAATAGTTTATTCAATTGATCACCTACAGTCGAACAATATCCTTCAAAATACACGAGCCTAATTTATGGGTTCTAAATCTATAAAATAATACTTGAAGAGAATTCAGCGGCCCGTTTTGAGAATAATGCGGTGACAGAGGAATATGAGTTTTAGTGTGCACCAAGCTGAAATATTATTATATGTATTAATATAAAATTAAATAAAGACAATTTACGTGAACCAGCCGTTTTTATATATCGATGTATAGTACCATGAAATTAAATGCTCCTGGTGTTTTAGTGGTAACGTTCTTGTCTTTTATAAAGATGACCCGTGTTCTATTTTATTCCTAAATAAAAACTACAATCAAATAATTTTAGAAGAATAATCTTTGACAGAAAAAGACTCAATAGAGTTCAATTTAAAAAAAATCATGCATAACGCTCGAATTTCGACCCCTGGGCAATCTCGTCTTAAGTATGATGTCACTTTTGCCTAAAGAAGAGTTTATAGAATTGTTACTGAAATTATATATTATACCAAAGTGCTGACAGTTTTCAATTTTTCTAAGTATTCCCCGACACTCGCAAGTAGACAGAACAAACATTAATTAGCATTTTTCGAACACGATAAAATAAATCATTTGGTATATTTCTTTCTTATTCAGAACTACTGAAATAGAACAAATTAAAGTCGTTCCATTTCTGGCAATTCTCCCTGCCGATAACGTAGACAACCCAGCAAACACGTTGGTGTATTTGTGTGTATTGACTGTTTCATAATGTGCTATGTCATCCTGAAACATTTGTAAGCTTCAATAATAGGATTTTTATAAAATCTTTCCAACGTTTAGTGACTAAAGTGAAGGCGACCGGTTTAGTTAACAATCAACCAACAAATCCAACTGATCCAGGAACTAAAATGTGATTAACATAGAGAACTGCTGGGCTTTAGAGCGTTTGGAAGAAATTCCCAAATTTTGGTCTAAAAATCATATTTAGCGACGATAGTAATTTTTTGATGAATGGCTATGTTAATGATAATTGCCGTATATAGGACGACGCCAACCTAGACGAGGTTCACCAAGTAGCAATGCTTCCACAAAAGGTTTCTGCTTTGTGCAGTTTTTTAGCCAATAGCGGCCTGGGTCCATTTTTTCGTGAAAATGACGTGGGTGAAACCATCGACGCTACAGAACGATAATAACCGATTTCTTCGTCCCAATTTGAACGATATGGACGCGAAAGACATGAGGTTCCCACAGGACGTGCAACTTGCCACACAGAGGACGTTTATTATTCATAAGAATATATATAGTCGTAATTTGAGATTTCATGAAATAGACTGATGGAATCACCAGAAATTTATTCTGCAGACTTAGTTTGCCTTTCAAAGCTTGAACGAACATTTTATTATACTTATTTCAGTATCGAGGTGTATACGACAGACACATAGGCGTCGAGGATGGAGTTGGTTGTGCGTTTCAAATTATCATCGGCATTCATAAACAAATCCGTGACAGTTTTAATTATGCAACTATACTAGTACCTATATTAGATGTCTTTATGAATATGGCTGTATTTTTTAAGAATCCTTATGTTGAGAGGCTTCTTTGTCTGAATGTCTGTCTCTCCGTCCATCAGTATGTCACAAGTGCTTTTCTCAAAAACTACAAAAACTCTCTACTTGAAATTTAGCACAGTTGTAGAAGTCGTTTGCCCGCACCTATTCCACGTGAACTTATTTCAGAAATACAATTCCCTCTCCTCCTTATCACCAAAGTTTGCATTAATTCTGAAATCATTTAGACTAACAGAAAGTCCTCGTGTTTTTCAATATTGTGCAGAGCCAAAGGTGCACGACTCTGTCTCGCACTTGACCGAATTTTTCTTGAATAATTTCATATAAAGTTAACGCCTGCACTTTGTTAATTGTAGGATGTTTATTTTGTGATACTGAAGGTTTTAGCTTTTTTTAGGGAGGAAATGTCTGACGGAAAAGCTATGTGGTTATCAGTACAAAAGACGAAGGCTGGAAAAGAAAACTCAAACCCAGAAAGAAGCTGACGCTTTATTAAACTATTTTTGGAGTAGGAATATCTGGTAGTACCGAGATAACTCAGAGTATCCACTATCCAATACTGGAACAAAATAAAACTAGAAATTGCCAGAGAGTGATGATAACCTATAAATGGACGATATTTCTAAAATAACTGGAAATGACACCACTCCGTCCACAAATCAAATTATTGACACCAACCTGACACCTAAGGAAAATGCTCTACAACCTTTAAATCTGCACTCAAAGTATTTTAGCAGATGCTGAATGATGTTTTTTTTTGTAAACCCAGAACTAACTCAAAGGTTAAGTTTTGTTAACCTATAGATGCTGCTAGTCAAATAATTATTAGGTACGCATTGGTACTGTAACGTGCAAGGGGTACAGCCGCCTGCACTGGCGGCGTCCTTTTGATTCTTATTTGCGAGTGATGGGAATCTCGATAGCGATCGCTGACAAAGAGTGTGGCGCATGTGCATACTAGGATCCCGACAAAGGATTTCGAGAAAAGTCCAGAGACGGCTTGAGTGATTTAAGGTTGCGGCGAAAGATCTGGAGAGACTTTTTTAGGTATATCTATATTTGGGAGAATTGTCGGCATGAACAGTGTGTAAAAGGAGAGTGTAGAAAGACAATGTGCAATAAGACTGTTTAATAGAAGAGTCAAAGTAAGCTAGTAAGAAGATTCAATAGTAAAGTGGAGTTGTAATTTTTATTGATCTACTTTCGTATGGAAATAAAATTTATTAAATAATTGTAAATTAGTCCCACTTATCTGCGAACACGCACACGCAAGAATTTCATATCAGAAGTGGGATAAGTGAGTGAAGAGGCTTTTCTCAAGAAATTGGGACAGTTCGAGAAGAGTTTGAGGAAAAGTACCGAAGACTAGTGAAAGAGGTGAAGAAAATACGGGATACCAATTGGACACGTCGGCGAATGAAATGAAAATACATTTATAACTACACGATATGTAAGAAAAAATATTTTATTTAAATCAAAAAGTTACTGATTCCAGAGCAATATCCTGATGAGAAGATTATCCATCTATGGAAGAGAACAAGATTTGTAGTTTTATAAAATGTTCAAATACTTTTATACTGCCCTGAGCAGATATAAAACCTGGAATGTTTCATTGCTGCTAAAATATCATATATCATATCATATCATATATTGATGTAGATAGAAAAAATAAGAAGGACAGTATTGACTTCAAATTTCAAACCACAACTATGGTGGAAAGATACTCAATATAAAGGAGAACAAGTTTTGTAGTTGTACAATATTAATTATAAAGACCTATTTTGCCCAGAACAGATGAATGTATGGCTAACTCTTTGGGTCAAGCAAACCAGCCGTCGATATTTTTCTACAAATCGATAATTTAAAAATACCGAAAATTACTTCAAACATTAAATAACTTGATATGGGGCAGATTAATGAAACGATATTGTCTCCAAATCGAGTTACCAAAGAGGGTGGTGGATGGACAAATTTAACGATATACCCGCAGAATGTTGAAATTGTCTGACCAGATTTATACTGGCGGTATCCTCAAAGGCCTGTTCAACTGAATATTTGGATGAAATTCAGTACGACTTCGAGAATCAACCAATTACTGAAAGTCATACTGCAATCCATGAAATAGTCAGTATATCAGCCATAGGTACTATTGTAAATAGGCGCATTTACTCTACGCGTTTATTACTGCTTGAAAATTGTATCACAATCAGAAAACATACGTAGTACAGACTCAGACACAACACTTTCAGAAAGTTTTGCTTGTTGAATTACGTTTGTTACCACGTGAATTTCGTAATGCAATTAGAAAAGGTACGCAGTATAAACTTTGACAACTTTGATGGTACTGATGCCAGAGCACTACTATCATAAGTATCATCCTTCTGTTGGGGAGTACAAGATTCATAGTTGTAAAAAAATACTACGAAAACCTATACTGCCATGAACAGACAAAAGATCTGATAAGACAATCCTGATATGTTTATTTTTTCTCTGATCATTGGCTAATATTGAGTTGAACTAGACATTGAAACAGAAAATGCATTAAATAAATATAGCGTTTACACCATATAGAGCTGATTGACAACAGCGCCACGAATTAAGCGAGGTGCTAGTAACGAATAGAGCTATATACATACCTATGTATCACAAAGATGAGCCAAGTGTTCATGTGAACCTGAACTGATGTAGTACTAGGGACTTGTTCTTAATGAATGAACAATGCAGTCAGCTTCATAAATGTTAAGTTTAACACTGACTGAAACTCGTACTACGATCAAAAAATCTACGAAGCACACAGTCCCAATCAGTGATAAATTCATTGACATGTCAGAAGATTATGTAATACTGTGTAATAATTTGTATAACCGCCAACATCAAATCTTGCCCCTTGATGAAGGTGGACAAATTTATCCATATACTTACAGAGGGAACCTAAAAATGTTTACATATGGAATTATCTGACAAGAAGTCCTTGCTGCTCAACTGAATATTTGGAAGAAATCTAGTACGACCTTGAGAATATCAAACGGCTACTGACCGTCATACTACATTCCATGAAATAATCAGTCTGACTGATATCTGTGGATATACCTGCCAGTTGCCAGCAAAAAGCATTGCGAAATTTACGTTTACGTTAAATTTGTTGGTGCGCAAGCTATGTAGTACAGACTCAACAAATCAATCGATGGTACTGCTTCCAGGGCACTACTTTGATGAGTAGATAATCCATCTAATAGGGAGAACATGGTTTGCAGTTGTATAAAAATATAAATAAAACAAAAACCTATTCTGCCCTGATCAGATAGAGAACTTGAGAAAACAATTGTAAATTATTTCATTGCTCTTCGATCATTAATGCTGGCAGTTTGAAGAATACGTTATAATAACCAAACCACAGATAATACTTATACTATGACTTGTTGACTGAGAGATAATGACATTAAATAATTGATTTTTGGTAGAATCACTCGAATTAAATGAAAATACATAACATGTAAAAAAAATATTTTTTTCATTTTACTCAAAAATGGTAATAAATGGCAGTGATTCCAGATTTAGTGAAAAGATTATCCATCTATAGGGAAGAACATGATTTGTAGTTTTATAAAATTAATTACGAAAAACATATACTGCCCTGAACAGATAGAAAACCTACAAGGTTTCAGTGCTGCTACGATATCATAGTTATAAAAGATAGAATATCACAAGGATAGCAGGTACTGATGCCCGACCATAACTTTGATGAGAAGTTTATCCACATAGTTTAGCAAAATCAAGTTACCAAGGAGGCACGAAAAACTTATAGGGACTGTGATTGTAGAATTTTTGTGACAAATTTTACTTTTCTGAATATTTGGAATAAATTTAGTACGACCTTGAGAATATCAAGCAATCCATGAAAATCATTATGTCAGCCATCTGTCCCACGATTATAAATAGAAACTTTGATGAAAAGATAATCCATCTAATTGAGATGAACAAGTTTTGTAATTGTTAAAAATGCGAAAACCTATACTGCCCTGAATAGATAGAAAACCTGAAGAAACAATCCTGAATTATTTCTCTCCGACCAATAATGCTGCATGCGAATGTTTCTTAATGCTTGAGACTCTTACCACAATCAGAAAAACTACGAGGTACAGATTTAAGCACTAAGAAACTCTTGCTTTGCTTGTTGAATCACGTTGTGAATTCAATACAGGAAAGGTGCAGAAAATTATAAAATTATACTGATACCGGGCTGCTGCTATCATTGAGAAGTAGCTATCATCCATCTGTTGGGGATGTACAAGATTTGTAGTAGGCACGGTTTAGCACTTGTAGGGGTACAATGTAGTACCAACTATTGAGACAATTGAGAATCATATTTACAAAATATGAGGATGTTTTATCCCCTCAGTGCACCAAATAATTAGTCAGCATCGTAAACTATAGATAAATATAATAATTATATTGATGTTTGATGTTTCAACAATAATTTTATGTACAGCAATACAATTTTTACTCGCTTCAAACAAAAGTAAACACTCTCATTGCTATACTAAAATAATATCAAAGAGCTTGTCAAAGAATAAACCGTTTTATGAGTATTTGTTTTTATAGGTACTTACGGGAATGTAATGTTGAAATACGAAGATTTGTACTGGCCTAAATATATGGTAATTTCTGTACGACCAAACGGTTACAGCATTCCACGAAATATTCTGCATGTCAGCTATCCTGCCATGCTGTAGATATGGCGCGTAATCTCTAAGTTTGTTACAGCTTGAGACTCGTATCACAATCAGTAAAGCAACGTGGTTACAGGTTCAAACAGTAATAAACCCAGAAATGGCTGGTTTTGGTGAATATTATCAATTCACTTTTGTAAAATATGAACGAATTTTTGAGCCAGCAACCCAGTCGATATTTAGAAGACATCGATAACTGAACATTGCTTTAACCAAATAAGTAGTTGATTATCGCTATAATATAAATGAATGCGTATACTATGCTAGTGATTAGGTGGAATCGATTACTAAAATTGAGTTTAAATAGATGATTAATGTATCATTAAAGTGCTTTATAGGATCAGGATGGAACTGGTTCTTTAATCTGAGTGAAAGGAAGACATGAGATAACTGTATTTCTAAGTAAGGGGCATATAATACGAATATTTGGGTTATTACATTGAAAAGATTATAGATAGAAATGAGAAAGGGTTTAAGTTAATAATTATCAAATATCAGTGCTATCCAGTAATTTTTTGAAAAAAATGTATTAAAAATTTATTTGAAGCTTCACGAATTCCAATATAGCACTTTGAAATAAGGGCTATATTCAGCTCAGTATTTGAAAGGAACCTAACTAATCCTTAAGTGTATCAAATGGCAACTAAAAGTTGTGCTGCATTGAGTAAAACTGACTTGTATGTTGTATAAAATCTAAGTTTGTTACTGAGTGGGACTCGTACCACGATCAGAAAGGCCACGTGGTACCGATTCAATCAGTTATAAACCTAGAAATGGCTGGTGTTGATGAGAATATTATTAAAAGCCAAGCAACCCAGCCATCGATATTTCTCAAGAAATCGATAACTGAACATTGCTTTAACCAAATAAGTAGGTAGTTCAACTGGCAACTGAAGGTTGTGCTGCATTCCATGAAATAGTCCAGGTTAACTACAAAAACTAACTTGTTTGTTGTATTAAATCAAAATTTGTCACTGAGTAGGACTCGTTAAGACACGCTGCTTCAGTTGAATTGTATGAATTTGAGCAAATGACCAAATATTTGAATCAAGCAACGCAGTCATCGATATTTCTCAACAAATCCATAACAGAACATTACTTAAGCCAAATAAATGTTTCCGAATGCCAGATTAACCTTCTGATATAGACAAATGTTATTACTGTAATAGATGTGAGAATACTGAATGATTGTTCTTGGAGTCTGAATCGGTTTAAATAGATGATAATGTAATTAAAGTATACCATCTCAAAAGATTACCTTAATGACCGAAACTTGAATTGACATTATTTCTAATTACGGGTAATGACCTGGTTATTCCCAATTGTAGGTGATAATAATTATAGAGTAGGGAGAGATATTTTAGATAAAGATGCAAAAGCAGATGCAGGTGAAATAATAACTATAAAATTAAATCTCTTTAAAAATCTTTCTAGGTAGATATTTCAATAAGACTTGAATAATGGTGAATAATCCAGTGTGAACGTTTGGAATGGATACATTAAATAAAAAACGCGCTGTATATTTAAGATAAAAACGCTTAGACTTTTTGATAGACGAACCCAAACGGAAGAAGTATACCTACAATTCGATTATCTTTTTTTTTGTTTGTGTCCGCGCTTTATATATATATATATATATAATAAACCTACTCCGATTTTGATGATTTTTGATTCATTTGAAAGAGGAGACCATATTTGTAAAAACTCAAATGCAAAATTTTCTTCGCTCAAAAAACGCCCCCGGAAAGGCTGGATGCGCAATTTTTCTCAAAACTCGAAAATCCGAGACGGCAGAATTCAAAATACCGAAACGTTTAAATTGTTTTTTTTTCTCAAAAGAGTTACAGGGTACTTCATCCTGAATTGTTTATTTGATGTTTGAAGATGACCATTACATTTTTTTTATTCTACTATTCTTTGAGACAACTTCTCATGATAACCAGTCCAAATTACAAAAAATCAAAAAATACTCTGCCCTACAAAAACTCTTCCTAAATGGGGGAAGAGGACAGTTTTTCCGAGAATTGGTAATTTTCTCATTCAGTGTTAAAGAAAAAATATTCTCTGGTGAAATTTAAGCCGGACATTTCTACAAAATTTCAAGGAATTCTGAAACAGAGAAAGAGGAAATTGTAATATCGTTGTCGCTATATTTTAAAATTATACCATGAATCTCTTTAAATAATCCTTGACAATAACCCAGCAAATTATGATAAGTAAACAAAATGTTTCTAGAATTTAATGATAATAATAATTCTTATTGTAATTTTTGGTTGCGCTGATAGGTGAATTGGGTTTTATATGCTACAGGATTTTTTTCTAAAATAAACCAAAATTATCTTTGCATCATACATTTTTCAGAATATAAGTATCTTTTTTCACATTGCGCTTATTAACATTAGAGCTCTTCAAAACTACAGATATTATTCATTATTGGCAGAAACTGTAATATTTCAAATGTTATCAACTTCTTGAAATGTGCAGATATTATAATAAAATTATATCATATGATATATAAACATAATAAACCATTATGCTTGAATATAAAAAACCTCTTGGAACTGGTAGTCTAATAAAATTCTCAACCTCTAGAATTGGTACATCGTTTCCACCCTTACTTGGCCTTCGGAACAAATTAAAGTCGTTCCATTTCTGGCAATTCTCCCTGCCGATAACGTAGACAACCCAGCAAACACGTTGGTGTATTTGTGTGTTGACTGCTCCATAATGTGCTATGTCATCCTGTCTGAGGTGTGTGTCCTCTTTAATGAGGTTGGCCATGATGTGCGGTGTGATGGGTACTGCCGGTTCGGGCCCATACATTGTTCCCGACAAGGCAGCACCCGCCTGCTTATCCGCCTTGTCATTACCCTCATTCCCATCGTGTGCTGGCACCCAAGCTAGTTCCACCACATTTTCGCTCGCTAGTTCCGACAGTTCGCCGTGGCAGATCAGCGTGGTTCTCTCGTCGTACCTGCCCTTTTCAAGCGCTTTTAGGGCGTCGTTACTGTCTGTGAAGAAGCGTATTACTCGTCCTCACACCTTGCTCATGCGGACCTCATTAGCCCCTCGAGCTAGTGCTATTACTTCCGTTTGTAATACGTTGGCATACTTCCCGAGTGGTTGTTGTAGAGACAGTTGCAGGCTTTAGCTGAAGATTCCTATGCCTGTACTGTCCCTCTTTTTAGAACCATCAGTGTATACGTCTATTATCGGCACAGTGCGTGGGTCTTATTCTTCCCAACAAACGTGGTATTTTCATTTGCTGAATAGGGGTGCAATACGGTCTGAGCTGGCCTCGAGGACTGGTATTCTGGCGAGGTCCTCCTCCAAGAAAGCTGTATGACTCTTCGCACTCTTTTGCACCCTTAATGTTCCACCATCTTTCAAACGAAGGGCGGTCAGTAGTGTTGCCCCCTTGAGATATAGATCTAGGGGTGGCAAGCACAACAACGCCTCTAGTGCAGCGGATGGTGTGGTCCTCATGGCACCAGTGACTGCGATGCAGACAGATCTCTGTAGTCTCGTCCTCAGTTTTTAATTCGGTGCGTCGCCACCAAGTTATTGAACCGTAGCATATCATGGGCCTTATCACTGCTGTGTACAAACACAGGGTGACCTTTGGCGATAGGCCCCAGATGTTATCTACAACTCTTCGACATTGCCATAGAGCTGCACTGGCTTTGTCCAGCTTACTGTCCAGATGTTTTCTCCAGGTCAGTTTTCTGTCGATAATCACCCCTAGGTATTTCACCTCGTTGAATAGCTTGAGCTTGATTTCATTTAGTGTAGGCATTTTTATGTCGCCCACCTTTCGTTTTCTGGTAAAGAGCATGTGGGGATTCACAAAAAGAGACGTTGCCCTGCACCACTTTTCTAGGATGAGTAGTGCCCTTTGCATCAGTTCGCATAGCACTCCAATGTGCTTCCCTGTCAGCAGTATGACTATATCATCCGCATATACTATGCTGTACAGGCCCTCGTCATTCAGGGTCGTTAGGAGGTCGTCCACTACAATGTTCCATAGCAGGGGGTGAGTACCTCTCCCTGAGGACACCCCTTCGTAACATTCCCTGAGACAGTTGTGCCTGCGACACTAATTTCAACTATTTGCTCTCGAGTACATTCCCTATCCACCTGCGCAAACCTGGCGGTACGGTTCTGTCCAGAAAAGCTTTATTGACTGCTTCAAAGGTAGTTCGATCAAACGCATCTTCGATGTCTATGAAGACTCCTAGGGAGTGTTCGCCATTGTCCAGGGCTCTCTCTATCCTGCCCACCAGAAGGTGGAGAGCAGACTCCATAGATTGCCCTGGTGTATAGGCGAATTGGTTGGAGTGTAACGGTCTTTGGTTTAAGACGTCGCAATGCCTCTCTAATGTTTTCAGTAAAAACGAGGTAAGGCAAATTGGACGGTATGATTTGGCAGATGAGTAGTCACTCTTGCCTGCTTTCGGTAGGAATACTACCCTGGCTATTCTCCATTTCTCGGGTACGTGTGCAAAAGCAAGGCATGCCCTGAGGATAACCACCAGTTCTTTCAGTGCAGTTCCCAGTCCCCACTGAAGGAGACCCGGGAAAATCCCATCTGCGCCTGATGACTTATATGGGGAGAATGCCTTGACCGCCTGTATTGTTCCGGTTCGATTTACGACTTCTCTCGCCAATTGCCAGACCTCCGCAGAGGAGTTGTGAGGAAGTTCCGTAACGTTCCCTAGTGATATCGACCCTGATAAGTGTGTTGACATAAGTGTTTTTGCTGTGTCTATAGCAGTGTCAGTATAGGTACCGTCCTCCCTTCTGACACAGCCCACTTGTCTAGGATATTTGGAGATCACCTTAAGCAGTCGGGATGCTGCAGGTGTACTTTCTGTCTCTTTACAGAAGAGTCTAGATTCCCGTTGGTTTGAGCGAGTTTCCTTCTTATACGACCTTTGCGTGGACTCGCTTTTCTAGGTCCTTTACAGACGTTATCTGAGTGGCCGCCTCATCATTGCCCATGGAAGACTCCAGGTGCGTTAGGTACGCTTCCCTGTCCTGTCTGTCTTCCTGGGATTCCGGTACGGCTCGTTTGATGTCTTGACTGGTAAGAGTCTCATTATTATCCATTTGTGGTCAGAGAGGGTGGCTTCGAAGCTGACCCTCCATTCCACGATTGATTTGGAGATCCCTTGTGTTGCGACTGAGATGTCAATCACCGTCTGACACCGCGAGTTTACGAACGTGGGTTCGTTCCCTCGGTTGAGGATTTCCAAATTTGTCCCTAACAGGTATTCTGGTAACGCCCTACCTCTGCTGTTGCAGTCTTCGCTGCCCCAAGCGTAGTGGTGGGCATTTGCGTCACACCCTACTATGAGGTGTTTTCTCCCCTGCTCGCAGAAGTCGATCAGCTTCGCCAGCTCCCTGCTGAGTGATGGCTCTGTGGCGTCTATTGGCAGGTAAGATGAGGCTACAATAACCTCTTCTTTACCCTTTCCGAAGTCCAGGTGCACTTGGACAGCCGTTAGGTTGCGTCCTGAGAGTCCTGTCAGTAGGATGGCTTCTATATGACCTAAAAGGAAAACACATGTCCTTGGTCTTTCATTAGTTGCTCCAACAAAGATTGTCATTTAGGAGGAGTTGTCGCTCCATCCACATACCCGGTTGCCTCTGCTCCAGGGTTCATGAAATTCCAGGTGTCGACGTAGGAGAACAGTCGCCCTGGAGCGGTGCAGGTTTGCCTGAACTATGGCCAAACCGGTGGTTTTGGTCATCAGGATTGTACTGGTCGGTCGATAATCCCACCTGATTCCGGTGCATCCATTTGCATGGGCGCTCCCTGAGCCGAGGCAGTCTCACCTTCCTCTCTCAATTTGGTCACCTTGCAGGTGAACTGACCAAGCAGGTAAAATAATTTACCTGCTTTTTCGGCTAAGGGGTCTCTCTCCTTTCTCATGAGTCCGAAAACAATGAGTTTGCCCTGGGGTTCTTCCTTGACGGCCTCGTGGAAGAGTATCCACCTTGGTATGCCTGCCCATGGGTTTTGAGCAGCCAGGTGCCCCCTCAGGACCCCAGTCTCGACAGGAGGGCCTGGGATCCAGAGAGTCGCCTTGGTTAGCTCAGGCAGCTCATCTTCTGGCAGTACGGTGAGCCTTGCTCCCTCCCACAGAGGTTTCATGGTTTCGACGGCCTGCACCAGAAAGTCGCGTGCAACTTCGTCGGTGCCGGTAATTCTCAGTGCTCCCGCTGCGAAGCCACAACGC
Organism: Crioceris asparagi; assembly: GCA_958507055.1. Classification (NCBI taxonomy): domain Eukaryota; kingdom Metazoa; phylum Arthropoda; class Insecta; order Coleoptera; family Chrysomelidae; genus Crioceris; species Crioceris asparagi. The sequence goes on along the minus strand of OY293832.1, from coordinate 13,961,315 downwards.
ATGAAAGTGGGAGCTCCCTGCGCCGTGTCCAGCGCGTTAGCCACAATGTGGCCGAGCTCCTCCTTGATAAAGGTTCCTTTTCCTCGGTGAGGGGACAGATTTGGTCCGACCGGTCTACAATGGCCAGTCTGAGGTGGCTGGCCACTGCCTCCCTGAAGGACCGTGCCGCCGAGACAACCTTTGCCTGCCTGTCGCGCGTTTGCTCTCCGGCCTTCGCCCTCTTACGAGGACGAGTCCCAGGTGAGGGCGTGTTACCGGGCGAGCTTGCTGGTCGCCGCACCGCTTGGTGCCGGCAGGGTTTTACCCCCGCTCATGCCCTCAGTGGCCGCACCCGACTTAGACTTTGTTTTGATTGGGGGGCTTCTCCGTCCCTCCTCCTTCTGCTGCCGCGCCTTCCGCTTCTGCAGCTGCCTCCTTGCTGCCCCTGACAGCTTCTTCTTCTTCAGAGGGTCTCTCGGTACCACTGGTCTGGCCAGATCGCCCGCAGCCCCTCCTTGCTGTTCCAAAGTTTTATTGGTGTCCATGGATCGTAGTTTGTATTTATCCCTCGGGCTCCCCACCCTCCACGGAGCCCGCACTGGGGACGCTATATCAGCGCCAGGGCTACCCGAGAGATATAGCCCCCGGTAACAGTCCCGCAAGGACAATAGGAGTGGTCGCTTGCAGTACCGGCGCCCCACTCCCCCGCCGCACGATCCATGCTACCTAGGGACTCACCCAGCCGGCCCTCTGACGGGACAGCACAGCCGATTGATCAAGGTGGGTTAGTCTTGACCGTTCTTCTAGTGAAACTCAGGGCCAAAGAGGAGTTTTGCCGGACTTACGGCCTCGCGAGTCCCGGAGCCGACCCAGCCACCAGGATCCCGTCATCCCACGACACGGATCGCCCTGCACGGCACAAACACAGGGGTGCCACTAAGTACCCGCCTTGCCGCAGCACAGACAAGGACAACAAAATGCTGTTAAAGTATAGAAACATCTATCAATTAAAACGGATTTTAACCTTTCTTTAAATAAATGTTTGTTATTTATTTATTTATTTATTTCGCTACTCAATTTATTATAAACCTTCATCCCCAAATACATAGGTGTTTGTCCTCCTATCCTAAATCTAAATGCCGGAATAATGAAATCATTATTGTTCCGTGTGAAATAGTGATCATAATCACAGTTTTTGTGGAAAGTAATCTTATAGTCATAAACCAATATGGCTAATTCCAAAATGAAAATTGACGGTAAAGTCAGGATATTCAGGGATTTAAAAAATGGTCTACAGGACTCCCACTGTTTAATGCCAGCTAGACATCTTATCCCCCTCTTCTCACTTACAAAAACTCCTTGAACACCGGAAGAGGCACCCCAAAAAGCTAAGCCATATTTCAATCAGGACGTTACTTGCGCATGATATAATTGAACTAACTGTTCCCGCGTCAGAATATTCTTCAAGTTTCTGAAAAGGAAACAAATTAAGCTAAGACTGTCGCAATGACATCTCCAGTTAAGATGCTCATCGGTATCTACACCGAGAAATCGAGTATTCTCCAATCTGATTAGTGCTTGTTGTTCTAAATTTAATTTGATATCTATGTTCTTATTGAAATACCATATAATACCATATAAACGGTTTTATTCAAATTGAGATGTAATGCATTCATACGAAACCAATTACATAGAACACTTAGGCTATTTGGGCGTTATTTTGTAGCGCAAAATTATTTTGCCGAAGTTATTGCCGTAGCATCATCGGCATATAGAAAAAGTCCGAAGTCAATATTTGCTGCAATATGGTTTACATAGAGAATAAAAAGTACTGGTCCTAAAATGGACCCTTGCGGCACACCTATTTCAATTAGCAACTAATTCGAGTTTACGGATTCTTGATTTGAATTTTTGACTGTGACAAATTGCTTTCTATTTTTGAGATAACTCTTTATCCAATTTGAAGTTTTTCCACGTACCTATACCTAATTTCTCTAATTTCGCTATGAGTCTCTTGTGCTCAACAATATCGAACGCTTTACTTAAGTCACAGAAAATTCCCGCAGAAGGTGAACCTGCTTCTAAATTTTCCACAACACATTTCAGGAATGCGTACACTCCATCATTCGTGCTGAGATTTCGGCGGAATCCGAACTGATTTTTATTGAGAATGTTATGAAATTCCATGAATCCGAGTAGCCTCTCAAAAAAACAGTATTCGGAGATTTTGGAAAATGTCGAAATTAATGATATCGGTCTATAATTACTCATTATTTCGCTGTCCCCTTTTTATGTAATGGTATTACCTTGGCTATTTTTAATTTTTCCGGGAACGAGCCGTTCAAAAATGACAAATTTACCAAAAGCGTAAGTGGTTCAGATCTTTCCTTCAAACACCTTCTTACCACATAACCTGAAATATCATCAAAACCGGCAGATCGCTTAGATTTAAGTTTTGCATTAATCAAATTGAAAAGTTCTTCTACAACATATGGCATAAGAAACATGGTGCTATCATTAGATCTGATTTGATCCATTTAATCTGTCGTTGTAACATTAAATCGCATTTCTTCAAGAGATTTTACGAAAAAGTGATTTTATTAGCAACAACATAACTGTTTTCAAGGATGATGCCATTATCATTTATTTTCAGTGTATGTGATCTGCTCTTCAAACTATTACTCAACTCATTCATGACACTCCAAGCCGCTTTGATTTTATTGGTAGAAAGTGATATTTTATCCTGATAGAACGATCTTTTCTTGTTTTGAATCAGAAGAGAGTGATAAGATTTACAATCAAGATACGCCCCCTTAAAATATGGTAGCCTTTTACCCAATATATACAGATCTCTCAAACGACTACTTGACTGCTCGACTTCCTCATCAACCCACGACTTATACTGCTTTTTATAAAACTTCTGTATTGGATAACTCATTTCAAAATAAAATATAAACGTATTTTAGAATGCATCAAAAGATTCATCAAAATAAGGTAATTTATAAACTTCATCCCAGTTTTCATGAGAAAGTTGTGTAAGGAAGTTATTGATATTATCTTCACTAAAACTTCTACGGTAATTGTAGTTAATCATGGTTGATTTTTTAGAAATCATGTACATAAAAAGCCCTTTATGATCAGAAAAATGAGTATCATCATCATCATCAGTTGTGGAAGTGATATTTGTAAATATGTAATCTAAGGTATTATTATTCTTTTTCATAAACTTTGTTTTTCATGTTGAAACTTTCACAAATATCTGTTACTTTACAAAAAATATTATTGTCTCTTAAAGGATCAATATTGAGGTTCCCGCAAAATATAATATTTATGCCAGGCTCATATAAATATTCTAACAAATTACTCAGTTTATCACAAAATACACTGGTATTGGTATCGACAGATGAACGATAGCAGCTCAGTATTGAAGTTTTGTAACCTGAAATTCTGCATACAATTCCACATACTTCAAATTCCCTTTCTATACAGAAATCTTTCAAATTTAAACTTTTAGAATGCACTGTATTTCTACACCAAATACCAATTCCGCCACCTTTCCGACTAGATCTACAAAAGCTCGCTGCTTTGTTAAAATTTCGAAAGTTTATACAGTCAACACTGAGATCAGTACACCAAGTTCCACTCAAACAAATAAAGTCTAGAAATTCAGATGCTATGTAGTCGGCTTTATTAGCTGTTAAGCATTGACAACTCAATGAGAGCAATATACACTCAGATTGTTTTATAGTTTCTTCATTCACGTTTTCTCTTGAGTTAGACTCCTCCTCTGGAAAAACTATGTTACATATACACCCTCAAGCCATGTCAATGGATCCATTACTTTGTCCAGGTTCTTTAGATTTAAAATAACTTTGAATGATGAATAATATTCTGGATGTTTGGATTCAAGTTTTTCACATTCTACTTCATTAAACTGCTCTTTTAGAAACGTCTTCAAATCTTCTACCGTAGTATCAGGATGAAGTCTTGACACATATAGAAAAGCCTTTTTGGGATTCACTTTTAGACTGGATACTTCCTGTGATAGTTCTTCTTTTTCTTTTCTTATGTTGCCGTTTCCGTTTCACCATTGTCCATTCCGAAGATGGATTAACAGCCTCTTTCATTTTAGAAGCATTTGAGTGTATTTTCGGATTTTTATCCTTAAGAACAACTTCGTTAAATGGTAGCGCTTCATTATTTCTTTTTTCATGATTCAGAGCATGTGTATTTGCTTCAGATACTTCAAGTTATGTGTTTGATTCCGAAATAAGTTCTACGATTGACGATGCATCCTGACGTTTGATTTCAGCTTGTTTACCTTTTTTTGGATGAATCGTTTTTTGTTCCATACTTATAATCTTCTCATTAAGGAGCTTATTATTTTCGAGTAAAATAAATAAAAAAACTGTACTCAGTCTAGGTATCCCCTCGCCCCAGGAGAGCTCATTTCAATGAGGTCCAGTTTGTCGAGGATACTTCTTACTAGGAAGTCTAGGGCCCTGTATTCCCAGGGTTTTAAACCTCTCCACCAGCGTCAAGGTCCTAAAACCCAACACTCATACTTTAGAGAATAGCCAAACTGGTCTCGGCTTTTCGCCGATTTCAACTTCAAATTTGACGTCGGCACATGGGCCAGCACCCCTACCAAATCCAACTGATCCAGGAACTAAAATGTGATTAACATAGACAACATCAGGGCTTTAGAGCCTTTGGAAGAAATTCCCAAATTTTGGTCTAAAAGTCATCTATAGCGACATTAGTAATTTTTTGATGAATGGCTATGTTAATAAGCATGATAATTTCCGTATATAGGACGATGCCAACCTAGTCGAAGATCACCAAGTAGCAATGCATTCACAAAAGGTTTCTGCTTTATGCAGTTTTTGAGCCAATGGCGACCTGGGTCCATTTTTTCGTGAAAATGACGTGGTTGAAACCATCGACGCTACAGAACGATAATAACCGATTTCTTCGTCCCAATTTGAACGATATGGACGTGGAAGACATGAGGTTCCCACAGGACGGTGCAACTCGCCACACAGAGGACGTTTATTATTCATTATTCAGAATATATGGTCGTAATTTGAGATTTGATGAAATAGGCTGATAGAATCACAGAAAAATTATTCTGTCGACTTAGTTTGCCTCTCAAAGCTTGAACGAAAATTTTATTATACTTATTTCAGTATCGAGGTTTATACGACAGACACATAGGCGTCGAGGATGGAGTTGGTTGTGCGTTAAATATTATCAGTGGCATTCATAAACAAATCTGTGACAGTTTCAATTATCAAACTATACTAGTACCTAATTTAGGTTTTAAGAATCCTTATTTTGAGAGGCTTCTTTATCTGAATGTCTGTCTCCCAGTATCCACTATCCATTACTGGAACAAAATAAAACAAGAAATTGCCAGAGAGTGATGATAACCTATAAATGGACGATATTTCTAAAATAACTGGAACTGACACCACTCCGCCCACCAAAAATTATTGACACCAACCTGACACCTAAGGAAAATGTTCTAAAACATTTAATCTGCACTCAAAGTATTTTAGCAGATGCTGAATGATGTTTTTTTGTAAACCCAGAACTAAGTCAAAGGTTAGGTTAGAGTGTGACGCATCTGCACACTAGGATCCCGACAAAGAATTTTGAGAAAAGTCCAGAGACGGCTTGAGTGATTAAAGGTTGCGGCGAAAGATCTGGAGAGTCTTTTTTGGGTATATCTATATTTGGGAGAATTGTCGGCATGAACAGTGTGAAAAAGGAGAGTGTAAAAAGACAGAGTGCAATAAGACTGTTTAATAGATGAGTCAAAGTAAGCTAGTAAGAATATCCAATAGTAAAGTGAAGATGTAATTTTTATTGATCTACTTTCGTGTGTAAATAAAATTTATTAAATGATTGTTAATTAGTCCCATTTATCTGCGAACATCCACACGCAAGAATTTGATGTCTGATGTGGGGTAAGTTAGTGAAGAGGCTTTTGTCAAGAAATTGAGACAGTTTGAGAAGAGTTTGAGGAAAAGTACCGAAGACTAGAGAAAGAGGTGAAGAAAATACGGGATACCAATCACGACGAAAGCAGCAAATTGGACACGACGGCAATCACTACAACCAATAAAAAACTGAGACCACCAACGTTTGAGGGCGAAACATCCTGGGCCATGTACAAACGTCAATTTGATATTGCAGCCAACCCAATGGATGGGTTGTTCAGCCAAAAGCGAAGGCGTTGGTATTGGCCTTACGAGGAAAGGCGCTTAAAACACTTCAAAACATTTCTGAAGCCAAACAAACTCATTATTCGGCTGTTGCGGGCGCCTTTGAACTAAGATACGGCAACAAATATCTCAGCCAAGTGTATCAGAGCCAGTTGAAAAGCAGAATTCAAGGTTCAACGGAGTCACTGCAGGACTTCAGCAGTAGCATTGAGGGCATGGTGCGACCGGCTTAGCCACAGGCCCCGGATGAATTAATTGAGCAAATTATTGTCCGGTACTTCATCGACGGAGTTCGAGATATAGACATGCAGCAAGCGTTGAGGCTAAGTAGGCATATCACCTTAGCCGAAACAGTTGTCCAGCTGCCAAAAACGCTCGGATGAATCATCGCAGCAAAGTAAGAGAAGTCAGAACCGCAAGACAATGCTGATTTCTTTAAGAAGCTGGAGTCGATTTTCCAGAAATTCTACTCTCAAGGAGGCATATAAGTAGAAATTGCAAGCGACGACCCAGATTTGAAGAACGAAATGTTCAGAGAGAGAATACTCGACTTCAGGAAAAACTGCACCTCGCCAGTGTAGAAGAAGAAGAAGAAGACTTAGACATTTTGAAAACCTTCAATTTCATTACAGTGGACTTTAAAAACAGAATGTTGAGAGTGGGCAACGAGGAAGTATCTTTCTCAGCATCTTCGAACAAGAACTGTCCAGTAAAAATCATCGTCACCGAAGATACATACCTGGGAATAGTAACAAGATCGTGAAGGCGCACCTAGAAAAACAACTGGAAGGAGTTATGGTTTTTGAACCAACCGAAAATAAAGAGAATGGGAGTTTTTTGGCTAGGTGCTTAGTTAATTCCAATGACAATATTCCAGTGAGGGTAACCAATCTATCATTAAACAGAGTGACATTGAAGAAAGGGGAAGTTAGTGGGTACGCCAATCATCCGTGTAAAAAGATGTGAGCAAGAGGAACCCGTTTCAAAAGTTGTACATTTGTCACAAGAGCTAATGCAGAATTTCAAGAAGACCTGGAATCATCTTAGCGAACAAGAAAAGAAAAAGGTCATCGCGTTTGTAAAGCAAGAAGCTGATGTTTTTTTCGTTTCCCAATGGAACACCCTGTATATCAATAGGAAATTCATAGATTTTATCTGAGGTCATATTGTTTGCACTTTAATAATATCTATAGATGGATTTGACAGATGAAGAAAATGTTATTCCAAAATCATTGGTGTATTTTCGTATCGTTTGGAGTGAATTTTTACAAAAAATCATTTTCCAAAGTATTGTAATGGGCATATAAAAATAAATGGGGTCTATTTATTTTTAAATTTATTTATTTCCACACTATTTATATCACTTACACTACACTGTCGACTAATATATACAATTTATATTTACTATTTACACTATTTACAACACAACCGAGCGTTATTTATTTATGGCCCCCCACTAAGAACCCACCGTAGTCGCCGAACCGGGCGACTGCCCCGGACTGACACCGCTTGGCAGCACTCCTCTAGAATATATAGGCCTTCTCGAATCTTCAACAAACATCCTCCAACGCCATGCGAATTCACTAGATGCTTCGGGATATCATCTTGACCCAGGCATGCATCGCTGACCAATAGCAATATGCCCCACATTCACACTACCCTGGCCCCAACAACGTCCGCACTCGCCAAGGCGCTCCACCCTCCAACGAATCGCATACGACAACCTCCACTCCAAACGGCACCGACACCACATCCCAAGTTCGTTACCCTATTATTATTCGGCTTGAGATGTTGAATATGAGACGTAACAATCAAATATAAAAACTACACAGATGTACTCATTTTTAAACTCAAAAACATTTGATCTTAGCTGAATTTTAAGAATATATTATATATATATAATATTATATATATATAGTGAGTGTCCCACTAAGGTCAGCGAGGTAGGATAATAGGGAAACCGTAAATCGGCTAAAAGAAATTCAGCTAAAATATTTTCAAGTTTCTAAAAGGGCCGCTAGGTGGTATAATTACCGTGGTATAAATTAAAATTAAATTTTTCTCAAAGAATCGAAATATTAACGTATTGTTTTGGTACCGGAAATGAAAAGTTCATTACATTCTGCGTAATTTCGGTCCTCACACTTTTTCCGTATTTTTGATTATATGGGTGGGGGAAGTACTTTATTAAACCGCTGTAATCTCAAGACGCGTTATCCAAATCTAATAAGTTTAGTCATGTTTGCAAGATAACTCGACGCTTATTTTAAAAATAATGTCGGATATGTTCGCAAGTTCACAACTTTACTCCTAGAGGGCACCGATAAACCAATATTCAGTTTTCATATTTTTTGTTGAAAAATTAAATGACACGATACATTTATTAATCATTGGTAATAAGAGCCATATAATTAGCTACATTTTGGCGAAAACCGCGACTCGATATCTTTACTCGTTTTTGAGTTAATGTAAAATTGATATTTTTGTTTTATTAAGAAGGTAATAATCATTATCACTACCTATTTAAAGATATAAGTTACTTATTGATTATTCAGTTAAGTTACGTTAGGTTACCACAGAGTAAAAAAAAACTATTTCTTTAGGTACTTTAATCATAATATCCCTAAAAATGTTGATAGCTGCGCAATTTGACTTTGCCGATAGACCATTGGATTATTTTTATTCGTTCTTAAGTTAGCGTAAATTCAATTTTTGATGAAAAAATAATTGGGGCCATAGAACCAAATGGTTTTTTGATCGACGAAAAACTAGAAAAAAAAACATAATTATCTATTTAAGCAATATTTGTGGATTAATAACAACGTAAAGTAAAACATAAAAATAATTATTTGAGTGAATTAATAATTTTAATAATACGGAAATGGACACAAAACTACCGTTAGCTTCGGCTGTTGGGGATAACATTGAAAACGTTGGACTATTAAGTAAAAAGAGTGTTTGTAAATGTGTACTGTATGTGCTTCTCTTACTTAAGATTCCACCGCACGCCACTGCTCATGACAACAAGTAATGATAACAACTATGTGCTGGTTTCGGATTTGCTATTTTCTAACAAAAGCAGAAAAACATTTTTATTTATTCTCTTTCTAATCAGTCTATCAGTATTTTTGTTTCGTTTGAGATTACATTTTACAATAATTCAAAAACGATTAAAGATATCGCGTCGCTAAACTGTGGCTTTTAATACCAGTAAGAAAAAAATGTATCGTGCTATTTAATTTTTTACAAAAAAACAATGAAAAGTGAATATTGGTTATTCAGTGCCCTCTAGGAGTGAAAGTGTGAATTTGCGTAAACATCCGACATTATTTTTGAAATAAGCGTTGAATTATCTTTCAGACAAGACTAAAGTCGTTAAATTTGGATAACGCGTCTAGGAGATTACAGCGGTTTAAGAAAGTACTGTCTCCCAGCCCCCCCACCCTTATAATCAAAAATACGGAAAAGTGTGCAGACCAAAATTACGCAGAATTTCATGAGCTTTCCATTTCCGGTACTAGAACAATACGTTAATGCATCGATTTTTTGAGAAAAAGTTAAATTTAATTTAAACCATGGTAATTGCGCAACCTAGCGGCCATTTTAGAAATGTGAAAATATCTCAGCTGAATTTCTCTTAGCCGATTTACTTATGAATATTTTTCGTAAGGTTCCCGGTTTCCCTATTATCCTACCTCGCTGACCTTAGTGGGACACCCGGTATATATATAGAGTGGCTCATGGTCGATGGTTAGTAGGTCATCGAGATAATGTTTATAGATTCTGAATAGAGAAATTTGTCCTGCGTTATACAGGGTCGTTCAAAATGTGTGATTTTACTGCTAGATAGAAAATTGTTTAAAAATGCGTTTTTTAAATGGAACACCCTGTATATTATAAAATATCCTGAAAGATACCTCAATTTCCTTTGATTTGATGTATCATGTTCCTATACCTAAGTAGCTTTCAAAAAAAAACAAATTATATTTCTCATATTCATCTAGGTTGCTATTAAATGTCACCATAGTACATGACATAATGAAAATTTGACAATTAGTGCATTATTAATTATATCTTCTAGTATTTCTCAACGTAAGTGATTTGAAATTAATGAAATAACAATTTAAACGAAGTTCTATTAAAATTGTTTATTCTTCATGGAAAATGTGTGGAAACTATCGCAACGATACTCTTCCAATGACAGATTGTCCACGAAGTCGTTCACAACTGACCTTAGAATTTCCAAATATTTCTCAGAATTCAACGGTTCATCGTAAATAAGAAAACTTTTTCGGTGATCCTTTTTAAGGCAAATTACGTTGAAACTAAACTTCTCCTGAAATCCCATTTCCTTGACAATATTTGGATTTTGATCAGCCCAGAAATGCCCGTTCCTTCTATAAAAATTCCTTCTCTGGAAAATTTTGATTCGTCTGTCTAAATTTTTTTCATGATCTTCTTAGATGCGAAATAGGATTGTTTTGCAAAAGTGAACCCTACTTTGATGATCTTCTGGTTTTGGAGCTAGAACTTTAGTAAACTTGTACGGGCGCATTATGGATGGATAATCAACTGCATTGAAGAACTAGATGCCAGTGAAATAAGGAGGGCTACAACTATATCTACAAATAAACGGACATCGAAATGTTTGGAAGCCAATGGTCGGCATTTTGAAAACTAATTATGAACCTTTTCTAAATTTTAACAGATAATTAATGAAATTATTTTATGATCGCACAAACTTCCTCTTGTTCATTGGATGTAAATCAAAGTACGTTTCATTTAATTATCTGCACGTTGTTGCGATAGTTTCCACACATTTTCCATGGAGAATAAACAATTTTATTAGAACTTTGAATTGTTATTTCATTCATTTCAAATCACTTACGTTGAGAAATACTCAAAGGTATTATTAATAATGCACTAATTGCCAAATTTTCATTATGTCATGTACTATGATGACATTTAATAGCAAACTAGATAAATATGAGAAATATAATTGCTCCTATCTCGGAATTCTGGCTACTATAGGAACATGATACATCAAATCGAAGGAAATTTAGGTATCTTTCTGGATATTTCATAATATACAGAATGTTCCATTTAAAAAAACGCATTTCTAAACATTTTTGTATCTAGCAGTAAAATCACACATTTTGAACGACCCTGTATAACGCAGGACAAATTCCTAGGAATTGAAATAACGCAGAAATAAACATTTAATTCGAGCTATGTTTTGGATAAAAAATATGGAAAATAATATCTCGAGAACCGTTAGAGATAGGTGTAAGTGTGGCAAAAATATTAAGAAAGTGAGGACAAATGCAAAACGCAGTAATATATAGGGTGTTCTTTTTGAAAAAACAAAGATACTGCTACTTTTTGGTATAAGCGACAACGCTGCATCGATGAAAATATTTTAGATCGATAGATTAGGAGCAATAAGTTGAACAACCAAATTTTCAGAACGATCCTATGTCCCGTTCTCCGTAAATGTCTAAGGTACCATCGACCGTGAGCCACCTTGTATATACATATATATTTGTATTTACAATTAATATGATTATTGAAAATTAAAGTTAGTCCGTGACAGTTAAGCGACTTCCAAAAAAAAATCCGTATCCCCAAAAAACATTCCCAATGTAAGACTTTTGGAGGTGAGAGCTATATTCTGCAAAACTCGACAAAAAAATCTCAAATCTTTCGCATACGTTCAGTAAGAGCTCCACACCCATACAACTTTTTATGTTTCTTTGTATACGAATGGTACATTTTCATCAAGTGATTCTATCGCTTCTCACCGCGCCCAATATTCCTTCCATGACGTTGAAACATAAGTTGTTCATTTTTTTTTCAACTCATAATAAGTTTTATACATACTCCACGCCTTTCTTAGTCTCCTTAATACGGTGTTAGCAATTATTTTCATTAGGTTTAAATATACAGGAGGTTTCATAATATATGCGCAGGACTTGAGGATATGATAGCTCGTCCAAAAAAATGAAAAAAAACTTATCCTCTAGAATATCGTTGCGTGTTTTTCTCCCCATTTCCTACACCAATGGAAAAATTACACTTTTGAGATGCCCATTTGAACCGCCGATGTTTTCTACAAAAAAACCTATTGGTCGTGAGCTCTGAATTCGACCGTTTTCTTGAAAAATCAATTTTATAATTAGAGGTCACGACCAACAGTATCTTTTTGGTGTAGAAAACATTGGCGGTTCAAATGGGCATCTCAAAACCGTACTTTTTCCATTAGCGTAGAAATTGTGGAGAGAAACACCCACTACTCCTTCAAAATCTTCACCATTTATGACAAAAATGTTGTTCAGACTCAAAACTTATACGATAAACGGTTCAGGAGATAGTCACAAAAAACGATTTTTTAGATAGGTACCTACGTTATGAAGATCTTAGATAGAAATCTACTTTTGTTGAAAATAATAAATATTATCACGATTAGGATGATGATGTTGAACTTTGCAATCCTAGTCTAACTTGATTAAAGTAAAGACTCACAATGCCGTTTCGTAAATATATCGACAAGATGAGAGATATTTTTGAAGAATAAGAATCCTTTTGAGCTGAAGGAACCCAGTACAGTATGATTGAAGTGTATCAAATAGCATCTAAAAAACCGTACTACTTCCCATCAAATAGTCAGGCAAAAACTCAATCAGGGATAAACTCAGACATGGCTGGTATTTGCTGAAAAGCAATGTACTATGAATTTGTGCAGGATTAACTTGGACAAATATTTGGGTCAAGTGATTCTATATTTCACAACAAATCGATAACTGGAGATTCCCTCATCCAAATAATTCACTGAAGACAAGGAGATCATTTAAAGTATTTGGAAAAGCACGTTTAAGACACGACATCTCTATGACAGGATTCGTTCTTGTTTACCCTGTTCATTCGAATTTTCGAAGTAAGCAAGTAAGACCTTGAGAATATTAAAGGTCTACTGAAAGTCGTACTGCATTCCAAGAAAAAATCAGTATTTCGTCAGTAACTGAAAAGCTTGATACGATATGGATGAAGAGGTAAACTGTGCCAGTAATTAGATTGTATCGATGACTCTGAGTCTTTAAATACATGATATAATAATTAATGTACTTTGTAGGATTAGGATCAAGTTGATCTTATCATCTGAATGGATTACTGACAGATACTTGAGATTACATTATTTCTAATTACCGGAAATGACATCGGTGATAATTACGATACAGATATTTCGGAGTAAAAATGCAAAAATAGATCTTGTTGAATTTGACAGGCAGATAGACTGGAATTACACAATCATGTAAATATCTCAACATTTCTAAGAATGGGACATGGAAATTTAATTTTATATGGACCATTTGATTAAGGACCCTTTCGTATATTTTGATGCACAGGCTCAACAAATAATTATTAAATGATACTGATTCCACGGGGCACTACTTGGATGAGATGAACATCCATCTATTGGGAAGAATAAGTTTTGTAGTTGTATAAAAAATAACTTCTAAAACCTATTCTGTCCTGAAAAGATAGAGAACCTGGGCAAGCAATCCTCTCTCCGATCAATAAATCTGGCTTATGGTTGAGTTATAAGCATTTAACTTATACAATACAAACAAAAATTATCAAGCTGCATAGCCCAAATGAAGCTAAAAAATGTAGCAGTTACATAATCAAAATGTGTTACACCAAATAATTGATCTTTGGAAGAATTACTCGAATGAAATGAAAATACATTTATAGGTACATGACATGTAAGAAAAAATATTTTATTTAACTCAACAAAGTTATAGATGTTACTGATTCCAGAGCAATATCCTGATGAAAAGATTATCCATCTATTGGGGAGAACGAGATTTGTAGTTTTGTAAAATTAACTTCAAAAAACTATACTGCCCTGAACAGATGGAAAACCTGGCATGTTTCATTGCTGCTAAAGTATCATATATCATATCACATTAAGGTAGAAAGAAAGAATCAGAAGGACAGTAGATATTGATTTCGGACCACAAGTATGATGGAAAGATCCTCAATATAAAGGAGAACAAGTTTTGTAGTTGTACAAGATTAACTACAAAGACCTATTTTGCCCTGAACAGATCAATTTCTGGCCAACTATTTGAATCTAGCAAACCAGCCGTCGATATTTTTGTATAAATCGATAATTGAAAAATACCTTAAATTACTTCAAGTATTAAATAACTTGATATGGGACAGTTTAGTGACAAGAATTGTCTCCAAATCCAAATCGATTTACCAAAGAGGAACTGAAGACTAATAGGAAGCGTAAATGTAGAATTCAAAACTATAGAGGACAAACGTTATACTCGCAGAAAGGTGGTATTGGAATGTTGAAATTGTCTGACCAGATTTATATTGGCAGTATCCGCAGAAGCTTGTTCAACTGAATATTTGGATGAAATCCAGTACGACCTCGAGAATCAACCAATTACTGAAAGTCATACGGCAATCCATGAAATAGTCAGTATACCAGCCATATGTACTACGTATATTACTCCTTGAGACACAATCAGAAAATATTGCAATTAGAAAAGGTACGCAGTACAGAAGATGATACTGATGCCGGAGCACTACTATCATAAGAAGTATCATCCTTCTGTTGGGGAGTACAAGATTCGTAGTTGTAAAAAAATACTACGAAAACCTATACTTGCTGAACAGGCAGAAGATCTGATAAAAAAAATCCTGAAATGTTTAATTGTTCTCTGACCATTGGTTAAGATTGAGTTGAGACTAAATATTGAAACAGAAAAGACATCAAATAAATATAACATTTGCACCATATAGAGCTGTTCGGCAACAGCCACAAATTAAGCGACTAGGTGCTAGTAAGGAATAAGGCTACCTATATACATACCTTTGTATCAGAAAGGTAAGTTAACTGTCAATGTGACTGTACTCATGTAGTACTAGGGACTTGTTCTTAATGAATGAAAGCAGTCAGCTTCATAAATGTTCTGTAATTTATAAGTTTAACACTGACTGAAACTCCTACTACGATCAAAAAATCTACGAAGCACACAGTCCCAATTAGTGATAAGCTCATTGAGCATGTCTGAAAATTATGTAATACGATGTATTACATAATCTTGTATAAATTTTTATAATCGCCAACATCAAATCTTGCTACTTGGTGAAGGTGTTGGACAAATTTATCTATAGACTTACAGAGGGAACCTAAGAATGTTTACATATGGAATTATCTGGCAAGAAAAGTTCTTGCTGCTCAACTGAATATTTGGAAGAAATCTAGTACGACCTTGAGAATATCAAACGGCTACTCACCGTCATACTACATTCCATGAAATAATCAGTATTGCTGATATCAAAGAGCATTGCGATATTGAAATATATTTTAACGTTAAGTTTGTTGGTTGCGCGACACTTGTACTGCAATCAGAAATGCTATGTAGTACAAATTAATCGATGGTACTGTTTCCAGGGCACTACTTCGATGAGAAGATAAGTCCATCTAACGGGGAGAACATGATTTGTAGTTGTATAAAAATAGAAACCACAAATAAGACTTATACTAGGACTTGTTGATTGACAGAGGCTGATCTTAAATAATTGATTTTTGGAAGGATTAATCAAATGAAATAAAAATACATTTAGAGGTGTGTACATAACATGTAAGAAAAATATTTTTCTCAAAAATAATAATAGATGGCACTGATTCCAGATTTGATGAAAAGTTTATCCATCTATAGGGAAGAACAAGATTTGTAGTCTTATAAAATAACTGCCAAGAACCTATACTGCCCTGAACAGATAGAAAACCTGCAATATTTCAGTGCTGCTACGATATCATAGTTATAAAAGATAGAATATCACAAGGATAGCAGGTACTGATGCCCGACCATAACTTTGATGAGAAGTTTATCCACGTAGCAAAATCAAGTTGCCAATGAGGCACGGAAAACTCATAGGAACTGTGATTGTAGAATTTTTGTGCCAAATTTTACTTTTTAGTATATTTGGAAGAAATTTAGTACGTCCTTGAGAATATCAAGCAATCTCATGAAAACCATTATGAGAGCCATCTGTCCTACGATAATAAATAGGAACATACACTTTTTATACTGCTTGTAACTTGTGCAGTACTTTGATGAGAAGATAATCCATCTAATGGGGATGAACAAGTTTTGTAGTTGTTAAAAATGCGAAAACCTAAAGAAACAATCCCGAATTATTTCTTCCCGGCCAATAATGCTGCATGCGAAAGTTTCTTAATGCTTGAGACTCTTACCACAATCAGAAAAGCTACGTGATACAGATTTAAGCACTAAGAAACTCTTGCTTTGCTTGTTGAATCATGTTGTGAGCCATACAGCAACCAGGAAAGGTACAGGCTCTGCAAGATTATACTGATACCGGACTGCTACTATCATTGAGAAATACATATCATCCATCTGTTGGGGATGTACAAGATTTGTAGTTGTAAAAAATGACGAAAATCTATACTGCCCTGAACAGTACAGGGAATCTGTCTAAAACAATCCTGAAATGTTTCCTTATTCTCCAACCAATAATTCAGGCCCAGGCCATATATACGGCAATATACCTGTTTGACCAAGGCTTTAGCACTTGTAGGGGTACAAGTGCAGTACCAAGTATTGAGACAATTGAGAATCATATTTACAAAATATGATGATTCATATCCCTTCAATCAAATAGGTAGCTAACATCGTAAATTATGGATAAATATAATAATTATATCCATTTATTTATTTTATATTATATTGTTTGATGTTTCAACAATAATTTTATGTACAGCAATACAACTTTTACTCGCTTCAAACAAAAGTAAAGACTCACATTGCTATACTAAAATAATATCAAAGAGCTTGTCAAAGAAAAAACCGTTTTATGAGTATTTGAAAAGAATTTGCAAATGCATGAAAATGCTCAAATCACTAATTATTCGATATAGTGTACTTACGGGATGGCATGTTGAAATACTTTTCCGAAGATTTGTACTGGGCTGAATATATGGAAGTATATTCCTGTACGACCAAACGGTTATAGCATTCCACGAAATATTCAGCTATCAGCCCTGCTACTGAGAATGTAAATATGGTGGGTAATCTCCAAGTTTGTTACTGCTTGAGACTAGTACCACAATCAGAAAAGCAACGTGGTTAAAGGTTCAAACAGTTATAAACAAAGAAATGGCTGATTTTGGTGAATATTATCAATTAACTTTTGTAAAAAATGAACAAATTTTTGAGCCAAGCAGTTACTGAACATTGCTTTAACCAAAGAAATAGGTTAGTTCAAAAGGTAATTGAAGGTTTTGCTGGATTCCATGAAATAGTCCTGGTTGGCTACTAAAAGTGACTTGTTTATTGTATAAAATCTAAATTTGTCACTGAGTGGGACTCGTACTACGATCGAATAAACTACGTAACACGCAGACTCAATCATGGATAAACTTAAGACACGCTGCTTCAGTCGAATTGTATGAATTTGAGCAAATGACCAAATATTTGAATCAAGCAACGCAGTCATCGATATTTCTCAACAAATCGAAAACAGAACATTACTTAAGCCAAATAAATGTTTCCGAATGCCAGATTAACCTTCTGATATAGACAAATGCTATTGCTGTAATAGATGTGGGAATACTGAATGATTGTTCTTGGAGTCTGAATCGGTTTAAATAGATGATAATGTAATTAAAGTATCATTTCAAAGGATTACCTTAATAACCAAAACTTAAAATTACATTATTTCTAATTATCGGTAATGACCTGGTAATTCCCAATTTTAGGTGATAATAATTAGAGTAGGTAGAGATATTTCAGATAAAGATGTAAAAGCAGATTCATGTTGAATTATAACTATAAAATTAAATCTCTTTAAAAATCTTTCTAGGTAGATATCACAATAAGACTTTTGTAAATAATTCAGTGTGAACGTTTGGAATGGATACATTAAATAAAGAGGAGACCATATTTGTAAAAACTCAAATCCAAAGGGGCTGGATGGGCTATTTATCTGAAAACTTAAAGATCCCGAAACGTTTAAATTGTTTTTTTTTTTTCAAAAGAGTTACAATTTTCGAGTTACAGCGATGTTAAAATCTCAAATATGTGTAGTTTCGCTAGGCAACTAATTTAAATACCAGATTATTTGTAGCAACATTTATATAGAACATTTTTTTCATAGAGTTACAGTTTTCTTGTTACAGCGGTAGTAAAGTCTAAAATATGCGTATTTCCACGACGATGTATTTAGATTTCTGAATAATAACAAGTACAAGCAAATAATATATGTACATGGGTAATGCTATAAGTGAAGTTTCAACGATTTTCGTGAATAATATTACACTCAAAAGTGTGAAATAAATATTTCTTACAAAAAATTGGACCGACGTTATTAGTTGGTGTACTGAAAAATACAAAATAATATTAGTGGTACTTGTGAAGTTGCAACTGCACAACTTCAAAAGTACCAGCACCAAAAGAATTAGAGTAAAGTCGGCATATATGGAATACCAATTGTTAATATAGTGATAACGTGGAAACTTAAAGGTTTAGAGCTGCAATGTTACATTATTAAATAGTTCTAAGTATCTCCAAAGAATGACTAGTACTAAATTGGAAATAAAATTGCATTTAGTATTTAAAAAAAATATATATTAAAAAAAACGCATTTTTTCTCGAATATAAAAATGGAGGTTAATATGGAATGGTCATATAGGGTAATATGGAATAGAGCTAATACACACAAAACGTTTCGCTAAAACAACATACCTATCTAAGAGTTACAGAAGTCGCATACAAAAACATCTTTTTCTGCATTTGTGCATGCTTCGTGAGCCCATTCATTACAGATTACGCACATCACCCATATTTCTCTACTTCGGCTCGTGGAAAAGTTTTCTTGGCAAAAAATGCATTGCACGTCATCACTAGTTGGCTTTTTAGTGTAGC
This sequence comes from Crioceris asparagi, assembly GCA_958507055.1. NCBI lineage: Eukaryota > Metazoa > Arthropoda > Insecta > Coleoptera > Chrysomelidae > Crioceris > Crioceris asparagi. The sequence goes on along the minus strand of OY293832.1, from coordinate 13,942,138 downwards.
AGCTTAATGGCAGATCTTCATCAGATGAACCATCAACTACTGGTTCAGACTCTGACTCAGAGGAACTAGAGGAGACACATTTTTTCGTGACTTTACGTGTTTTAGTTTGTAATCCACTAGGTCCAGGGCTCGATCCGGGTTCATCAACTATTTTTCGAGTTACTTTTTGTCGTGAAAGATTAATTGATTCCTCTAGTTCTTCTTTGTTCGGTGTGGAGGTAATTATTTTAGAACGTCCACATTTTCTTCCCCGAGTTCCTGACTTCTTTATTAAATCTGGTACTGGAATAATGTCACTAGGATAAACAATAGGAGAGTTATTTTGCTTCTTATCTGTAAGTGCAATATCATCTGACAAATGTTCATTGGATTTTTGCATTTCGACTGCAAATTCTTCTTCAGCGAATATATTTCTTTTTAAAGGATAGATCCCAGTGGCACTGAACCCCTTAACAGCCCTTTCCCCGGACTGCACTTTGAGATAGGCGCTTCCTAATAACTGGCAAATATCAAAATGTGTTACTGCACGTTTTTCGGTTCTCATAAAGATTCTTACTTCTTCATTATAAAAGGTCTTTAACGCACCCATAACGGTCTTATCAAGGGGCTGTAATTTATGCGTTGTATGTGGTGGCAAGCATAAAATAGTTACGAAGTTTTCTTTGGCCTTGATAAGTACATCTAGATTCCTAGTGTGAGTGTGATGACCGTCTAACACCAGCAATATTGGGTTTGTTGCTGAAGGTTTGGTTTTTTCTAGAAAGTGATCAAACCACTTTGTAAATAAATCTGTTTGGATCCATCCAGATGGGTGAAAAGCAAACAACGATCCTGCAGGTGCCCCTTTTTTCAGCTGATCACTTGCCTTTTTGCGTGGAAAGATGATCATGGGCGGTACAAAATCACCTCCTGCATTTATGCACATAACTATGGTTACAAGAGAGCCTCTTTCTGCTGACGTGATAGCTCCTACTTGTCGCTTGCCTCTTAGCGATATCACTTCTGGACATCTCGATTGCACAATAGACAACCCCGACTCATCAACGTTATATATTTGGTGAGGGTCATAGTTTTGCGCAGTCATGGTCTTTTCTAGTAGGTCAAAAAATTCAGCAACATTCTCTCTGTTAAAACCAACAGCTCTTGCTAGAGAAGTTCCAGTGGGCTTTCGTAAACTTAATGTAGTCTTATGCCTTTTCATAAAGGAAGAAAACCAATCTTTTCCCGCAGATTCGCGCAAAAGTGAGAATGGATGTGCTATATTATTACGTTTAGCAAGCTGGAATGCCATAGTTCGGACATCCCTTCGTGTAAGTCCAAAAAACTTCCGATCCATTATGAGTAAATACCGAACTAGTTCTTCTTCCAACTCCGATGATAAAACTGGTTTTTTACCCAACTTCGTCTTACTGACAATTGCTGGAGGCCCGTCAGTGTTACAGAGGCGAAAAAGTGTTGCACGTGGAACATTAAATGTTTTTGCTGCGGCCAAATATCCCATGTTTCTATTCCTTACTGATTCGATAGCGTTTGCCATATTATCACTACTCCATTGCTTTCGTTTTTTTGGCAAAGGAGTATGCATAATTTCTGAAAAGACAAATTTTCCATAATCACATACTTGAAGGGTAATATGGGATAGTAGTTGGGCAGGAAATATGGAATATCTCATATTAGCCACCCCACGAAATGTAAACAAAACTAGTACCCTAATGCTTATAATGAAAAATATGAAACCAAATGGTCACTATGTCGACTATTCTATGCCTAAACAAACTTACCTTGAGGTTAAACAAATTTATTTTCACAAAATGTAGTCACAAAAAGATTTTAACTGATGCCGTGCACAATCTTTAAATGCACCGAAATCATAACCACAAATTTCGTGGCGTTGGTGGCTTATACTGGTCATTTTGTTCTATTGCAACAACCTACATTTCTAACGAACTTTCTAGTTCCGCTCCTCTTTAAAAGATAGAGCCACCTGTTTCAAAATTATGGAAAATTCCATATTACCCGACTATTCCATATATACCGACTTTACTCTAATATTATTTTTTATTTTTCAGTGCACCAACTAAGAACGTCGGTCTATTTTCTTGTAAAAAATATTTATTAATTTGACACAATGCAAAAATCGAAAACTTGTATGTATGTATGAAAATATGGAGCCACGTATACAGGGTGCTTCACCCTGAATGGTTTATTAGATGTTTGAAGACCAGTACAATTTTAGTTGAGAAATGATTGAAAGATTTTTTTAACGTTCCATTTATAAGATAGTGAATCACAACTGGGAAAACCGGTAATATAAAATTAGATTCCTCAACTAGAATAAGTAGTATATTTTTTGATCGAATTGTTATTCTACTCCTCTCTTTGAGACTTCTCGTCATAACCAGTCCAAATTACAGCATATTTTAAAAAAAGGTTCGCTCATTTCAAATGGAATGAACTGTATTTTATATCACCATTATTCTTTTTCCATTGGAAAGAGAAATGCTGAGAGATGGTCCCATTTCAAATTTTTCAAAATCAAAAAATACTCAGCCCTACAAAAACTCTTCCCAAATGGGGGAAGTGGACAGTTTTTTCGAGAATTGGTAATTTTCTCTTTAAGTGTCAAAGAAAAAATATTCTCTGGTGAAATTTAAGCCGGATATTTCTCAAAAATTTCAAGGAATTCTGAAACAGAGAAAGGGGAAATTGTAATATCGTTGTCGCTATATTTTAAAATTATACCAAGAATCTCTTTAAATAATCCTTGACAATAACCCAGCAAATTATGATGAGTAAACAAAATGTTTCTAGAATTTAATGATAATAATAATTTTTATTGTAATTTTTGGTTGCGCTGATAGGTGAATTGGGCTTTATATGCTACAGGATTTTTTTCTAAAATAAACCAAAATTATCTTTGCATAAAATTAGTTTCCTCAACTAGAATAAGTAGTATATTTTTTGATCGAATTGTTATTCTACTCCTCTCTTTGAGACTTCTCGTCATAACCAGTCCAAATTACAGCATATTTTAATAAAGGTTCGCTCATTTCAAATGGAATGAACTGTATTTTATATCACCATTATTCTTTTTCCATTGGAAAGAGAAATGCTGAGAGATGGTCCCATTTCAAATTTTTCAAAATCAAAAAATACTCAGCCCTACAAAAACTCTTCCCAAATGGGGGAAGTGGACAGTTTTTTCGAGAATTGGTAATTTTCTCTTTAAGTGTTAAAGAAAAAATATTCTCTGGTGAAATTTAAGCCGGATATTTCTCAAAAATTTCAAGGAATTCTGAAACAGAGAAAGAGGAAATTGTAATATCGTTGTCGCTATATTTTAAAATTATACCAAGAATCTCTTTAAATAATCCTTGACAATAACCCAGCAAATTATGATGAGTAAACAAAATGTTTCTAGAATTTAATGATAATAATAATTTTTATTGTAATTTTTGGTTGCGCTGATAGGTGAATTGGGCTTTATATGCTACAGGATTTTTTTCTAAAATAAACCAAAATTATCTTTGCATAAAATTAGTTTCCTCAACTAGAATAAGTAGTATATTTTTTGATCGAATTGTTATTCTACTCCTCTCTTTGAGACTTCTCGTCATAACCAGTCCAAATTACAGCATATTTTAAAAAAGGTTCGCTCATTTCAAATGGAATGAACTGTATTTTATATCACCATTATTCTTTTTCCATTGGAAAGAGAAATGCTAAGAGATGGTCCCATTTCAAATTTTTCAAAATCAAAAAATACTCATCATACATTTTTCAGAATATAAGTATCTTTTTTTCACATTGCGCTTATTAACATTAGAGCTCTTCAAAACAACAGATATTATTCATTATTGGCAGAAACTGTAATATTTCAAATGTTATCAACTTCTTGAAATGTGCAGATATTATAATAAAATATGATATATAAACATAATAAACCATTATGCTTGAATATAAAAAACCTCTTGGATTTGGTAGTCTAATAAAATTCTCAACCTCTAGAATTGGTACATCGTTTCCGCCCTTACTTGGCCTTCGGAACTACCATCCTATGAGAAGAACTCTCCTCCTCGACAGCGTTGCGGAACTCGCTGACGCCATAGCCGACGCCCCCACGGGCCACCACAGGTAGCAGAGGCAACCGCTCAAACACAGGAAGCAATGTTAAGTTTAAAATTCGCCCAGCTGCCTGTCAACCTGCGTCAGGATATATTATCGGCCATCCAGTAGGAATTCGCAGCACTTAATTTCGCACCACCCCGAATAGACCGCGGCCGTGAACGAACGCGCGCGCCTTCACACAATCGCTCGCGCTCGCGTACGCCGGTCCAATCAGGAATTTGCTGGTATCACTGGCGGTTCGGGGCTTACGCTAAAAAATGTGAACCTCCATGCACCAAGCAGCCGGGAAACGACAAGGGCAGTCACTAGAGGCAGCCAGCGACCCACGCCCGATGCCAACAACCCGCCGACTTTTTGTTACTGACCGACTCACCAAGACATGCTTCTCAATCGACACTGGAGCCGATATTTGCGCGTACCCAAAAACAATGGTTCCTGGGACATGCCAAAAATCCACATACACCCTGTCCGCAGCAAACGGAACCGACATCGCAACATACGGTACCGCCACATTGAACCTCAACCGGGGACTACGGCGTGCTTTTCCATGGAACTTCGTCATCGCGGATGTCGCAAAACCGATCATTGGTGCGGATTTTTTATCACACTACGGCTTGCTGGTTGACCTACGTAACGAACGCCTTACCGACCAGATGACCAACTGCAAGACGCTTGGACGGCCCGCCAACAGCAACATCAGCAGCATTAAAACCTCACCATTGCCCGAGTGCAAATATCAGGACCTGTTGAAACAATTCCCGGACATCATGAGGCCCGATGGACGCGTCCGCGAACCAAAACACTGTACGAATCATCACATCCGAACAACACCAGGTGTTCAATCGACCTAGACGGCTGGCGCCCGACCAACTGGTCACGGCAAAGCGTGAATTCGCCACCATGGTACAGCTGGGAATCGCACGCCCATCAGAGAGCTGCTGGCCATCACCGCTCCATATAGTCCCAAAAAAGGGAATGCTGTGAGACTAACGGGTGACTACCGCGCGTTGAACGCCCGGACCATCCCGGACAGGTATCCTATCCGACATATCCAAGATTTTGCGAAGACGCTCCATGGTAAGACCATCTTCTCTGTCCTCGATGTAGTCAGAGCATATAACCAGATCCCGATGGCAGCAGAAGGTGTCGCCAAGACCGCTATTACCACACCCTTTGGACTATTCGAGTTCGTCTACATGGCGTTCGGGTTGCGCAACAACGGCCAGCGCTTCATCGCACAAGATTGCCGAGAATGGGCTCGTGCATGCGACCAGTGCCAACGAGCCACGGTGTCACGGCACGTGGCATCAGCTGTGTAATGTAGTGTTTGATAATAAAAGATTATATTTCGACTTTTATTTATTTCTACATAACAATAAACTCTAATTCTGAATCCTTGTTTTTATGACATATATGACATGACGTATGACATGACATTCACGCTTAAGGCGTGTATGCAGCGTGGTGTAAAGCCCACGTTACATCCCCTATACTTTATTGAAATTGTAATATATATATTATTTATAAATCAAGCCTATCTATAGGTTTTACAAATCTTCCTGATTTTGTTCTATAAACATTTTCTGGGATTACTTGTTTATCTTGAGACTTAGACGATTCTGGAATGTAGCTCTGAGGTCTTGATTCTTAGGATTGGGAAGTATTTTGTTCTTGTACTTCTACTGGTGGAGGAAGTATTTTTGGTTGGCTGTTGGGAGATATGACAATTTCTTTTTCGGCAGGGATCCTGGTGTTGGATTTCTGGATAATACCTGAGTTTCTTCTTATCTGTTTACCATTGTCTGTTTGTATTGTAATTGATCTTGGGTTTTCATTTTTTTTTATTATTTCTCCTCCTTTCCAGTTTCGATGATCAACTCTGTATCTTATTCTCTCTCCCTCTTGTAACTCTTCTTTGTTCTTTCTATGTTGATCTCCATATTGTTTTTGTTTCAACCTTAGTTCTTGCAGTTCTTCTTTAACATTTGGGCTTTAGAGCTTTTGGAAAAAATTCCCAAAGTTTGGTCTAAAAATCATCTATAGCGACGATAGTAATTTTTTTATGAATGGCTATGTTAATAAGCATGATAATTGCCGTATATAGGACGATGCCAACCTAGTCGATGTTCACCAAGTAGCAATGCATCCACAAAAGGTTTCTGCTTTGTGGAGTTTTTGAGTCAATGGCATCCTGGGTCCATTTTTTCGTGAAAATGACGTGGGTGAGGCCATCGACGCTACAGAACGATAATAACCGATTTCTTCGTCCCAATTTGAACGATATGGACGTGGAAGACATGAGGTTCCCACAGGACGGTGCAACTTGCCACACAGAGGACGTTTATTATTCAGTATTCAGAATATATGGTCGTAATTTGAGATTTGATGAAATAGAATGATAGTATCACCAAAAATTTATTCTGCAGACTTAGTTTGCCTTTCAAAGCTTGAACGAAAAGTTTATTATACTTATTTCAGTATCGAGGTGTATACGACAGACACATAGGCGTCGAGGATGGAGTTGGTTGTGCGTTAAATATTATCAGCGGCATTCATAAACAAATCTGTGACAGTTTTAATTATCAAACTATACTAGTACCTAATTTAGATGTCTTTATGAATACGGTTGTATTTTTTAATAATCCTTATGTTGAGAGGCTTCTTTGTCTGAATGTCTGTCTCTCCGTCTAACAGTATCTCACAAGTGGTTTTCTCAGAAACTACACAAGCTCTCTACTTGAAATTTAGCACAGTTGTAGAAGTCGTTTGCCAGCACCTATTCCACGCGAACTTATTCCAGAAATACAATTCTCTCTCCTCCTTATCACCAAAGTTTGCATTAATTCTGAAATCATTTAGACTAACAGAAAGTCCTCGTGTTTTTCAATATTGTGCGGAGCCATAGGTGCGCGAGTCTGTCTCGCACTTGACCAAATTTTTCTTGAATAATTTCATATAAAGTTAACGCCAGCTCTTTGTTAATTGTAGGATGTTTATTTTGTGATACTGAATGTTTTAGCTTTTTTTAGGGAGGAAATGTCTGACGGAAAAGCTATGTGGTTATCAGTACAAAAGACGAAGGCTGGAAAAGAAAACCCAAACCCAGAAAGAAGCTGGCGCTTTAATAAACTATTTTTGGGGGAGGTATATCTGGTAGTACCGAGATAAATGATAACTCAAGTCCCGATTCTTTATCACGCATACAAATCCACACCGTTCAACGGATTCTCACCAAATTTTGCAGACGTACTCCACGGGCTCTCGTACGTGTCGTAGACATATTTCATTCTTTTATCTATTATAACCTATATATATATATATATATATATATATATATATATATATATATATATATATATATATATATATATATATATATATATATATATATATATATAAAATAATACATTTATTTATCGAAGTGTGTTTGTTTTGACAAGAGCGGCCACTTTCATGTTTCATTGGCAGGTATCATGGAGTAATAAATAGGTTAGGTTAGACAGGCATGGGCAGACTGACGAGTACTTTTAATTTGCATAACGTGCATCATATTGTAAGAAAATAATCATGGATTACTTAATGAGTAATCCACAATTGATATAATTATCAATTGTTTTTGTTATGTTTACGATTGCAATAAACCATCCTCTAAGAAATTTAACGTTTACATTCATTTCCATAAATACATTCCTCATACGGTTCAATTGCTCTTCATTTAAAAAAGCGATGAACGATAGATAGAGAGGATTTGTGGAGCCACGAAACAGCTCCAAAATTTGCAAATAACTATCCACGCAGGCGGATCACGCGGGTGACAGCTAATAACCTATAAATGGACGATATTTCTAAAATAACTGGAACTGACACCACTCCGCCTACAAATTAAATTATTGACACCAACCTGGCACCTAAGGAAAATGCTCTACAACCTTTAAATCTGCAGTCCACAAGTATGTGGCCAAAAATTTTAGCAGATGCTGAATGATGTTTTTTGTAAACCCAGAACTAAGTCAAAGGTTGATGCTACTGCTCAACCATTGGTACTGTAACGTACAAGGGGTACAGCCGACGGCACTGGGCCACAAAGTGGCTGCGTCCTTTTGACGCTTATGCGCGAGTGATGGGAATCACGAGTGTAACCGCAAAAAGAGTGTGACGCATATGCTCACTAGGATGCCGACAAAGAATTTCGAGAAAAGTCCAGAGGCAGATTGAGTGATCTAAGGATGCGGCGAAAGATCTGAAGAGTCTTTTTCGGATATATCTATATTTGGGAGATTTGTCGGCATGAAGAACAGTGTGTAAAAGGAGAGTGTAAAAAGACAGTGTGCAATAAGACTGTTTAATAGAAAAGTCAAAGTAAGGTAGTATGAATATTCAATAGTAAAGTTAAGTTGTAATTTTTATTAACCTACTTTCGTGTTTAAATAAAGTTTATTTCATAATTGTAAATTCTCTCATTTATCTGCAAACCCGCATACGCAACAATTTGGTGTCAGAAATGGGATAAGTGAGTGAAGAGGCTTTTGTCTATAGTGAACACCTGAAAGCAGACAGAAAAAATGGAGTAAAAACTAACTAGGTGATCCTCCAATTTTTCTAGAAAACAAGAAGAACTACGACAAGAAGAAAATAAAGAAAAGGAGGAGCGAAAGCTGCGAGAAAAACAGAAAGTAGAGGAATAACTAACTAAGGTACTCTCCGATTTTTCGAAAAGACAAGAAGAAATAGGACAGAGAGATTTCTAGCAGATTGCAGGATTGTTCCGAAATGTCCATAAAGAAATCGAGACCATTAAACAAGAAGTACGAGAAGAAATTGGGACAGTTCGAGATGAGTGAGGAAAATTACCGAAGACTGGAGAAAGAGGTGAAGAAAATGCGGGATACCAACCACGACAAAAGCAGCAAATTGGTCACGTTGGCGATCACTACAGCCAATGAAAAATTTGAACCACATACGTTTGACGGCGAAACATCCTGGGTCCTTTACAAACGTCATTTTGATAATGCAGCCAACACAAATGCAGCAGAAAGCGACGGCGTTATTATAGGCTTTGCGATGAAAGGCGCTTGAAACAAATTAAATTTGCAATTCATTACGAAGAACTGCGAGAGCCTCGTTGTCTAAGGTATTCTCAACGGCAAGAAATGTGATCTGACCATCAACATGGGGGCAACAAGATCAGTGGTACGCCCCGACATTGTTTCCAAAGACTCTATCATGCAGCACAACATCAAGCCAATACTGGAAACTATAAAAGGAGATGTGATAAATGTTTTTGGGGAGACCACCACCACTTTGGAAATTGGCAAGGTACAAGTAAAGGTTAATGCAATCGTGGCCGACATAGTAAATAAATTAATAGTAGACTTAGACATTTTGAAAACCTTCAGTTTCATTATAGTGGACTTCGAATCATTTTCGAACAAGAACTCTCAAGTAAAAATCATCGTCACCGCAGATCCAAGAATACCTGGGAATAGTGAGAAGATAGTGAACTAGAAAAACAACTGGAAGGAGTTAACACTTTGGTTTTGAACCAGCCGAGAACAAAGAGAACGGGACTCTCTTTGCTAGGTGCTTAGTTAATTCCAACGACATTATTCCAGTGAGGGTAGCCAATCTATCTGTACACAGAGTGACATTGAAAAAAGGGGAAGTGATTGGTATCAGTACGCCAGTCATCAGTGTAACAAGATTTGAGCAATAAGGGTCCGTTTCAAAAGATGTATATTTATCCCAAGAGCAAATGGATAGTTAAAGAAGACCTGGAATCATCTAAGCGAGCAAGAAAAGAAAAAAGGCTATCGTGTTTGTAAAGGAAGAAGCTGATGTTTTCGTACAGAAAAAAAATACAGGGCAAACAAATTTAATCGAACATCGCCAACCTCCACGAAGACTTCCTTTCGTAAAACAACAGCAAGTTAACACCATGGTTCATGAAATGCTGAAGGATGGCGTCATATAAGAATCCAGCAGTACTTCGCCATCACCAGTTGTGCTGGTAACAAAGAAGAATGGTTCGACGAGGTTCTGTGTGGATTACAGAAGGTTAAATTATATTACGAAGAACACCTTAGCCGGATCCAGGTGGTTCTCAACTCTGGACCTGAAAAGTGGATATTGGCAGGCAGAACTAAACAAAGAAGATAAAGAGAAAACAGACTTTACGGCTGGAAACGGCCTGTATCAATTCAATGTTATGCCATTTTTGAAAGGCTAATGGAATTAGTTCTGCGAGGACTAATCTTGTCATACAATCCAAAATTATGTTGGCTCTCTCTCTTTCTGTCTAATTAGGTTGAGTTGTCAGTACTGTTGTATGAAATATTGACACATGATATAAAAATCTGATGGTGAAGGTGACGGTAGTGGAGCATTTTGTAATATTGAAGTTCATTGATTTATTTTGTCGCGTTCTACAGAAATAAAGTTTATTTGCTATTACACTTGTTATTACTAAAAAGATGGCTGCACAAAAGGTTATGGGCCCAGCCGAGTGGAATAGTAATAATTAAAAAGTGGTAAAAAAATGGAATCAAATCTGAGGTAAGCAAAATGGAGGCGACCATTTGCAAATTAAATAATTCGAATTGGAATGTATGGAAATTTCAAATAAAAGTAGTACTGATGACGAAAGGTTTATTTGAGATTACTTGTGGGAATGAAGTCAAGCCAGAACATGACTTGTTGTGCGAATGGAGGACACAATTGTTACATTTATTATGCAAAGTGAGAATGCAAAAGACATGTGGAATACATTAGAAAATATTCTCGAAAGAAAATCCGAGGTTAGTACCCATCTGCTTAATGAAAAATTTTATAACCTCAAATTTAAAAATGATACGATAAATAGTTTTATCTCGAAAGTAACAAATTTAAAAGCTAAATTGCAACAACTAGTTGAAGAAATTCCAGAGAAAATGGTTATTACTAAAATTATTATGTCGCTACCCGAAAAATATAAACATTTTCGATCATCTTGGGAAAGTGTGATATAGATAATCAAACATTCAATAATTTGCGAGCTCGGCTCCTTATAGAAGAAGAAAGATTGGACAAGGAAGATGATGAAACTCTAGCAATAGTCACGTATCAATCAAGAGATCGTTCAAGCAAAGAAGATAGGAAATGTTTTATCTGCGGCAAGATAGGACATCTAAGATTCCAATGCAAAAATGTCGAGTGCTGTTACTGCAAGAAAAGAGGTTATGTTTTGAAAAACTGCTTTACTAAGAAAAAGAAGGAAGCCAGGGAAAAAAATAGGACAACCGCAAATGGAGGTGATAGAAACTTTGCACTCATTGCAGTCTCAACCGATGTCCAAGCGCAAGTCAACATGGATTGGTATATGGACAGTGGGGCATCCCATCACATGTGTACAGAAAGAGATAATTTTTGTGAATTGGAATTATGGCATACAATGGTGTTAATTTTGACCCTGTAACTTTATTTGTACCACGATTAGAGATAAATTTATTTTCCCAAGGGAAAGCATTAGATAAGGGTCTGGTATTATCATCTGATGCGACAAATGCACAAATTATTAAAAAGAATAGTAATGACATTGGAACTGGCTTTTCGGTCAGAAAAACTTATCAAAATGATATTTAAAAAGGTCGATTCTGAACACATGTGTAGTTTTATAAAAAAATCATGTAAAGGAAAGTTGTTATTTTAACTAAGAAATAAAAAATATAGATTGGTGGCATAGAGCTTTATGTCATCAAAATTTTCAATATGTAAGTAATAATTTAAAGCGTAATAATATTGATATTATAGAAACTCAACAAATCTGTACAAGCAAAACATCGTAGGGAACCTTTTAAAGCAAGTAAAAGTAGGGCTAGTGAACCTTGGGAAATTATGCATATAGACTTGTGTGGACCTATGGAGGAAACATCCTTAGCAGTTCACGTTATATTCTTTTGTTAAAAGATGATTTCAGTAGTTAAAGATTTGCTTATTTTATCAAAAATAAATTTGATGTGTATGAGAAATTAAAAGATTTTTTAACATAGGTATCTTGAAAATCACACAGGGAAAACGGTAAGAATCATTAGAAGTGATAATGGAACAGAGTTTAATAATATAGAAGTAAGAAAATTGCTGGAAAACAATGGCATTAAGCATGAATGTACGGTTCCTTACACTCCACAACAAAATGCTAGAGCCGAGAGGGAATTCCGCATCATAATTGAAGCTGTAAGAGGTATGCTTGCGGATATCTATTATACAGAACTGGCATGTTTCCTTTAGGAGGTAAGACGCCGTTCCAAGCTTTATTCAACAAAAGTTTCAATATAAAAGCAGTTAAAGGAATCTTTGGAAGTAAAGTTTGGGCATATATACCTACCAAAAGAGAAAAGGAAAAAACTAGATATCAAAAGTAAAGAAGGTATCTTCATAGGATACTAAGACAACACAAAAGGATATAGAGTGTATTATGAGCAAGAAAAAAGAGTAGCCATAGGGCGAGAAATTAGAAAAAGATGGTTTTACTGGATCAAAAATCGGAAACTGTAAATATAGAAGATAATAAGGAAGATATAGGTGAAATTGAGAAAAAAATTGAAAATCTTGAAGATTCATATGATGTGAGAAGAAATTTAGAAGAAGATTCTGTTGAAGTAGAGAATCCCAATTTTTTAGAGAAAGAAATGAAAGATTACAACCTGCAAGAGTACTAAGAATTCCCCAAACTCTTTCAAATGAATATGACTTGAGCTATTTTAGTTTGGATATTGATGACCCAACAACATATGAAGAAGCAATGAATAACAAATATGTAAGTAAGTGGAAAGAAGCAATCAATGAAGAAATAAGTGATTTGAAAGAAAAATGATGATAAATTTGAAATTATTGATAGTAAATGGGTCTTTAAATTAAAAAGAGACGAAGAAGGTAACGTTAATAAATTTAAATGTAGGTTGGTAGCAAGTCCTGTAGTTAGACTATCTACTATGATAACAATTTTGGCCATATGTGTTCAGAATAGTTGGCTTGTTTATCAAATGGACGTTTGTAATGTTTTTTTACATGGGGAAATAAAGGAGGATATTTATATGTTCTTGCCAAAAGGTTTAGAAACAAACGGTAAAGTGTGTAAGTTTAACAAAGCAATTTATGGTCTTAAGAAGGCACCACTTTATTGGTATCAAAAGTTTGACAATTTTATGGTAAGGGACGGTTTCACTAAAAATAAATGTGATAATTCTTTATATATGAAATTAGACAATAATGTTATAATATACGTTATAATCTTTGTAGATGACATCTTAATGTATGGATCATATAATGACGAAATAAGAAATTTGAATTTTAATTTAAATAAATGTTTTAAAATGAAAGATCTAGGCTCGTTAACTTACTTCTTAGGAATTTCATTTAAGCAAAATGAAAATAGTATTGTATTAAATCAAAAATCTTATTTAGAGAATGTTTTAGCTAGATTTGGAATGACTAATTGTAAAACCGTATGCACTCCAATGGAGAACAATTTCAATTATGACATTTTAAGAGGTAATGAAACCAAAAATTTTTAACTTAAAAATAAATGTAGGCAGATTATTGGTTGCATAATGTATGCTATGTTAGGAACTAGACCTGACTTGTGTTCTAGTGTAACTCTGAAAATAATGAATTACTTTATTGCTTTAAAAAGGTTACTAAGGTATATAAAATGAACGTTGGAACTCAAGTTGGTCTAGAGGAAATAGAACGATGATATCTTAAAAGGTTTTGCAGATCCAGATTGGCGTTTTGACACTACTAGTAGAATCAATCAATCGCCTCCGACAAGGACATACACGCCTCACTCACCTCCACATCATACAAAAAAATCCAACTCCTCTTTGCAACAACTGGAATACACAACTCATTGTCAAACACCTTCTAGTGGAATGCTCACACTACAATAACGAAAGAAAATCCAGCGACCTCTGTGATAATATCAAAAAAACTGGGTCTGGGTCGGACTAGACAGTGGAAGTTATACTTCTTTGGCTATTCGCACACACCCACTCACACACAAAAACAGGATATTTAAATGAAATATAAGATAATTCTCTTTGTTATTCAATATATTTCTCTTCAATATATTATTATGAATGACTTCATTATTATACAATAAACCTATATATTATTATTATCAGTCATTTCTTCTCAAGCTTGTAATCACACACAGAAAGACAGACAGCTGACAATCAATCCCATAGGAGGTATTACCGTTACGTATTTGTGTACCAAGTTTGTTGTCGATCGGTCAAGTATTTTTCGAGATATAGTGTTGATTGACAGACAGACAGGACGATCAAAACAATAACTACCTACCTAAAAAAATCGGTAGTTGATAAGGAAATTTGATATATAATTTAATTATTAAAAAAGTCTCTAAAAGCCACTTCTAGCGTGACGCGGTTTCTCGACCTACACCCCATACCAACGAGTCCAAAGAAGTATAACTTCAAAAATACTCAACCACGATCAACATAAAGTATTGAAATTTCTAAAAGATATTAACATGTATTGTAAAATATAATTGTGTTTTCTGTCCCTTGCTAATAACTCACGGTAGTTGATGAGGGGTTAGTTTTGTTTAAATGATTAACAAGTGAAATTTTTGAAAAAAATTAAAAATAGTTTTTATTGGGCATTTAAGATTTAAACTGTACCGATGAGTACCTACTATTGCTATCCTTTTCTCCATTTTAACTATACTTATGTAGTTATGTATATGTGTTTGCCAGCAACAGCAATTCCATAACAAATTACTGTTTGTCTACCACAACACAAAATTAAACTTTAAATTAACAATAACGTCTGACGTCTGACAATTGCGACATAACCATAGACGATCTTCCAGAAAGTACCTATATACCAGAGAACGGGACGTATATATACGCTCCATGCTCGTTCGTAATTCCAGTGACGGATCCCATTGTCGTTCCATGTCGACATTATAATGATCTTGGTTGAATGAGATTGAATGAGATAATTATAATTACCAATATTGGATCACACTTGGAGCTTAACAGGCGGCGAGATGTCTGCGATCTAAGTACGAATTCGAAATTTCAAGTCTCTAGACCGTATGGGGCCTGAGAAATCGCTGCGGAGTCCATTGATACAAGAACCGAAAGTAATAAAAACTATTTAAAAAAAAAACTCGCGATTTTGATTTGAGGAATCAGTAATCATAAGTAAATACACTTCTGGAAGATTTGAAGACGTCTACTTTTTAAAAATTCTGTTCACACATAGTATAAACACAAAATTTCTGCAATCGATAATACTGTAACGGGTTCGATTTATTTCCACTTATTTATTTACACGACTATATACACATTTATATTCACAGCATTACTTAGCATACTGCGCTCTATTTATAATCACTGTTTTATGCACTACTGTATGAACACACTCAACTATCTGTTTATGACTCCGTGATCGAGTTGTTCTCGTCTGCTCTATTTCTTAGAGAGTAATTTAGTTCAATATATTCTCCATGCTTCTGGATTTCCAGGATGTTCTTCCTGATATTTGTGTGTGTGTGTATTCGGGTAAGTCTTCACGTTACAATACAAAATAAAAAATATGCTGTGTCCACTCACACGACTTCCCTACCGCTCGCTGGCAAATTCCAGTGAATGAAAAATTTTACAATATCACAATACTCTCGTTACATAGCGACGATAGTAGCGGTAGTAAAGTAAAAATCCTCTGGTCAAATCGTGCTACCACTCATTTTTTTCAGCATGTCAAGACAAACAAAAATGGTCATGTAACATTTTTTCGCAAGATGGAACATTTAGCCATAATCTGAAGAAACATGTGGAAAATACGGAGTTTTATTGAAGCATAACTTTTTCTCAGAGATGGGGCTATATGTGGGTGGTAAAGGGCTCTCAGAATAATACTTTAGGCAAGTTTAATCAACATCCTTAGAGCCGTTTTAGTCTTGAGCAAATCACGTTTTTTGGCTATAGTTCAACACCCAGTGTATACAGGATTCTCACTCGGTGCCACCGGCGAGTGATATTGGTACCAAACGCAATAAAAATGAAAGCAAAAAATACACCGATCCGTTCCCGAGATAATGCTATCACAGACAGGCGGACAGACAGACCAATGGCTGAAAATATGTTTATTAGACTTAACTCTGAAATTTCAACATTTGTAAAAATCTCGATACCGAAAATTTCACACGATTACAATACTTTCCTTATACAGCTACTATATAGTAGCGTAGGAAAGTAAAAATAATAAATTCCATGCGGCGAAGCGGAATGTTCTTGTCGAATTATTATCATTGCGCTTTACTTACTAGGATTTTGGGCACAAATTCATTTGCGGTGACGTCACAGTGTGGGCTTCGCCGTGCTCTCGGTAAGCCTGTTTCGAACGGCATGTCCTACCGATATGAAATTTTCATAATCATATTTTTGGTATGAGTACTTTGTTTGACGAAAGTTAAAAGCGATTTAAAGATTTTGGTAAATGAGCCCATTAGACGTTTCAAAGAAATTAGTCATATTTTATCCAATTAAATCATAGCTAAGACGATGGAAGTGTCACATTAACTTTGATAATAGCTACTCAGAGTCAGATATAACGGAAGTGGGAACTAACATTTTCATTTCAAGTGAAATACGTGTATATATTATGAGTCCCAAGCAGTAACAAACTTTGTGCGCCTATTTAAAATAGTATGGCTGATAGCTGACATACTGATTATTTCGTGGAATGCAGTATGATCTTCAGTAGCCGTTTTGCCAGTACAAATCTTGTTGGAAAAGGATTTCAACATTGCATTCTTGTAAGTACCTATATCGATAAATTAGTGATTTGAGCATTTGCAATATCCTTTCATATACCTACTCATAAAACGGTCCATTCTTTTACAAGCTCTTTGACATTATTTTAGTATAGCAATGTGAGTCTTTACTTTTGTTTAAAGCAAGTAAAATTTGTTTTGCTATAAAATTATTATTGAAATATCAAACAATACTATTATTATTTTGAAACGAACTTGGGATGTAGCTTTGGCGCCATTATCGAGTAGTGGGGACCCGTAGTACTTTAGGGACCGGTAGTACGATAAGAATCGGTAGTACGGTGGGAACGGACAGTACTTTGGGGATCGGTATAAAGGTGGGGACCGGTAGTGCTCTGAGGACCAGGAGTACACTAGGGACCGGAAAATAATTTTATGATATATCAACCTCCATCTTAATTCATATATACAGGGTGATTCATTAATAATTGATAATATTTGAACTGATTAAAAGTGCACCCAAAATATTATCCACCGTTATTTTCTTCCTTTTACCAAGGGAACACCCTGTATATCAATATCACATTCATAGATTTAATGAGAGGTTATATCCACATAGCCATTTGATTAAGGACCCTTTCGTATATTTTGCTGCCAAATTAAATAGTAGAGGGGACCTCTTTTTTCTCAAAACACATAAAAATAAAAGGGCGGGACCTTGTTCAACTGAATTAGAAGAACGAAAGTACAAAGAATATCAAAAATGCACTGAAGGTCGTATTGCAGTCTACGAAATAATTATTATGGCTGATAACACACACTCGATTGATCGATGATATTGATTCCACGGGGCACTACTTTGATGAGAAAAGATAGAGAAAAGAAAAGATAGAGAACCTGGGCAAGCAATCCTCTCTCCGATCAATAAATCTGGCTTATGATTGAGTTATAAGTATTTAACGTAGAATACAAACAAAAATTATCAAGAAGCATAGCATAAATGTAGCAGTTACATAATCAAAATGTGTAACCAAACCAAATAATTGATCTTTGGAAGAATTACTCAAATGAAATGAAAATACATTTATAGGTACATGACATGTAAGAAAAAATATTTTATTTAACTCAACAAAGTTATAGATGTTACTGATTCCAGAGCAATACCCTGATGAAAAGATTATCCATCTATTGGGGAGAACGAGATTTGCACTTTTGTAAAATTAACTTCAAAATCCTATACTGCCCTGAACAGATGGAAAACCAGGCATGTTTCATTGCTGCTAAAATATCATTTATCATATCACATTAATGTAAAAAGAAAGAATCAGAAGGACAGTAGATATTGATTTCGGACCACAAGTATGATGGAAAGATCCTCAATATAAAGGAGAACAAGTTTTGTAGTTGTACAATATTAAGTACAAAGACCTATTTTGCCCTGAACAGATCAATTTCTGGCCAACTATTTGAATCTAGCAAACCAGCCGTCGATATTTTTGTATAAATCGATAATTGGAAAATACCTGAAATTACTTCAAGCATTAAATAACTTGATATGGGACAGTTTTGTGACAAGAATTGTCTCCAAATCCAAATCGATTTACCAAAGAGGAACTGAAGAATAATAGGAAGCGTAAATGTAGAATTCAAAGCTACGGAGGGCCAACGTTATACTCGCAGAAAGGTGATATTGGAATGTTGAAATTGTCTGACCAGATTTATACTGGCAGTATCCGCAGAAGCTTGTTCAACTGAATATTTGGATGAAATCCAGTACGACCTCGAGAATCAACCAATTACTGAAAGTCATACTGCAATCCATGAAATAGTCAATATACCAGCCATATGTACTACGTATATTACTCCTTGAGACACAATCAGAAAATATTGCAATTAGAAAAGGTACGTAGTACAGAAGATGATACTGATGCCGAAGCACTACTATCATAAGAAGTATCATCCTTCTGTTGGGAAGTACAAGATTCGTAGTTGTAGAAAAATACTACGAAAACCTATACTTGCTGAACAGGCAGATCTGATAAAACAATCCTGAAATGTTTAATTGTTCTCTGACCATTGGTTAAGATTGAGTTGAGACTAAATATTGAAACAGAAAAGACATCAAATAAATATAGCATTTGCACCATATAGAGCTGTTCGGCAACAGCCACAAATTAAGCGACTAGGTGCTATTAAGGAATAAGGCTACCTATATACATACCTTTGTATCAGAAAGGTAAGTTAACTGTCAATGTGACTGTACTCATGTAGTACTAGGGACTTGTTCTTAATGAATGAATGCAGTCAGCTTCATAAATGTTGTATAATTTAACACTGACTGAAACTCGTACTACGATCAAAAAATCTACGAAGCACACAGTCCCAATAAGCTCATTGAGCATGTCTGAAGATTATTAAATTTTTATAACCGCCAACATCAAATCTTGCTTCTTGGTGAAGGTGTTGGACAAATTTATCTATAGACTTAGGGAACCTAAGAATGTTTACATATGGAATTATCTGACAAGAAGTCATTGCTGCTCAACTGAATATTTGGAAGAAATCTAGTACGACTTTGAGAATATCAAACGGCTACTCACCGTCATACTACATTCCATGAAATAGTCAGTATGGATGATATCAAAGAGCATTGTGATATTGAAATTTATTTTACCGTTAAGTTTGTTGGTTGCGCGACACTTGTACTGCAATCAGAAATGCTATGTAGTACAAATTAATCGATGGTACTGTTTCCAGGGCACTACTTCGATGAGAAGATAAGTCCATCTAACGGGGAGAACATGATTTGTAGTTGTATAAAAATAGAAACCACAAATAAGACTTATACTAGGACTTGTTGATTGACAGAGGCTGATCTTAAATAATTGATTTTTGGAAGGATTAATCAAATGAAATAAAAATACATTTAGAGGTGTGTACATAACATGCAAGAAAAATATTTTACTCAAAAATAATAATAGATGGCACTGATTCCAGATTTGATGAAAAGTTTATCCATCTATAGGGGAGAACAAGATTTGTAGTTGTTAAAAATGCGAAAACCTAAAGAAACAATCCCGAATTATTTCTTCCCGGCCAATAATGCTGCATGCTTGAGACTCTTACCACAATCAGAAAAACTACGTGATACAGATTTAAGCACTAAGAAACTCTTGCTTTGCTTGTTGAATCATGTTGTGAGGCATACAGCAACCAGGAATGGTACAGGTTCTGCAAATTAAAAGATTATACTGATACCGGGCTGCTACTATCATTGAGAAATACATATCATCCATCTGTTGAGGATGTACAAGATTTGTAGTTGTAAAAAATGACGAAAATCTATACTGCCTTGAACAGTACAGAGAATCTGCCTGAAACAATCCTGAAATGTGTCCTTATTCTCCGACCATTAATTCAGGCCCAGGCCATATATACGGCAACATACCTGTTTGACCAAGGCTTTAGCACTTGTAGGGGTACAAGTGCAGTACCAAGTATTGAAAATCATATTTACAAAATATGATGATTCATATCCCTTCAATGTATCAAATAGGTAGCTAGCATCGTAAATTATGGATAAATATAATAATTATCCCCATTTATTTATTTATTTTATATTATATTGTTTGATGTTTCAACAATAATTTTATGTACAGCAATACAACTTTTACTCGCTTCAAACAAAAGTAAAGACTCACATTGCTATACTAAATATCAAAGAGCTTGTCAAAGAATAAACCGTTTTATGAGTATTTGAAAAGAATTTGCAAATGCATGAAAATGCTCAAATCACTAATTATTCGATATAGTGTACTTACGGGATGGCAATGTTGAAATACTTTTCCGAAGATTTGTACTGGGCTGAATATATGGAAGTATATTCCTGTACGAAAACGGTTATAGCACTCCACGAAATATTCAGCTATCAGCCCTGCTACTGAGAATGTAAATATGGTGGGTAATCTCCAAGTTTGTTACTGCTTGAGACTAGTACCACAGAAAAGCAACGTGGTTAAAGGTTCAAACAGTTATAAACAAAGAAATGGCTGATTTTGGTGAATATTATCAATTAACTTTTGTATAACATGAACAAATTTTTGAGCCAAGCAGTTACTGAACATTGCTTTAACCAAAGAAATAGGTTAGTTCAAAAGGTAATTGAAGGTTTTGCTGGATTCCATGAAATAGTCCTGGTTGGCTACTAAAAGTGACTTGTTTATTGTATAAAATCTAAATTTGTCACTGAGTGGGACTCGTACTACGATCGAATAAACTACGTAACACGCAGACTCAATCATGGATAAACTTAAGACACGCTGCTTCAGTCGAATTGTATGAATTTGAGCAAATGACCAAATATTTGAATCAAGCAACGCAGTCATCGATATTTCTCAACAAATCGAAAACAGAACATTACTTAAGCCAAATAAATGTTTCCGAATGCCAGATTAACCTTCTGATATAGACAAATGCTATTGCTGTAATAGATGTGGGAATACTGAATGATTGTTCTTGGAGTCTGAATCGGTTTAAATAGATGATAATGTAATTAAAGTATCATTTCAAAGGATTACCTTAATAACCAAAACTTAAAATTACATTATTTCTAATTATCGATAATGACCTGATAATTCCCAGTTTTAGGTGATAATAATTAGAGTAGGTAGAGATATTTTAGACAAAGTTGTAAAAGCAGATTCATTTTTAAAAATCTTTAAAAATCTTTGTAGGTAGATATCACAATAAGACTTTTGTGAATAATTCAGTGTGAACGTTTGGAATGGATACATTAAATAAAAAACGCGCTATACATTTAAGATGAAAACGCTAGACTTTTTGATAGACGAACCCAAGCGGAAGAGGTATACAATTCGACTGTCTGCTTTTTTTGGTTTGTGCGCGCGCTTTGTATAGTAAACGTACTCCGATTTTGATGATTTTTTTTCATTTGAAAGAGGAGACCATATTTGTAAAAACTCAAATCCAAAATTTCCTTCCCTTCAAAAACGCCCCCGATGGGGCTGGATGAGCTATTTATCTCAAAACTCTAAAATCTGAGACGGCAGAATTAAAGATCCCGAAACGTTTAAATTGATTTTTTTTTTCAAAAGAGTTTCGGTTTTCGAGTTACAGCGACATTAAAATCTCAAATATGTGTAGTTTCGCTATGTAGAGGGGGCAATTTCTTTCGAAAATTGAGAAACTTAGACAACCAATTTTAATACCAGATTATTTGTAGCAACATTTATATAGAACATTTTTTCCATAGAGTTAGTTTTCTTGTTACAGCGGTGGTAAAGTCTAAAATATACGATTTCCAAGACGATGTATTTAGATTTCTGAATAATAACAAGTACAAGCAAATAATATATGTATATGGGTAATGGTAGATATAAGTGAATAATGTTACACTCAAAAGTGTGAAATAAATATTTCTTACAAAAAATTGGACCGACGTTATTAGTTGGTGCACTGAAAATACAAAATAATATTAGTGGTACTTGCAAAGTTGCAACTGCACAACTTCAAAAGTACCAGCACCAATAGAATTAATATTATTTTGTATTTTCCAGTGCACCAACTAATAATGTCGCTCCAATTTATTGTAAAAATTATTTATTAATTTGACGTAATGCAAAAATCGAAAACTTGTATGTATGTATGAAAATATGGAGCCACGTATACAGGGTGCTTCACCCTGAATGGTTTATTAGATGTTTGAAGACCAGTACAATTTTAGTTGAGAAATGATTGAAAGATTTTTTTAACGTTCCATTTATAAGATGGTAGAGAGTTTTTAAATACCGTAAGTGCGAATAGGTAAACGTTAAAATCACGTGACGTGCTTCTGCGCTTGCGCTTTGTGTACCATGATTAGCGTTTACCGTATAAGGCTAATCTGCCTAGGTTAGCGTGTTGGTTTAAAGTTAACGGTAAGTAGGAAAATCGTATATATTCTGTTGGCAGACCTGCTTACTGTTGGTACGAGGTTTCAGTTTTACCTTCGCGCCAGCTTCATGTTGAAATTGAAACAAACAACTACCTATTTAAAGTTGTTGGCTTATTTCAGTTTTATATCTAATATCTACCCGTATTTCATTGAGCGAATCATGGCCACTTCGAAAGAAAGGTTGCGATTTATTATTACCGACCTGTGTTTGTTAAGAGAAGTGTTTTGTTTTGTGATATGATACCGCAAATAACATTACCTAATACCTACACCACACACTCACACGGTGTGAGTCATACCCGTTTAGCGTTAGCGTTATCCAAAACGACCCTTACTTTCGTATACGCTATTTTAGAGACGGTAATGAAATCACGTGATTTTAACGTTTACCGTATTCATACTTACGATATCCAAAAACTCTCTAGTGAATCACAACTGGGAAAACCGGTAATATAAAATTAGTTTCCTCAACTAGGTAGAATAAGTAGTATATTTTTTTGATCGAAATGTCATTCACTCCTTTCTTTGACACAACTTCTCGTCATAAACAGTCCAAATTACAGCATATTTTAAAAAAGGTTCGCTCATTTCAAATGGAGGACTGTATTTTATATCGCCATTATTCTTTTTCCATTGGAAAGAGAAATGCCGAGATATGGTCCCATTTCAAAATTTTTATTGTGGTTGCGCTAATAAGAGAATTGGGCTTTATATGCTACAGGATTTTTTTCTAAAATAAACCAAAATCATCTTTGCATCAAACATTTTTAGAATATATTTTTTCGCTTATTAATCTTACAGTTCTTCAAAACTACAGATATCTAGACATGGTTGGTAGAAATTGTAGTATTTCAAATATTATCAATTTCTTGAAATGTGCAGATATTATAATAAAATTATATCATATCATATATTAACATAATGAACCATTATGCTTCAATATAAAAAACCTCTTCAAACTGGTAGTCTAATCAAATTCTCAACCTCTAGAGTTGGTTCATCGTTTCCGCCCTTGTTTGACCTTCGGAACTAAGATCCTGTCTCAACAGGTTATTCAACGAACCAAATTTATGGGTTCTAAATTTATATAATAATACTTGAAGAGAATTCAGTGGTCCCATTTTAAGAATAATACTGGTGGTTTAGTGGTAACGTACTTGTCTTTCATAAAGAAGACCCGTGTTCGATTGTTTCTCCTAAATAAAAACTACAATCAAATAATTTTAGAAGAATAATATTTGACAGAAAAAGACTCAATAGTGTTCAATTTTAAAAAAATCATGAATTACGCTCCAATTTCGACCACTGGTCAATCTCGTCTGAAGTATGATGTCACTTTTGCCTAAAGAAGAGTTTATAGAATTGTTACTGAGATTATATATTATACCAAATTGCTGAAAGTTTAGAATCTTTCTAAGTATTCCCCAACGCTCCCAAGTAGACAGAACAAACAACTAGCATTTTTTGAACACGATAAAATTAATCATTTGGTATATTTTTTTCTTATTAAAACTACTGAAATAGAGCAAATTGAAGTCGTTCCATTTCTGGCAATTCTCCCTGCCGACAACGTAGACAACCCAGCAAACACGTTAGTGTATTTGTGTGTGTTGGCTGCTCCATAATGTGCTATGTCATCCTGAAACCTTTGTAAGCTTCAATAATAGGGTTTTTTATGAAATCTTTCCAACGTTTATTGGCCACAATCAAGACAACCGGTTTAGTAAACAATCAACCAGCACCCATACTTCAGAGAATAGCCAAACTGGTCTCGACTTTTCGCCGATTTCAACTTCGAACTTTGAATTTGGCGTCGGTACTTGGCTACTTGGGTCAAAGCTTGAACGAAAATCTTATTATACTTATTTCAGGATAGAGTTGTATACGACGGTCACATAGGCGTCGAGAATGGGGTTGTTTGTGCGTCAAAAATTATCAGAGGCATTCATTAGAAAATCTGTGACAGTTTTAATATTAAACTATACCTACTACTACCTAATTTAGATATTTTTTAAAAACGGCTGTATTTTTTAAGACGTGTTTTTAGGATCTTTAAGCGATTTAGTTGAGAAAATAATTATTTTGGGCTCCGTACAAAAATGGGAATCTTTATGGTGAGGCTGCGTTGTCTGTATTTCTGTATGTCCGTCCATCGGTATGTCACAAGTGGTTTTCTCAGAAACTATACAAGCTCTCTACTTCAAATTTAGCACAGTTGTAGAAGTCGTTTGCCCGCACCTATTCCATGTGAACTTATTTCAAAAATACAATTCCCTCTCATCCTTATCACCGATGTTTGCATTGATTCTGAAACCATTTAGAATAGCAAGTCCTCGTGTTTTTCAATATTCTGCAGACCCATAGGTGCGCGAGTGGGTCTCGCACTTGACTGAATGATTTCATATAAAATCAACGCCTGCTCTTAGTTAATTGTAGAATGTTTATTTGTGATACTTAAGGTTTTAGCTTTTTAGAAAGAGAATGTCTGGCAGTCAAAGAAACTATGTGGTTACCAGTACAAAAGACGAAGGCTGGAAAAAATCCAGAGGCAGAAAAAAGCTGGCGCTTTAGTAAATTATTTACAGAATACATCTGGTAGTACCGAGGTAAATGGTAACTTAAATTATCCACCATCAAATACTGGAACAAAAGAAAACACGGAATTTCCAGAGAGTGATGATAACCAACAAATGGGCGATATTTCTAAACCAACTGAAACTGGCACTAAAGATGCTGCCGCTCAAAGAATTATTAGGTATCCATTGGTACGAAGTGCTTTCAATAATCGTAAAAGTTGTCTTTTCAGGATACAAGCGACAAGCTGTTTGAGCATAATAACGGTAATATTTTTAAAACGATTGAGCTGATATCTGAATTTAATCGCATAATGGAAGGACATGTGCGTAGAATGCTCAAAGAAGAGAAGACCAAAGCCCACCATCTCGGAAAAACATGTATACACAACGGGATCATAGACACGTTGCATCAAAGTTAAACTCCCATACTATCAATGAAACTAAAAAAGTGAAATTCTATTCCAGAATTTTCGACATTGCACTCCTGACGTTAGTAAGGTCACATATTTCTTTAATCAGTGGTAAGGTGGAGCAAATGACTCTTGTAATCAGATATGTTTCAATCAATAAATCTGATTGTGGTTGGATATTTGACAAAGGGTCCAATATGAGGGGCGGTGAAGCATGAGTGCATTAAGTTCTAAGTTCCATTTACCAGCCACTCTCTCAATCTCGTGGTTAATAATATGGCAATAGCATCCTAAAAAGTATATCATTTTTTTAATAGGTCTAGAAATATATTTATTTTTTCAGCATCTACTTTTCGGTGGGCAATACTCCTTAGAAATATGCAAGAATTAATTATGAAACCATTGTGTGACCCTAGATGGGAGAGTAGGATAGGGCAGAAGAATCCTTTATTTAATAATCGTCTCCTGTTGCCTAGGTTTTATTAAATTAAAAAATATTTTCACATTCACACTTTTTATAGTAGAATTCAGTAAAGTAACTAGATTTTAAATTGGCTTCTTAAAGTTACCCTACAAAAGCATCGAAATTTGCCCAACCTGGATCATCAATTTTATCTTCTTTGATTTTTTTTTCACATCTAAGAAATTTATAAGTACCTACTTATACTCTTTTCCGACTATCCTTCGATTTTAAATCGTTGAGTCAAAAGTCTTACCATTTATATGTGAGTGATAGAAAAACCTCACCTTTCGTTGAGCAAACTGACAGAAGTTTCTCTTCTGAATAACATAAATATATAAATATTTTTTTGAAAAAATTGAAAAATACGAAATAGTATTAATTCCATTATGGTGCTGTTACTTTTGAAGTTGTGCAGTTTCAGTTTGAATAATAACTTTTGGCACCAACTTCACAAGTACCAGCACCAATAGAATTAATATTACTTTATATTTTTTGTGCACCAACTAATAACGTTGGTCCAAAAAAAAATATTTCTCACTTTTGAGTGTAACATTAGTCACAAAAATCCAGCGAATCCACCCCATACGCCCTCTGGTGGTAAAAGTGCCAACTGAGAATAGACAGGGAATCGAGTCGTTTGTTAACATTCGTATCTGTTAACAAGGGAATTTCACTCATCTTGTCGTAAAAAACTGTTTTTAATACAAATTGTTGGGTATATAATTTTCACATCAGAAAAAATAAGGACAGGATAATCCCTTCTCATCGCTTTCCCATTAAAGGAGCAGGTTTTTTCTATATTACAAACACTTTCGGAGTGGTCGAAAAAGTGGATAGAAGGTTAGCTTGGGAAAAAGTTTTATTAATGGGAAAGAAAGTACTTAACTTCTTATTTACGTGTGTGTTCTCTTCACCTCAAGGCAGATGATTATTGTACAAAAGGTAAATGCTATATTTTCATTTCATTGCAATTTTAGGCAGCTAATCGTTATTGTTTCAAATGTATCAGCTGAAACGACTTCCATTATATTTATGGAAGAATCCATAAAACTTGTATATTTTTTATTTAAAACGAATAATAAAAACACACTTCTCTTCCAAACTGGTCTTTTATTATCATTTACACAGAAATATATAAACAAAACTGTGGGCATGTCTGGCAAAATAATTTTAATTTTATTTACATTTATGATCACCACCTATCTGAATTTCTGAAAATTGTATTCTATCGGAGATAATTACAACTGGTGGAAATTCATGTTTACGTAAATTGAATTTCAGTTTTCAAACATGTGAAATAGTTTTTACAAAAAAATAGAGCCTATTTTATTGATTGGTGGTCTAAAACATTAAAATTACAGTCAATTCCGTTTTTTTTCCGAAGAGTTAGAGAATGCACAAATGCTCTAGGTTCCACGACGCACTAAACTCCCACCTCTTTTAACTACCTCGATGAGTACGAGGATATCACCCTTGGCCCTTGACAGGCTTTCGCATTTCAAACACTTCTTTTACCTCCGCTTCCATGATACTAACAACTTAACAGCAAGTTGAGCAAAATTTACGGGTAAATAATTGTTTCACTCTGTAATTTTAGTACTCACTCCACATTATTGAGTCCTTATAGTATAATAACAAACGACTAGTTTTATTTCAAAAGACAATAATTGTCCTCAAACACCGATTCAACAACTTCCACTAACGTACTCTCTACTCTCATAAAGATTGCATAGAGTCAGTTTTTCCGACAAACATTACCTGCCCACGTGGTGTTGTAATTGGATTCGCCAATTACCCACGTATATTCTTTGCTTGTCCTTGTTAATATTATGTAGAGATCTCAGAACATTGCTGCGGAAATACGCCTAAGTATTTTAGATTTAAACATTTTACCACCGCTTTAACTCGAAAACCGTAACTCTAAGTAAAATAGGTTGCAACTAATACTATTGTCTTTCATGTGGTACTCAGAGATTTTCAGTTTTTGAAGGAAATCATCTCCTACATAGCGAAAATACATTAATTTTAACATGAATGTAACTCGAAAAACTCTTTTGAAAAAATGTTCATTTAATCGTTTCCGGATATTGTCCTATCTTTAATCGTGGCATCTCGAAATTTCGACTTTCGAGAAAATTTGCCCCCACCCCTTCCGGGGCGGTTTTCGGAGGGCAGGAGATTTTGGAATTGAGCCAAGTCCCCTCTTTCAAATGAATGAAAACTTATCAAAATCGGAGTACGTTTGCTAAACACAACGCGCGAACAAAAAAAATGTATACCTTCTCCGTATTTGTTGACGTGACAATGTCCTACTACTGCTAATATTTGGGAAACATGTTCATAGAGTCAAGCTAAAGTTGACCTGTCTTTTTCATGGAAACGTAAATGATACATTTAATATCATATTTTTATGAAACTAGCACACAGCATTATGCAAAAATATGGTAGAAAAGAAAAAAATATATATAAACTTCGCTGGGCAGAAAGATAGCTAGTGTCCTACAAATGGTTTGTCTGAAAAGTTCTTCAGCGGATAAATGGCAAAATTAAGAGCTGCATATGAAAATGCCTACTGTTTGAAAACTAACACCGGTCAAAGAAGATAGATACTATGAAAACTTGCACCGGAATTTATATCGTATGTTTATTACTCTGAAAACCAAACAGGTATATGGTCAAACTTATAAGTTGTCTTTTCATAGACAAGTGTCAATAATTTGTCTCGGTGTTTCCAATTCTTGCGCGTCACTTCCCATGGCAAATATAAAGAATAATGAAATAAAAAAATCGGGGTAAAAAGGAAATCCAAATTTTATTTAGAATTTGTTGTACAATGATTATGTACATATATTATTTAATCACAGCACGAAATAGTGTTCCAATATTAAATAAATCATTGCGTGAGATGGCTGTTCCGAAATAAAAACATTAAACTGGCCAGGGTTAGAATGGCCGTCGAAAATTGCCAGATATATGGACTCAATATAGGAATATGACATTGACTTAATGACATAATTTATTCCCGCCCAGGCAATTAGTTTGTATTTAGGATCAGGCTGACAAAACGTGACATTTACAAATAAATTTATTTGAAAAAATAAACAGATCACAGATTCTAAACGTAATATGAAAATATATATTGGTATGAATATATATCTTTTTAAACTAGGATGCGCTAAAAAGAATTAAAGAGCAGACAGTCGAAGTGGATACCTCCTCCGTTTCGGAAGTCGGTCAAAAATAACAATATGTAAGCTCATTTTCAACTTGGCGCCAAGGGATTATCAGCTACAAAAAATGATTTGCAACACCTTCAAAATCTTAACATCATCTATCTCATGAGCGGTGATATGTGGACATAATGAAATTTTAAATTACTTATTTCAGTTTTGATTGTTCATGCTTTATTGGTCAAGAAAAATACAAATGAGTAGATATAGATATCTACGAAAATTAAAAAAATTAAAAAAAATAAAAATAAAAACAATTTATAATTTATTGGATAATTAAAATATATTCTCTTTATAAGAATAATTTCATTTATTATTCTTATTAGTACAAAAAAATCATGTGACTAGAGTAGGCATGTTGGAATCTAATCACTAGTGACCGTATGTTTTAAGATAATGAATTCTTTAGTGCAAAATAAAAGCTTTTCACCATAAAAATGAATTTATAAAGCAGCTGTTAGTGAAATAACTTGACTTCTAACTACTTCTAACCCTAATGACAAAACCGTTAGATATATCAAGAAATCATTTATTTGTTCTGCAAGATCCAACATAGCATTCGAAGGGATGAACTTCACCCTCACTTTTGTCTCTCTAGTTTACGAATCTACCACCAAAGGTCAGCCGTCGCAAAGGTCCTACATCATTAATTGCTGATGAAGCTTTATGGAATAGCATGACAAACCGTTAAAGCTAAATCAACAACTAATGAGGCAGTACACTTCAGGCGTACTTGATAATTCCATTGTGTAATCACATTATAATACTATGACGAAAAATTCATATTCCTTGCGAATGTTCAATCTAGTCACATATCTAAAATTCCTGTGAACTAGACGGAACACCCGTAGAAAACAGAATTGGTCAAAAATGTATACAAGAAATCCAACTATCTCCAATTCAAAAGTTTACCTTTTTCAATTAGGTTATCATCTTCCTTGTTTCGATGCTGTGGTTGGCGGCCATGATGAAGTAACTAATGGCTGTGATATGTTATCAAAAATCACAAATCACACCAATAGTTCCTTTACCATAACTACCATAAATCCATATCCTAGGATTTATCCAGATCCTAGCAGAATACCATGCGTCCCAATCTTGGTGACGTGAACCGTGTGATACTTCAAAAAACACAAAACTCACACGGCTAGATCACCAAAGACCGGGCCACTAGGTCTGCCCCTCCTGCTTTGCCTTCAATAACCTGCTGAAAATATTCAGTGTTGCTTGTCCTCGACGCTTGACGTGAGATTCTTCCGTACTACCAGTCAAGAAACACAAGGTAACGTACGGAGGAATCCCAACGAAAAACATCGAAGATTCATCGATTATGTTCCCCGATATCACTGCATCACTAGCTAGACGAAAATAATATCCAAAAATAAGCACATCAATCAACAGAGTTTATAATAATGAAACCAAGAGAGG
This sequence comes from Crioceris asparagi, assembly GCA_958507055.1. NCBI lineage: Eukaryota > Metazoa > Arthropoda > Insecta > Coleoptera > Chrysomelidae > Crioceris > Crioceris asparagi. The sequence goes on along the minus strand of OY293832.1, from coordinate 13,911,172 downwards.
AAACGCACTACTAACAAGCACTTGCGAGATCGAGTACCTTACTGTACCTAAGACGATAACAATATGATGTCCAGTACTCAAAGAAATCCAAATTTATACAAAAGGCAAGCACATCATTAGCCTTGGACACAGGGAAGGGTGGTGGAACTGTGTGAGGGAGGGAGGTTTTCAGAAATGGGTTTTGCTATTTCTCTGTACACTTGTACAAATGGCATATGGAAATACCCCAGAAACTTTTTCCAGGTAGTTTAAATACATACTTTGAGGATTATAACCCCGACAATTTTACAACTTTCGGAGCCGAAAAGCTCACAACACAACAAAATTTTAAAGAGAAATGTATATAATTGCAATACCAAGGGAGGGTGGTAGGTTTGGGTAGGTAAAAGGGCCATAAAATCATAAAAGCTGAAAGGAAATATGAATATATTAAAGACTTTTTGGTTGGGATGGTCAATATACTGATATAAGTTAATATATTTCAAGACTTTTTTTTAAAAGAGAAGCAATATTGCTTGTAATTTTATTTCCATGAGTGAAATTTATTTTTTTAATGTAATATAATATAAATCGAGAGAATAGAAAAGGTTAGAGAATCTTTTTCTCATTATGACTTACCAAATACTTGTTTTTTTAAGCTTCATTAGGAGTCCAACCTAACCTAACCTATTTACTTGCTATTACTAAAGTACAACCAAAATAGAAAGTTTGTGATGTCAAAAAAAAATAAAACAAATTTTTGAATCTACAATAAAACTAGTATATTAAGTATTTAATTAGATACTAATTAAAGCACTTAAAAATAGTGTACTATACAGGTTTATTCATTTTGTTTTTCTCGAAATTATTTAAAATAGAATAATAATTCAATCCGTCAACGAACTGTATATAATTTCACTTATAAAAATTTTAAAAGATGTACAAAATTAAAGACACTTTAAAAAAGAATCACCAAATAAATTTCTATAGATACAAACTCGATGAAAAAACGATATCTCTTTTGATCAATTTGATGGCATGATTGAATTTATCCTCTAAATCTGTATTACCAATTGTCTTTGATGCTTGCACCATTTGCCTAAGGAGTTCTTCGAGTCTACGCATGGCTCGCACTATAGAACCCTCAAAAATCTCCGTCATGGCACACAATTCTTTGAATGACGATCCATTACACCAATGGAAAACAATGTCCATCAGAAAAGGTTTGAACTTTTCCACATAGTCGTCTTCATTCAACGGCAAACGAGCTTCGGTACTCACCTTTGCTATCCGCCTGGCCAGATCCTTGAAACGAATCAGAGACAAAAAGATGCAGTGATGAGTCAGTTCTCTCCCGCCAAAAAGCAGAACAGCTTATTTCATACAAAGAAAACTATCGAAAACTTGCACTGGATCTCTTTCCAGAGAATCAATTGAGTTGTCAAAAGAAAATGGTAATCATTCATTCAGTGAAATTGAACAGAATTAACTAAACATCTGATAAAGATTATAAATTATATTTTAATTAATCAAATCAGTTTTCAAATAATGAACACCCCGAAACTTACGAAAAATCTTTTCTTATAAGAAACTGGAGAAATAAAATAGAGTAATTATCTAAAACCAACTTCTCCCGCCAAAAATCAGAGAAATTTTAATGTTATAAGATGTAGTTATATTGTTATTGTATAATAGTGTAAAACATTACTTCTTGACAATAATGATAACTTTGTAGAATGGAATTTTAATAGAGAAAATTAACCATAATTTAGAAATATAAGACAGAATTCCTTTTAATTTTTTTGTATTTCATCGATTAAACTCCATATTGTTATTTTTACAGATATCTTTTCATTAGAACTATAAAGTTTGATTCCGAAATAAATATTATTCATAAAAGCCCATTTGAAGTGAAAGTTAACATTTTTACATTGTCAGTAATAAAATTTCAAGGTAATGAAGCTGAAAATCTAGATAAAAAAAACTGAATCTTCTCACTATCCTTTTACAAATACAACCTTAACCCAATTCAAATTCATTCCTCTGGCGAATATTATTAAATTTGGTTTCATTCCATTGGATTGAGCTCTCATAACTTTTATTAATACTTCAGTTTTCATAGTTTTTTTTAATATCAATGTTAATTCTTAAACAAAATGTAGATAAAATGAATTATATATGTATATATAGTATACAGTTTTTGGTAATATGCTACTATATGTCATTATACGGTAGTAACTGAAAGATGGTTACATAACCGTAATTTTAAAACATCTTGTGGATGAATTACGTAGCCAAATTCTATGAAAGTAGCTATTTTTTTAATAACCATTCCTTGTATACATTTTATATTTTGGTTCATGCCTTTATGAACCTTGATTCGTTTTTTAGAGAGAAATAAACTTGTAAAACAGTTTACTGTTATTTTCTGACAATGTGGACTTTACCAATTATTATTAGCTTGTTGCATTTATTGTTTATAGATTTCAACTTTCAATTTACCGGGTAAATGAGATTAAAAATAAAACAAAAAATTACTCACTTGCATCTGTCTCAACGGTCCCGATAGTTCATCTGATAACTTGGGCATTTCTGAGCTTTTTTCATCGCATACAAAACAACTCAGCAACGAACAAGCTTGAGCCGGTGTTAAATTATTGAAGACACCATTGAAAATCATCTCGGTGATTAGCAACTCATCAGCACTGGAATTCGCAAAAAAAGTTAAAAGTAAAAAAATTAAAACATTTTTTTCTGTTGCTGAAACCCACCTGCTCAATTCGCAAGCCACTCTGCCCTTGAGCTGAATAACATCTGTGTTTGTACAATATCCAAGTCGTCTCAATACTCGTTTGCGGCATTTCAGTTCGTCCAATTGTAAAATGGATTTTGCATTTAAAAGTTTCGTACGAGCTTCTGCTAGTTCTTTTTCACAAATAATTTTTTTCTCATACTTGGGGTATTCAGTTTCCAAAAGTGGATCGTTATGCATGGCATGATCGTACATTCTTTTAATAGAAAAATTGAAGAAAATAGATTTAAAATAAAACAATCATTTTAATATAATGGGTTTTGTCCTTACTTTTTTTCCAATTTTTCAATCTTTTCGACAATATCCAAAAATTCTGGATCATTAATTTTCATATCCTTTACGGGATTCAATAGGGGAGGACCTTCGGGAAATCTCTTTTTCACTTCCTTAACAGATTTGTATACTCCTTTCCGACTATCCTTCGATCTTAAATCGTTGGGGCAGTAAAGCCGTACCGATGATATGTGTGTGACAAAACAAGAATCTACCGAAACAACTTCAACTTCACCTTTCTGCAAACACACAAACAGAAATAACGTAAGAAAGAATAGAAAAGTGAGTGAAAATTTAAAAAAATGATTAATATGGAAGGTACCCTGGTTAAAACAATAAATTGTATTTAATCAATGAGTCAGTATAATTTTTCAGATTTAAGGCATTTGAAACTTTATCTTCTTTTATCTAGCATATTTTGAGATAAAAGAAATGATGGAATCGACTTCGTTTCATTTTCAACCGTAAAATATTACAGAGTCAACGATCAAGTTCATGATCATACTTATATCATCAAAGTCTAATTAAGGTAATTATCGCGACATAGACAAAATAGTTTCAAAAAAATATTTCTGTAGGTTACTTCCCATACCATAAGAACATTTGATATAAAATAGTACGAAGATGTTCTGAAAACAAAAAAGACACTTGCCAATCAAATAAATATTTTTTACAAAAAATTGGACCGACCTTATTAGTTGATGCACTGAAAAGTATAAAATAATATTAATTCTATTGGTGCTGTTACTTTTGAAGTTGTGCAGTTGCAGTTAGATTGACTTTTGGCAGAGAGATCTCAAAGCATTGTTGCGGAAATGCGCTTAATTATTTTATATGTTACCATTTTAACACCGATTTAACTCGAAAACCGTAACTCTAAGGAAAAAATGTTCAGTATAAATGTTGCTACAAATAATTGTCTTTCATGTAGTATCGAAAGATTTTCAATTTTCGAAAGAAATCGCCCTCTCTATATAGCAAAAATACATACATTTGAGAATTTAACATGCCTCCATTTCGAAAACCGTAACTCTTTTAAAAACATGATCAATTTAAACGTTTCCGGATATTGTCCTATCTTTAATTATACCAACTCAGATTTTCGATTTTCGAGAAAATTCGCCCTTTCCACTCCTTCGGGGGCAGTTTTCGGAGGGAAGGAGATTTCGGATTGGCGTTTTTATCGATATGGGACCATTTCTCAAGCCTCCTCATTCAAATGAATCAAAAATCATCAAAATCGGAGCTCGTTTACTATATAAAAGGCGCGTACGAACCAAAAAAATAAAATAAAGTAGACAGTCGAATTGTATACCTCCTCCGTTCAGGGTTCGTTGGTCAAAAAGGGCTTTTTCAAAGGCAATTTATACTGTAGAAACCTTAAAAGAAATATTTATCAAATCAAACTAGAGGTAGAAAATCAAAATGGATGAAAAATGGATTTGCTGTACATATTTAAAAAGTAGATGCTTCAAATAATTCACGACGATTAATGCCATTATTTGTAGAATCAGTTTTTTAAACAAAATACGAAAACCAAATACAAAAACTTGAAGATTTCAAATTTCATATTTATTATTGCTTACAAAGGGAATTTTACAGAACAAAATATATATTGACGAGGATTATGATTTAGGATCTACCTAGAAACCTACCATTATCATTAAGAAAGGCAAATATTCGAATTTATGCAAATTTTAAATCTTCCTTTCTAATCTGCACATTTATAACTGCATGTTATAAAGATGTATTTATATAAGTACCGAGACTGAGAGAGTAATATGTTTCTTGGAAAAAAGGCAAATAAATCGGCTTTAGACAATCAAACAACAGACACAACAATACAGGCATAAAGTAAGGACCTATTCTAGCCTTATACCTGTTAAGGACTTTCGCACAATACAAAGAAATACAGGGTGATATATACAAAGTAATATCGACATGAATATTGGATGAAGTTTGAAATAGTATCAATGAACCTGAAATATTTTTTACCACAATAATAATATCATAGATTGATCAGGTTGATAAAGTAAACCGGATAATTAAGTAACAATAAGCATTTTTAGATATCAAACCTCAAAAATAACTGCAATTCCAGTTTACAAAAGCCAATATTCACTGTTTCTTGTTATTTTTAGCGTTTTTATCAATCAAATGAACAAATATTTCAACAGATATGTTTAATTTTCGAAGTGAATAATTGTTTTTAAAACTTAATCAAAAGAATCATTCCCGTTTTAAATACTGTATATTTCAAGCTTTTAAAGTAACTGTAAATAAATCTAGTAATCTAGGCAAGTTATACTGTTACTATACTTTTGTCTTGACATCTGGAAAAACTTTGTTCTGCTCAAACCCAAGCTCCATACGATATGCATATATATATACTGTAATCACAGAATAAATAACAACTATAATCTTCATAAAAAAATTGGAAACTATGTTTAACCCTCATAAAATTTGCAGTAAAAATATGAGACTCTTATTTCGAGCCAGATTATGCCAATAGGAATCTTGAAGTTTGTCAGTTTATGGGGCCTTTCTGAGATTATAAAGAAATAGCCTTATGTCTTGTATCCAAAGGTCTTGATATGGTTTTACGCAAATTAGAACAAACTTTTTTGACGTTTATAAATGAATGTAACCCACGTCATGTACAATGAAGCAATAATGCAAAACATAGGGTGTTAATTTCAAAGTTTTAATGTCAAAGCTAAGAAAACCCTGTATATTTCTATTATGAACATAATGGCGTGACATAATTCTTTGAGAATTGCTCGATAATATTTGTTGCAGTAAGCAATTAAAAAAACTGGCAAAATAAATCCTTTATACGGGTGTTATTATTTATAAGAGAGTGGAGCACTAAAATTAGCGAGGGCCTGTACTGGGTGGCCAATTAATAAAGGACGTCGGCTATATCTCAGGATCCGTTAATCGGACGACCCAGAGAAACAATTTTTAGAGGTAAATCGGCCCAAAGAAAAAGCTGGAAAATATTTATAAGTTGCTAAGTCTACCGCTAGATGGCGCAACTCACACCACGAATTAAAAAATACTGTTTTATTCAAAATTGTCCCCATACTGAAAATATTTTTTTGTAAACTACTGAAAATAAGACAACTTTTTTGTATGAAATTTTCTTGTCAAATAACTTGTGGGGGAGGGCAAATATTGATTTGAAAAAAACTTTTTTTTGGTATGACCTATTTTGAATAACTTTGTTTCATTTTAAAGCGCTTTTTTGGGCGGTTCTACTGGGGTAATAACATTTCGAGTTTACTTATTTTCAGAGTCGGTAGATGGCACTTTATGGCAAAGTCGCAGATTATGAATTTCTCGAAAATGTCAAATACAATGGTATCTTGATTTTTCACTGGGAAGAAAGAGCGTGAAAAATTAAAGTTACTGCTGAAAACCGTAACTCGATATAATTAGTCCTTACAGACTTATTTGAAAATATATTTAAACCTTCATTTTTACGTAACAAAATTAGGGAACACTCTAAGTATCAGTAATTTTTATTAAAGTTACTTATATTTTATATAACCTACATTAACAATAAATACAAATTTCTATTATCTATGTAGCTCTAGATGGGGAATTTAAGTTTGTAATTAAATGAAAATTAAACACAAATAACTGCCCACCACAGGTTACAGCTTTGTATTGTCTAGGACGGACGACACTTTGAGCAATTAAGGCGTCAATAATACTCATTTAATTTTAGTTCAAGGTTCTAAGTTATTTAGCTCTAGGTGTCTTCTTCAATTCTTCAACTTCAATTACTCCATCTAGAGCGACATAGGTAATGGAAGATTTTTGTTTTTGTTAAAGTAGGTTATATATAAATATTTTTTACAAAAAATTGGACCGACTTTATTAGTTGGTGCACTAAAAAGTATAAAATAATATTAATTCTATTGGTGCTGTTACTTTTGAAGTTATGCAGTTGCAGGTAGATTGGTAACTTTTGGCACCAACTTCACAAGTACCAGCCCCAATAGAATTAATATTATTTTATACTTTTTAGTGCACCAACTAATAAAGTCGGTCCAATTTTTTGTAAAAAATATTTATTTCACACTTTTGAGTGTAACATTAGTCACGAAAATCGTTGAACGTTCACTAATACCAATGAAGATAGTACTTATTCTATTACCCACGTATATTCCTTGCTTGTAGTTGTATTATTGAGATCTCAGTACATCGCTGCGGAAATACGCTTGAATATTTTAGTTGTTACCATTTTAACACCGATTTTACTCGAAAACCGTAACTCTAAGGGGAAAATGTTCAGTATAAATGTTGCTACAAATAATTATGTCTTTCATGTACTGCAAACAGATTTTCAATTTTCGACAGAAATCGCCCTCTCCACATAGCGAAAATAGGTATATTTGAGAATTTAAAATGTCTCTATGTCGAAAACCGTTACTCTTTTGAAAAAATGTTCCATTTAAACGTTTCCGCATATTGTCCTATCTGTAATTATATCAACGCAGATTTTCAATTTTCGACAAAATTTGCCCCTCCACCCCCTTCGGGAGCGGTTTTCGGAGGGAACGAGATGTCGGATTCCCGTTTTTATGAATATGGGACCATTTCTCAAGCCTCCTCTTTCAAATGAATCAAAAATCATCAAAATCGGAGTACGTTCACTATATGAAAGGCGCGCACAAACCAAAAAAAAAAAAGCACATAGTCGAATTGTATACCTCCTCCTTTTGGGAAGTCGGTCAAAAATACCATTGCATCTGAAATTTTCGAGAAATTCATAAAAATCTGCGACTTTGTCATAAAGCGCCATTTGCAGACTCGGAAAATAAGCAAACTCAAAATTTTATTATTCCAGTAGAAGCGCCCAAAAAAGCGGTTTAAAATGAAACAAAATTATTCCAAATAGGTCAAACCAAAAAAAAGTTATCCAGTTTTTTCCAAACCAACATTTGCCCCTACCCCCACCTGTTATTTGACAAGATAGAGAAAAATCTTCAATACAAAAAAGTTGTCTTATTTTCAGTAGGTAATATTTTCAATATAGGTTAACTTGGAATAATATTGAATAAATGTGTTTTTTAAAAGTTAAAAGTGCGGTAGATTTAGCAACTATATTTTTTAAATATTTTCTAGCTTTTTCTTTTGACCGATTTACCGATCCTGAGATATAGCCGGCGTCCTTTATTAATGGGCCACCCAGTACAGTGCATCCCATTTTGGTTGAGACAGCCAGGTATTTCGGTTGTTGTTGAAGATAGAACCTTGCAGTTTTCGCGTTCATGTGTCGCTTTTTTGTGAAACTCAAGATGGCTGAACAGATTTTGCCTAACTTCTTTTGTTCATAAGTTACAGGTCGTTTTTGAAAACTCCCACTTTTTGGATTTCCCACAGATATACAAAGTTTCTCAGCGATAATGTGGAATTGAAAACTTATCCCATAATTTTATGCAGAATCCAGTAGCGCACGCATTTTTTTCGGGGTATGGTAATGGATATACGACTCAAACTTATAATTTTTTTAATGGAACACACTGTACTTTATTATCTTATTAAATTCCTTAATTCTTTACCTTCAAAATAATATATAATGTATGAACATAAAGTTTAAAAAATGCTCCAAAATCACTAATTGAATTTCAATAGTGAGCTATGGTTTCTTCAGAAAAAAAGATTCCAATAGATGGAATATTACTTGTGAATTGTCCATGAAAGAAACAAAGACAATACTAACGCTGATTCAATTCAATTTATTGAATTGTTCAATATTATGTCCATTTTCCCCAACATATAATTGACTCACTTTCTCAATATGTCTAAATGGATTTAAAATATTAAGGGTCGTCTTTGTAAATTCTTTTTTCAGAACAAACAGTATGATATCATAAAATGTTTCAATCAGTGCCATGAAAATGTTGACGAAGCCTTAGAATCATATTTAAAAAGGTAAAAGATTATTTTACAATAAGAGGTTATATGACATCTTGTTTTTAAAACTTACCTGTTTAAATATGATTCTAAAGCTTCGTCAACATGTTCATGGCACAGATTGAAACATTTTATGATATCACACTTATATTATGACAGCAGATTTGCTGATTTCTCCACAATCACTTTGAAATCCATGGTACTATTAAAATTCAATGTGTTAGTAATTTTACAGCATTTTTGAAAACTTTATGTTATATATTATTTTGAAGGAAAAAAATTAAGAAATTTAATGAGATAATAAAATACAAAATAATTATAAAATAAAAATTATAAGTTTGAGTCGTATATCCATTACCAGACACAGAAAAAAATTGCATGCGCCTCTGAATAATGAAGTTTTCAATTTGACATTATCTTATCTATGGTGAGTCCACTAAGTGTGAACTTTCAAAAACTCCCTGTAACTTATGAACAAAAGAAGTTAGGCAAAATCTATTCAGGCTATCATGAGTTTCAAGAAACAGTGACACGGGAACGCGAAAACCGCAAGGTTCTATTTTCAATAACAACAGAGATATCTGGCTGTCTCAACCAAAATGGGATGCACTGTCCACATTCAAACTTCTCCCACAACTTGACACACGAATATTTTCGCCAATCACGTTCAAGATCTTTCTTTTCAATCGTACAATAGAAGAAGCTATGGTATATCAACTATTCTGAAGATACTGTTAATCGCTCAAGCCGTTCGTATTTTTTAACTTTTCTACAATATTAGAAAAAGAGAATTTAGTAGATAAGATCTAAACATTTTATAAATCTGTTGTCGATTTCCTTGATATTCGCGTTCTATATGAAAAATATTTCATGGATTTTTTTGCTGAAAATCGCTAAAACCATTCTTATTTTTTTTCTACATTATTTAGATAACATTTTCATTCAGTAGACTATCCCCTAGATAGATAGAGCTAGATAAAAAGAGAATTTAGTAGATAATATCTACACATTTTATAAATCTGTTGTAGGTTTCCTGGATATACGTGAAAAATATTTCTTGGATTTCGCTGAAACTGATTACGGTACTATAGACAACTATGACATTAAAACACAGTAACATTGCAAAGTTATGACGTCATAGTTTTTTTTAGTACTGTCAAGCTCATCTTTTGAGAAATAGTGGACAAAATAAAAATATTTTGCGATACCATCATCCGACAATTTTTTTTCGGTGCGGCAAAGATGCTAAGCCTTAAAGTAAAGGGAAAAGTTTTGAAAAAAAAACACCCCATTTCCCAGAATATTAATAAAAAAGTCGTCCCACTCAACATACTGAACAAATATTAAAAGCCAATTATAATAATAATAATATAATACCAATTATAACCTGACAAGATGAATACAGCAGCATAGACTATTCCAGAATGACGTCACGGTCAATACGTCACATGATGATGATATACTAATGGACAAGCTGTCAAAGTCAAGCAAATCATTTGATCATAGAAACACGAAAAAAAAATTATATTATTCTGTGCCATAGAACAATAAACGTTGACATATGTTGCCTGGTGTTAAGTAGAAAGCGCTTCTGTACATTTTTAATAGTAAGAACACTTTTTGAATAATTGTATTCAAAAATAGCGAATAGCGCAGATAAAATACGATAAACATACATTAAAGAGCACACAGCAAATAATACAAATGACATTGACAGATTGCCCCCAGAATGCCCCTCAGTGGCATATGCATGAATAAAATCACGTATTCTGGAATGGTCTACTCATAAAAAGTCCCAGTTCGGTACTAGGGTTAGTTTGATACTAAAACTTCACTTCATAGTAACTAGATTTGTTTATGAAAACGACTGATGATGGCGTTTAATGATGATTCTATCATTATTGAATAAATTTCGCCCGTACCATAGTAACATGTTTTGCCACTAGGTGGCGTACGCTCATTTGAAAGATTCCAATATAGAGAGAAACATAGTATTATAGTGGCAGGTGAACGCCAAAAACAATCAACCATTTAAAAAAAAAACACAAACGAAATATATTGAATGAAAATGACTTACATCTTTTCCAGTACATGGCATCGGTATGGCATCAACTTCATCACCTTCTGACAGGACAACATTCAATAGAATGTCAATTTTCACTTTAGTCTGCATTTTAGTTTGTCCTTGTCTATTCTTTTTTCCAGGTATAGCTTCTTGAACTTTTTTAAAATTCACCACTGCACCCCAATCGTATTCGGCTTCTTTAGTTTTGATCTATAAAAACACACCAAAGAAGAAATACCACCAATATATTTATGATGATAAGGAGATGTTTTTTTTTCTTCAACTGTATGTACCTACGAACCTTTATCAATCGTCCGGGCTGTAAAAATGGTATCAGGTATTCGGATTTTGTCAAAAATATTCGAAATCTTGTGCCTAAATCGTCCAATTCTTGTCTAATGTTGTAGTAGGATGCTATCTGATCTTCTTTCTCGAGGTCAATTTTTTCGTAAGCTTTGAGTTTCTCCTGGAAATCTAACGGTAATGGTAACATTTTTTGCGATTTATCCCCAAAGAGAATTTTGCCCGACATACAAGCAACGAAATTTTCTTGAAATAAAATATATTTTCAATGATTAAGGTAGTTATCGCGAGATAGTGACAAAAGTATGAGGTTCTATGCGTCAACATTTTTGGAACTTATGTCAATATTTATATATTTATTTTATAGGAACATCTTCAATAGAGAGTACAACAATATTTTTAATTTTTTATTTCTTGTACTTACTTTCTATGTTTTCAAAGATAACATCTGTCAAAATATTTTGACTATGTAGAATGTACAGTTCATTTTTCACACTAATGTTGATATATTTTGCATTAGAGATGGAATGTGGCAACGTAAAATTGTCAAGTTTCTGACACAAGCAAGGTTAGGTACTGAGCCGACATTAGAGCGTTTACATTTTAAATTTGAATAATATGATGTCTAGTCAATTGCTGTCAAACGGTAAATTTATTAAAAAGGGAATTCTTAGAGAAGCTACAAAATTTTAATATACCTAAGGCGAGAAAAGGAAATCCAAGTAGAAAATGATTTGATAAAAAATATTTGTTTCTTGCAAAAAAGGGTAACGTGTGTAATACTATACCTATTACCTATATACTGTAATACTAGATAAAAGAGGAAATTTTCATAACGCAACATATGATGTGCAAATATTAGAAGAAATATCATCAAAATGTCTTCCGAAAGAAAGATTGTTTTTTAAGGAATGAAGTGACAAGAAAAACTTTATTACCAGATTTAATGATTTTGAAAGAAGCTTATCAAAATGATAATACTGGCAAATTATTATAGGGACAAACGTCAACTAACAATACTAAAATGACGAAGAACGGAAGACGTATAAGTAATATTCAGCGTTTCTTTGAAGAATATATTTCGTAAATATTCGCAATATTTAGTTTTCCAATTTTATTCTGTTGTTATCTATACAAGACTTTTATTTTCAAACCTTCGTAGATGTACAATAAATGTGAATAAAATCGTTTGCGATATCACAGGTCTGTGCTACTATGAATAATTTTATTGCTTATGATTTTATATTGATAAATTGTTTGTTCTTTTAAATTTCACTTAATACAAAATTTACTTGAATAAATGTGTTATTTTTCCGATTCATATTGACCCTGTGTTACTATCTAGTCCAGATTAGAGCTGTTGCCAAATATCACCAAAATCATAAATGTATAATACGAAATTTTCGGAGATACTACACTTTAAAAACTTATATTAAAAAAAACGGAACGATGAATCGCTTTGAATTTTTATTTACATTTTTATCAAGGTTTATTTTATAATATAATAGTTTTTCATTGAATTCTTTAGGAAAGTGTAAGCGAAAAAAAAAACATAATATATTCGCTCACCTATGTAAGAATGGAAAATATAGGTATATTTATTTTATTTTACAAAACGTTGAATTTTAAAAGAAATCTGTCGAAAACAAATTTACGCGATAACTACCTTAATGCCAGGTTGATTTTTTTGTCAGAAGCTTTGTTTCAATCGTCCTATTAACATGTTTCAAGCTTGCTTAATTCATTACAGACCACTTTCGAGAACTTTCGCAGAGGAGAAAGTTGGGCGTGTCGTCAATACAAAGCTTCTGGCAAAAACAATCGCTTTAGTGATTATTAAATAGGGGCGCTATACTATAATATAAATAAACAAAAGTTAACCAATAAATCATAATCAAACTCACCATCGTAGTATCCTGGAATAGCCGCTTGATTTTGAAATTGATAAAATGATCGCTCCAACATGTATTCCGGATTAATTTCTTCGACCCTCAACAAATTCAACACCATATTGTACGTGAGGTGGAAGGCGGAATTGATTGGATCTGGGAGACCTTTGACCATATCTCTGCCAGCTGCCGATGGTACTTTTTCGTCCACCATTAAAATCACAATACCTTTGTCGTCAAGTCCACGTCTGCCAGCTCGTCCCGACATCTGGATGTACTCACCAGAAGTTAACTGTAAAACAAAGAGAGAAGAAAATAAGCTTGCAGTGTGTCATCAGATTTTGTTGTATTAGAGTATCACCACAGTCTAAAAAACATGATTCATGTTATGCCAACTAAGCGAAATTGAATTTATGTGTAGATAAAAAACTGTAGAACAAAAAACAGCAGAAAATAAACTTGCCGTGCGTCATCACATTTTGTTGTATTAGATAATCACGATAGTCTAAACATTATTCATATAGTTATGACTATGACTCCGCAAAATTGAATTTATGTGTAGATAAAAATAAGACTTCCATTAAATGCACTGAAAGACCCAAAGAATATCCTAAAATATGTGTTGTCTTAATTTATCCGTATAATAAATTGTTGTTTTTTTTTCAATATTCGGATACTAAGTAAATAAATCATGTATTTCGTTAAAACTGGTCATTAATTACAGTTTCGGACAAAGATTATCCTGCAGAATAGCATCGTATCTACTGTAAGACTCAAAAATCAACTAGCCGAATAAAATTTTAAAAAGTACCACTTGTGACATCTATTGCTGAATAGTTAACTAGCTCTGAAAACAATATGACGCAGTGAAGTTACGGTTTACACCATGAATTATTAACTTAGCGACACAAACAGTATGTGTGGACGAAGTCACGGGCATCTCCTAGTAAATAATATAGGCTACTTACACGAAGCCTACCGGCACCGTCATCAGATGGCTATTAATCTTCACAATGAAACAAAAAAAGGTGATGAAACTCACAATAAAATCATATCATATTGTAACGTGAAAGGGGTACAGTCGCCGGCAATGGGCCACAAACTGGCGGCGTCCTTTTGATGCTTATGCGCGAGCCATGGGGATCTCGAGAGCGGCCGCTGACAAAGAGTGCGATGCATATGCTCATTAGGATACCGACAAAGGATTTCGAGAAAAAATCAGTGGCGGCTGGAGTGATCTAAGGAGGCGACGAAAGATCTGGAGTCATTTTCGGGTATATATTTTGGAGAATTGTCGGCATGAAAGACAGTGTGCAATAATAGAAAGGTCAGAATAATCTAGTAAGAATATTCAGTTGTAAATAAAAATTAAAATTTATATTATTCTACTTTCGAGTGTAAATAAAGTTTACTTAATAAATGTAAATTAGTCTTCACTTATCTGCGAACCCGCATAAAAAACAATAAATATCACTCGAAAAATGCGTCTTTGTACATTTGATATGAAGTTATTCTTGTCTAAAACCATGGCGGGTTGTCTTTACAAACTACACGGCATCACGGTTTAAGCTTCTACTGTCAATTCGAAAGATTCATGTAACTTTATCAATAACTGAGTTGACCGACTAGTTCAAAAATGACGATGATGGGATTGAAACAAAGCTAATAGTTACATGATAGTATATAATAGTACTGAATATAAATTTTCCTAAGACAAAGTTTATGGTCTTTAGCTGTCAGCCATACCTCAACACGTTACTACAGATAAATGGACAAAATGTTCAGAGAGTATAAAATTTCAAATACATTGGATGCTACATCGCCGAGCAACGCGACCCGGATAATGAAATTAGATGCAGGATTGAAGTAGCCCGTACAACGTTCCAGAAGATGAGATCACTGTTTTGTAATGACAACCTGAACCTACAGCTGAGACAAAGAATGGTTAAATGTTACATTTGGTCTATTTATGTTGTACGGAGCTGAAATCTGGACACTAAAACCTGCCACAATCAACAGCCTGGAAGCATTTGAAATGTAGGTACATAGACGAATGCTAAGAATACCATGGGTGGCTCTGCAAATAAATGAAACAGTCTTAGACAGAGCTATTGCAGTCCGTGAACTTTTGACAACAGTTAAATACCGAAAACTGGCATACCTCGGCCATGTTCTCAGAGGAAATCGTCACCAGGTGCTACAGCTTATAATGAAGGGAAAAATAGAAGGCAGCAGGGGCATAGGAAGAAAACAAATCTTCTGGTTAAAGAACATCCGGGAATGGACGGCATACATAGTGTCAAACAAATGTTTAGAGTGGCTGAAGATAGGGATCAGCTCGCCACCGTGATTGCCAACGTCAGGGGGATCTGACAGGGCACAATAAGAAGAAGATATAATAGTACATTTTTCTAATAAAAGAGTTCCACGAGGATAACTTCTAGATTTTACCAATTCAACTCGTCAGTGAAACTATGTAATGTATTGGACTAATTCCCACAAATGAACTGTTTTTTTTTTGATAACCATAAAATAATGAAAATCTTATTTGAAAATTTAGACTCACCCATCTGTATCCAGAACCATCGTATTTTCGCATACCAGAAAACAGCACAGTCCTTGCAGGCATATTCAGACCCATGGCAAAGGTTTCGGTGGCAAATAAAGCCTTGATCAGCCCCTCACCAAACAGAATCTCAATGGTCTCTTTGAGAATGGGCAACAGACCACCATGATGGATGCCGATACCACGTCGCAACAATGGCAACAAATTCTCCACCTGCGGCAAATGTCGATCATCTTCACTGAGCACATCCATGGCATTATTGAACACCTCATCGACCAATTGCTTTTCAGCTGCCGTATTAAAATCCAACTTTGTCATTTGCATAGCATACAGCTCACAGTCCTTTTTGCTGAAACTGAAGACAATCACTGGGGCAAAGTTACGCTCCATGATCATCTTCACTACTTTGAAGATGTCGGTTTGTGTGGGGTCTTTGTTGGCTATGCCGCCGCGGCGACCCTTAACATCACCCTTGGCAGCGTCGCCGGAAGCTTGCAACACCGCCATGGCCGCATTGAAATTGTCATCCTTGAAGGTACCAGTCTCATCAACGACCATGTGTATTCCACTACCGCCCACTGGGTAGATGAAATGTTGCAACGGAGTGGGACGATAATCGGTGTAGACGACATGGCAGGGTTGTTGGTGCAAATGGGCCACCCATTCGGCAAATTGACGGGCATTCGGGATGGTGGCCGATAGAAAGACGAAGTGCACGTTATGAGGTAAGAGGATGAGTGTTTCTTCCCATACGACACCACGTTCCTTGTCGCGCATATAGTGGATTTCATCGAAGATTACCCAACCGACTTCTCGCATAATTTCCGAACCACGGTACAGCATATTTCTGAGAATCTATAAAGAAAATACATACTCATAGATAAAAACAATAAAAACCTGCACATTCTAAACGAAACGTGCACTCCAAAGTGTCACTCATGAAGATAATAATTGGCGTTACGAAAACAACACAGAATAAGTAAGAACAGAAAAAATAGCTAAATGACTTGTTCCTGGTTAGAAAAAGGTGTGCAATCTTAGACCTGCCCAGGTTAACATTTATAGTGAGATGGTAATGAGGATCTCGGAAGATCATAGAAATATCAACTAGCAGACTGTGTGTCAAATGTCGTACTTTCTAGTGCTCAGGTAATTTCATTTAATAACTGTATGTAATAAGCGCTTTTCATTTTTTTTCTTCATCTATCATTCTAGTCTATCATCTTCTATGTCTATGGAGGAGACTGGAATGAAGGAATAACATCTTCGATAAAAACGATATAGAGTTTTGCATTGTGAACGTGCTCCGATTTTGATGGTTCTTCTTTTATTCAAAAGATGAGAGCTGAGAAATGGTCCCATTAAAATTCAACTGTTTTGCTCCCCGGAAATCTTTTTCAAAGGGGGCAGAAATTTGAGACAGCAAAAGTAGAGCAAATTCAGTTTCCGGAAACGGTTTAAGGGATCATTTTTGAGAAAATTCAACGGTTTCATAGTTAGACACGAGTAAGATTTCGAAAAAATGGTAAATTATATTTACTGAAAATTTGGTATTTAATATATTTTCTGTTGACACTCAAAAAGTGAAATAATTAACTCTTTACAAAATCTAGAACCGATTTTATTAGTTAGTGCACAAAATTCTTTAGTGTTTTTTTTTAAGTTGGTGCATGAGAATTCTTACTGTTTTCTTTAGGTTGGTGCGTGAGGTTTTTTTATCTACTTTTAACTTTACCACGTCAAAATTACCAGTTCCAATACCTCTAATATAACCTCATATTTTTTGGAGCCACTATCCTTCAAGGAGAGCTTTTCGCAACAATACTTTCTCATTTTATGAAAAATCATCCAAAAAAACTAGCTAACCCGTGCGAAGCATTCGCATTCTAACCTACTTAAATCTCACTAAATTAAAGTACACACCGTATATTTACTATCGTGCAGTGCGTATTTAGTGCGTTATTACAACGAAATTACAACAATCTAAATTAATAATTCCCTCAAGGGGTACGGTAAAGTCAATTGAAACCTTACCTGAATAATAAAAAACATTTTTGATTTGGATTTTTGAAAATTGCAATTATCACCCACCAAAGTAAAGAAAAGGACTGAGTGCTTAAAAACAGAGAATTTACAGAGAATAAACCTTGTATGCTCTTTATTTTGCTAATTTATGTTAGTATGTTTTGAAAGGTGATTTTAAATAAAAAATATTTATGTAAAAACTTTTGCAGTTTCAATGTACTATATTTACTATTTGAACTATGCTATACGAATGTTTGCCTTGTCTAATATTCCTTGAAACCGGATACATACCTAATTACAAAAATATCTACCTACATTTTGTAAAAGGTTGTGTATTATGAGTCACATTTCACCTGAGCGAAGCTACGCATGAGCACAGAACAGTTACCCCCTTAAACCTATAATCTACAGGATAAAGGCAGATCTGCCGTCTGTTCCTAAATACAAACCATTAGCCTGGCCAGGAATAACTTATACCATCATTCAATATCATATTCCTATATCGAGACCATATATCTGTCAATTTTCGACGGCCATTTTAACCCTAGCCAGGCTAATGGTTTGTATTTTTGAACAAGCTGCTGTTCATTCGTTATGTCAAACGTCAACTAATATGTCAAACGTCAGTAATATTCTTTGAGTATGTCCAACTAGTCTTAAAAACAGTTATAATCTTTGGAGGCTTTTTCTTTAAAGCTTCAATGCCTCATAAAAACTATTTTTTTTTTCTTACAAATTAATCTCGTTCTATCGTAATATTCTTTGAGTATGTCCAACTAGTCTTAAAAAAACAGTTATAATCTTTGGAGGCTTTTTCTTTAAAAGCTTCAATGCCTCATAAAAACTATTTTTTTCTTACAAATTAATCTCGTTCTATCTGTTATTATCCAATGAGCCATAAAACGAATTTTTATTCATCGTAGCACAAATGAATGACATGATTCAAACGAACTGAGATTTAGAATAATTATTAAACATCTATGTGAAAAAATAAACAATTCATTTAATTGTTGCAAATGGTTCAAGTAATTCAATCATGGCATTAAGTTGATTATCTCGTTGAATGTGACTTTCAATTCAACAACCCAAGAAAGGCGTTTGTTTAAATAGCCCAGTATGTTTTTCAAGTCATGTAATGAAATTGTATCTTACCTCAGTAGTCATGATAAGACATGAGGCGCTCGGATTTATGGTGACATCGCCAGTAACCAAGCCAACATCTTTGAATTCATCCAGAAATTCCCTATACTTCTGATTTGACAGGGCCTTAATTGGTGTTGTATAGATTACTCTTTGTTTATTCTTTAAACTCAGGGCTACCGCATACCTAATCAAAGAAATTAGAAATGTAATTGATCCAATAGGAACTAAATAAGAAATAATTATTAGTCTTGTAACAAGCAATTTTGAAAAATTATTTAATTGTTTTAATAACAAAATAAAATATAATTGAAGAATGAAATCTGTAATATAAGACACAAATAAATTTAAAATTAAACCACCAAAAGTTCTATTCGAACAGAAGCATTGAAAGAATGTACGAAAACCAGCTGTGTAAAATATAAGAAAGACATTTCCAGAGAGTATCAACGAAATATACACAAAACGTTTTTATAATTATTTGATGTTGATAAATCTTGATTTGATAAGTACTAAAACAAATTATAATTACATTCAAGATAAAAAAATAAAGAAAAAAATACATACTCAGCAATAACAGTTTTACCGGCTGAAGTATGCGCTGAAACCAAAACCGACTGATTGTTAACGATGCATAAAATGGACTCCTTTTGAAATGGATCTAGCACGAATGGGTACGTCTTGGCAGGTTCTCCTCTGGCCGGTTGCAATGGCACATAGGTCTGTCTAGGTGGACATGCTACTTCGTGAGTGCATGAATCTTGCGTATTGATTGTATGTATCTCAATGCGATTTTTCAATTCTTCGAAACTGCGAAAGAATATTGTTAATTGTTTATTGAAATAAAAAAAAGTAATATCTATACTGATAGCTTGAAGGCATGTAAAACACGAAGTTATGTTGTATCTTATCGCAATATACAAATAATACACAATACGAGATAGCGTAGGTCATTTATAAATATGCTTACTTAATATCTTTCACGTCAACATCTTCAGCTTCGGGCTTGATCCTCTTGGCGGTAGAAGACGCTTCATCGGCCTCGTTTTTTCTTTTGTTAATATGTACATCGGAAGTCCTGAACCCGAAAAGAAAAAAGAATCCATTAACGTGTGTTTTTGAGGTTAGAATTAACCGCTACAAACCTGTCGGATATTTCGTCACATTCCGTGGAATTTTCATCTTTTTTCACAGTTTTCTCATCGACAGCTTCTTCGAAGCAATCGAAGAGATCGTCAATAGATTCAGCCATGAGCTGATTCTTTGAAAATTTTGGATTTTTCTGTCGAACACGCGCCAACAGCGACAACCCCCAAAAACACGACAGCTAAAAAGAATGAACAATCGAAGATCATCGGAAACCGAACTGGCAAAACCGACTACCGGTTGCTGTGAAGCGGTAAACTTGAACAATTATTCAAAATCAACGTTTTGTAGAAAATACTTCGTAACCAGTCCAATGAAAGTGTAAAACGTAAATTATCCTTATCTCATTCAAGATGTGTATGTGTGTTTGAGTAGGCGTTTATCTCTGATGATTTTATTATTAAATAGGAGTAGAGGATTGTTGAGAGATAAGGGCTTTTCATTTTTATGTCCATCTGTTTTCTCTTTTTAATTATATGTTTCTTCCATGATAATTTATTGTCTGTGTATAGACCAAAGTACATCAGGTGCTCTGGGGATTTTTACATTATTTAGAAATAATGCGGGAGCTTCAGAATGTTTCAATGTAAAAGTGACATAAGCTGACTTCGTCTCGTTTATTTTCATTCTCCATTTTTTCAGCCATTCTAACACTGTATTTAAGTGCTGCTGTAAATTTCCTGCTCGCTATCCGTACATTATTATGCCGACACAGGATTACAGTGTCGTCTGCAAATGTCCCCAGTTCTGTATTTGGTCTCGTTGGAATATCAGCTGTGAATAAATTGTATAGTATCGGTCGAAGGACACTTCCTTGCGGTACTCCAGAGTTGATAGAGTAGATCGCTGAGTGCTCAGTCCCAAATGTGATGCGAATGAAGCGTTCCGAGAGGTAAGTCTTTAGAAGCAGATATTATTCGCTCGGTAGCTGCATTTTTATGACCTGGGTGCCAGACTTTATGGAAAGCCTGTTGTACATCTAGGAATACTGCAGGATAGAATACTTTTGCTTTAAGAAATTCATTTATTATGGAAATTATACGATGGCGTTGGATTGGGTATTAGTTTTTCTATATTATGTTTAGATTAGAGTCTCTAAAGGATTTTTTTTTTTTAAGAATCTTAGAAAATCGGGAAATTAGGCATTTGGGGCGATATGAACTTGCATCGTGAGGAGGTTTGCCAGGTTTAGGTATTATTATAACTTGAGCAAATTTCAATTGACTAGACCAGTATTCTACCCTAAGTACCCAAAGTTTGAAGGTACTGGATAGCTTTGTCAGGTAGTTCAGATAATATTTTACCATTTATCAGGTCGTATCCACGAGCTTTTTTCTTATTCATACATTCAATTTCTTTCTGAATCTCATATGTTGTAGCTATTTTTATTGGTAGTGGTGCTTCCAGAAAATCTTCAATAGCAAGATCAGGATTGTCATCGTATGGGGTGAATAAGTTCTGAAAGTGTAGTGAGCAGAATGCCTCAGCCTTTTCTTGATCAGATCTTGCTCAATAGCCAGTTGTTGTTCTTATTGGCGATTTTGCTTGTTGCTGCCTCTTCCCTTTTTTAGTTACTTTCCATATTGAGTTATCTGTTCTTGACATATTACTTATATAGGTAGTGTTGGACAGACTGTTGTTTTGTTTGTTTTCCAGTTGATTTGTTAATCTGCCGAATAAGTGTTTTTGTCGACTGGATTATGAGTTCTTTGCTAGTTAGCTCTTGCTCTTCTTTTTTCATTAACTAAATCAAGTATTACGTTGGGTATGTCGTTCTCTGGTCTACCTTTGTTTTGGATGGTTGGTGTAGTAGTCCATGCACTTTCTTGTTTAGTCCTTATAAGGTAGTCTGTGTCATCATCCAAATCTTCTGGACACTTCAGTCTTACATTATGGTTAATTTTTTGACGGAGAAGCTCTCGAAATAATTCCCAATTTCTTTTCTTATTATAAAGTGACAGTTTTGTTAGAGTTTTGATGATTGTCGTGCTGATAGTTGCTATCACCGCTGAGTGGTCTGAGGCTATGTCATAATTTTTTATCACCTCAAGATAATTTGACGATATACCATTAATAATGTAGAAATCTAGTAAATCGGATATTTTATTGGGATCAGTAGGCCAATATGTTGGTTCTCCTGGGGACAGGTGCTGATAGTTGTTTTCCTGGAGAAGATTATAAAATTTCCTCCCCTGGAGTAATCAATCTTGAGCCCCAATAGGTATGTTTGCAGTTGAAGTCCCCACAACATATAAAGGTTTTTCCTAGAGTCTCCAAGAATGATTTAAATTGTTCCTTGGTAATGTTAAGTCTTGGGGACAATAAACTGCTAATATATTTTTAGGGGTAGGTAATTTATGTACTTGGACTGTTGTGGCTTACAAGAAATTCGGTTCATATTTTGGAAGTTCATGGTGTTTAATGGATCTTTTTATAATAATTGCAGTACCACCATTTGAAATTGATGCCAAAAGTCTTCTATCTATCTATAAATGCTTGACATCAAAATTAGTAACACTAATAGAATTAATATTATTTTTTATTTCTTACTGGACTAGCTGATATACCTATAGTTTTTCTAGAAAATTTCTTCTCTCTAAGGATCTTCGTTTAAACTATTTCTAACATCAATAGTTTTTAATAAATTTGTAAAAAAGACCATGTTTTTGTGAAACCTTTAATTGTTTATTGCTTTGAAATTGTTAATATGCATTTTTTAAATTTATGTCGCACATGGTTCCGGTTCTAGTTCCGTATTATTATTATTATTAATCCAGAATACTCTGAATAACAAAGAAATTGCAATGTGTGCCTTCCTAGATATATCTGGGGCCTTTGACAACACAACACATGTGTCTGTCAAAGAGGCACTCATAATGCGAGGGGTTAATAAAAAAATTATCAAATGGATGTATGAGATGTTGAAGACGAGAATAGCTGAGACACAGGTGGGTAATCAAAACACCTCTGTTAATGTCACTCGCGGAACACCTCAAGGAGAAGTAATATCTCCCCTTATATGGAGCCTAGTAGTAGATGAGCTACTCCACAGGCAAAGATTATTTAATCTTTACCCTTAGCAGCCTTATGGAGCTTGGCTTCAAATGCATTTAGAGCAAGAGGGTCTCAGAACTATTGAGCAATAGTGCTTGTCAGTGGGGCTACATATTAACCCAACCAAGACCACAGTAATCCCATTCACCCGGAGAAGGACACTGCCAACTATGAAACCCCTCTCTTTAAATGGAGACATTATAGAGTGGAAGTCTGAAGTCAAATATCTGGGAATAACCCTAGATAGCAAGCACTACGAGGAAAACCCTCGATAGAATATACAAATGTTGGCCTGTGTTTCTATTATCTGAGTTATGTGAACGTGCCCAACTAAAGCATTGGAGATCATCACATATATTAAACATCTTCATCTTGTGATAGATAGACTAGTCCATGAGGCAATTCGAAGACTAGCCAGGGAAGGTACCGGCAATGAGGAAATTAGGAATCGTAGAGCCTGGTCCTCTCTGACTAAATACATCCCATCAGCTAACCTTCTCAGTGACGAGATGATAAGAAAAATTAGCATAGAGAAAGCTTTTACTACGATGTTAAGTAGAAGATAAGATTGCGAAAGGGAGTCCACAATCGAAGCTCTCAAAAAGAAAGCCATCAAATGCTACACAAATGGTTCTACAACCACAACGGGGACTGGCGCTGGAGTATTCGGGCCTGGCACCAATTGCTCACTATCGTTAGGTCGCTGCCTGTGGTACAAGTAAATGATACCTACAAGAAAGAGTTTCAGGAGAAGGAAAAAACCGAAAGAGAAACACTCTATGGGGAGTAAGAGGAAACTTCACCTGAGGATCACCTGGTGACAGAATGCCTCGCCATTGCTAGCAAACGCAAAAAATGCTTTGGAGGAAGTAACCTCCTTGAATCCATCCCAGATTCAAGGTTGCAGTGTAATGAAAATCCCTTAAAACTTAAATTTACAATCTACATGACACCGCTGTCCGTCAATCCGTTCGTCTGTCAGCGGGCTCTACCTCATGAACCGAAAAAATCTGGGGTGTCCAACAAAAACACGACCTTCCTACATTACCTTCAAAGAACTATTTTTTCAAATTGTCAAGACAAGTAATAATGGTCATATTCAATTTTGATGCATGAGGAATTGTTTAACCAGAACATGATTAAAAAGTTAAAAAAATGCACAGCTAGAGCATAACTTTTTAATATGCGTTAAAGCAGATGGTAAATGGCTTCAAGCAGAATATTTTACACATTTTTCATTAAAATGTTTCGGTACAGCCGTTTTAGCGCTACTGTCTTGAGTATGAGCAGGATGGCCTTGGAGATATGTTTTCTCTGGGATGGCCAAACTGACTCACCGGCGAGCCTCATCGAAAAAGAAAGCAACAAAATCGGTCCATCAGTTCCTGGTAATCACGGCGCTTATGCTTACTTATCATAAAAGTTGCTCTATTACTAATAAAAATATTAAAACTGGGTAGGTACCTCCATATTTTGTTTATGTTGGGTATATTTAGATCGCATAAAAAATGATTAAGTGATTTTGATAGAAGAGTTGAAAAAGATAACATGATACAAAAATAAATGGATAGGAACTTAACAGTTTAACCGAAACAACCATATATTAATAAGATAAACCTGATAAACAAGGAAACATACCTATTAAGATTATAGTTGTCTCTGTTAAGATTAGATAAATAATTATAAAGATAGATTTGCTTCTTTGGTTCTCGGAAGCGGATAATTTTTGCTGCAATCGGCAATCGTTGGTGTCTCGTTAAGCTTCGATTTTTTTTCTAGTTTTCTCACGTACGTATATACTATATTATACGTTCTGCTTGTTTGGCAGTTTGGCATTCACATCACATTCAATTCATACATCAAAGATAAATATAACCCAAAGAGAAAGATGAAGGATATGTTCTCGGATATAACCAGAACCAGAGACAATATATAACCTCACTTTGATGGCTAATGTATGTTTGCTTTGATTGAGCTGGAACTATTTTTGTACTGATAACTGAAGTAATAAAATTTGGTTATTGTACAGAAACGATTCTTTCAAATCAATTATCCATTCTTATTCCATTTCAATGACAATTTCACCATGTCGAAAACAGAAGATATTTCTCAGGTAGGAGACTGGCAAAAAATTTCCGACTTAGGCTCTGGTGCATTTGGTATAGTCAGCCTGTGGAGGAATATCAGATCAGAAGATTTCGTTGGTAAGATAATGTGATTTTTTTTTAGCTAGAAACATTCTATAAATAAACCTGACACTCTAATAGAGACTTGGAAATGAAGCTATTAGTTTCCTACCTTATTATTTAATTCAATCACTCCTTTTCAGCAATAAAGAAGTGCAAATTTCATTTAAACTCCCATGTAACACCAAAACAACGAGAACGATGGAAGAACGAAGTCGAAATTATGAAACATATCAATCACCCTAATATAATACGATATAAACATATTCCTGCTGAACTTGAAAAAGCTCTATTGAAACGAAATTCAACCCAGTTACCATTGCTACCGATGGAGTATTGCCGTCAGGGAAATCTGCGACGATTACTGACTAAATTCAACAATGTATCCGGTCTCGAAGAACAAGACATCAGATACATTTTGGAGGATCTATCCAGCGGTTTGGAACACCTGCACAAGCTCAAAATAACACACAGGGACATTAAACCGGACAATATTGTACTACAATATTGTGAACAGAGACCGGGAAATACAATATACAAAATCATCGATTTGGGTTATGCAAAGGAGCTGACCGATTCCACCCAGAGTTTTGTGGGTACCTTACATTATCTAGCACCGGAAATATTTTTTGCGGAAAATTACAACAAAAGCGTCGATTATTGGTCATTAGGAGTATTAACATTTGAAATTATTTGTGGTGTACTTCCATTTCTGCCACATTTGACACCTGTTGAACGTTTCGTCAAGATCAAAGACAAGGGCATCGATGATATTTGTATCTACCTCAACTATTCCGGACACGTGACCAATTCACGTGAAATCAAAAAGGAGAACTTCATCTCATCATGTTTCAAACAGAATATTGAAGTATGGCTGCGACATGTCTTGCAATATGACCATGAAGTACGATCTCAACCATTTGCAAATGGTGTCAGTATTTTTACTTACCTTCAGAACATTTTGAGTAAATGTATTATCAATATTGTATCGTTATATAAAATGGAAATGTACTCTTATGAGATAAATGTAAGTACAATGTCGAGTACCCTTAAAGACTGGATATGCCGTGACATTAAAGCCTATAAGCATGATGTTATATTGATGTTACCCAGTGGTAGAGTCTTGAATCATGATGATGATCAGCTTTTAATAATGGATTTTTTGGGCAAAGAAAACATAATCTACGTCATTAAGAAATATACTCTAGTCACCATACCTATACAGTATAAATTTCCCAAACTAGTAAGGGAGGCATTGACTTCTGCTCAGAGATTCGATAAAAAATACCTGAAGGCACTCTACGCGCAAATGATGTACTTCGTAAAAAGTGAGAAGAACACGGCAGATCATTTCCGTACTGGTTTTAACTTGTACTTAATCTATTTGACATATTCATTCAACATGCTCAATGGTGCAATTGTGGACTCTTCGAAGGCTATGGAAAAATTGCTCAATAAAGTTGAATGCTACAATAAAATAAGGAAAAACGAAAATGTTTGTGATAGTAAACTCTTGAGTGATAATGGAGACTATAGAGACTGCTTGAATTGTAATCAACGGTTGGTAGCGTGTCTGGAGAGGCGTATTAAGAGTCATGAAGAGCTGAAACGAAAACTTGCTGTTATTTTGAAAAGGAAAAACATTGTTGAAAATTATGCGGCTGATATGAGGGAAATTTGCAATAAATATGATTTTTCAGAGCTGTAAGTTCATTTTTTTGAATATTTCTAAGTAGGTTTATATAAAAAACAAACTTTCAGGTATGTTAGAGCAATAAACATATTGGATAAACCAGATCAGAAAAAACCTTTTATAAAAGCTGTAACAAGTCTTATATCTGAAAGCATAAGATGTAAAGACAATCTGTTCAGTAATAAACATTTTGGTGCTTTCCTGAGGTAAATATATTTATATATTTTTTTTGTAATATTAGAATGCCTACTCTACTTGAATGTAGCCGAAATGTATTTTTTATATTATTTTTCCAGTGCTGTTGCCATTTTACTTAATCAAATCGACAAACTTCTAATGTGGACCAAAGATTTTGATGCCCACATTACCGAATTGTCAACTGCTATGGAGAAAAATGAAATGATTTATTGTAATATTGTTCGCAATGCTCCAAAAACACCATCTTTATCCAAAAAAAGTGAGAGAATACGCTTTTAAATAAAACATTATTCATTATTTCTTTTTCTTCAGAAAATTCTGGTTTGACTGGTGCAGAAGGGGACTTGTTGCAATTATCAAGTCTGAATTTAACCAAAGACAACCTACGAATAAGGACATTGTGAGTACAAAAATATTAAAGAAATCTTATTCTAACCAATTTTCATGATTTCAGGTTTGACGAACTGATATCGAAAAGTATTTCAGCTCATCAGAATTACGTTAAATTCTTGGATTTCTAATAAATATCTCTTTATTTACATGTTAAATAATATATTCTCTTACAACCTTATGTTTACCCATATATATATATATATATATATATATATATATATATATATATATATATATATATATATATATATATATATATATATATATAATATATATTTTATATCTTGTTAGATTGAATAGAAATATTCGTTTTTAATACACAAATTTCCCTATCCTTTGAAAATGCCGCCAAATTGTCAGTAACTTTTTGTTTTGCCCTAACCTAATAAACTAGTTGACAAAACAACCGCGTGATGTCAACTCGTTCCACCCGCGAAATCGATTTCATCTATTATCCCTATAATCAACATGTCTGAAAAGTTACTTTCCTCTTATTTCAGAGAATAATGACTGTAATTACGTGTAAAATCCTCAACATCGGTACTACATTGTGATAATTTAGGCATTAAGTAATTTAAAGGAATAGTTGTGCAGTCTAGTTAGCCATGCTATGAATTTGAATGTTTTCATTGTTAAAAGAAGTAACTGCCTCGATATCAATTAAAATAGTTACCATTTCAGAGCAACATTAGCTCAAAAGTGTCTGTGATCAATATTCAACAGTTATTGAGAAAATTGTGCAAAAATGCAGACTTCGGCTTTCGTTGAAGATTGGTTGGTGAGCAACACGGTGCTTGGTGAAGGAGCTTACGGAGAGTAAGTAGTGTAAATTAATTTGTTAAAAGTTTGTTTGTTCTAACTGAAAATTGTAGAGTGAAGCTGCTCATACATCGCAAGACAGATGAGAAAATTGCTTGTAAAATAATCGATCATCAGAAGCATAAAAATGCCGCCGAAAACATACAAAGGGAAGTGGTTATACATAAAATGTTGAACCACGAAAATATAATAAAATACTTCGGTAGAAGGCACGAGAATCTGAGGGAGTATATTTTCTTGGAATATGCAGCTGGTGGAGAGCTCTTTCAGCTTATAGGTAAGTTACATTATTTGCTTTTTGTAGATCCTTTCTTAAGTTGTTTTTCGTTGATACAAGAACCCGATTATGGTATGCCGTCACAGTCCGTTCAAACGTACATGAAACAAATTCTGGAAGGATTAAATTACTTACACACTCAAGGTGTGACACACAGAGACATAAAACCAGAAAACTTGTTAATAAGTCAGGATGGTGTGCTGAAAATTAGTGATTTTGGCATGGCAACCTTATTCAGATGGAAAGGAAAAGAACGTATGATGGATAAAAAGTATGTACCTGACAAAGTCTAATCAGAAGTAACATTTAAATTTGTTATTATTTGTTTTAGATGTGGAACGAAGCCTTATTTAGCTCCTGAAGTGCTGAAGGGTCCCTACAGGGCGCAACCGGCGGATTTATGGAGTTGTGGAATAGTTTTTGTTGCAATGCTCACTGGTGGTAAATTTATAGTTATACTCGTTCTAGATAGTCAAAAATCATAGATTTTGATTCTTATTCAGAGTTGCCATGGTCTGAGCCTACCGATAATAACCAAGATTTTGGTAAATGGCTGAAAGATGAATATCTCTCCGAAACGCCCTGGTCAAAACTCGGTAATACGGCCTTATGTTTAGCTAGGCAAATATTGAATGTTAATCCAAAGAAGCGATTGACTTTGCAACAGATACAGGATCACATATGGATGAAGTTTAACTTTGATAAGAGTAAGTGGTTTTACGACTCTGAGTTTATATTATTAGATTATGTGGCTATATAACGAATGGGGGCATTGATGGTTTTGTTCCAGTGTCGGTACTTTGGCAATTTAGCGGTATGATTGTAGTTGGAAAGTCATAAAGCTAGATTACCAAAGCATTGATGTGTTGGAAATTTACTGCAGGGGGTATTGGTTTATTTTCTTCATGGTAAGTTTGATATGATAGATAAAGTAGTGAAAATGAGTCTTAATATGTCTTTCCGTAGTAAGGTTTTTAATATGGTATTGGCACATAGAATAAGTAAAAGAAAAATGAATCAATACTTTTTGGTATATAAATATTCAAAGATGTTTTCAATTTTTCGAAGTTTAATGGTTATCTGGTCATTGAAAACAAAATTAAATTTGACTTGAAAATTATTGACTCTTAAGTTGAATAAAACATAGTTCAAATGAACAAAAATCGTACAAAATTACTGTTATGCAGTTTAATGGATATTTAAAGGCAATGTTGCTCAAACGCAATAATTTTCAAACAGAAGTAAATAAAAGATACAAAAAATGGCAGGATTTATAGGGACACAGTTCAACACGACATCAACATACTTCTAATTAATATTGTTGATCAGAACTGTTTCGGTTTCTTGAAACTGCCTCTAGACAGGAGTTCGAGACATAAGTTGAGGACATGTTGAACTGTGTGAGGGCCTCA
Organism: Crioceris asparagi; assembly: GCA_958507055.1. Lineage (NCBI taxonomy): Eukaryota > Metazoa > Arthropoda > Insecta > Coleoptera > Chrysomelidae > Crioceris > Crioceris asparagi. The sequence continues at coordinate 13,881,014 of OY293832.1, read as the reverse complement.
TTAGACTAAGATTAGATTAGATGAATAATTATGGTGAGACTTTTTTTGTCCTATTACAATCCCCTGCCAAGCCTTCGTACTCCCTAAATATCTACAGAGGCTGTCATCGGCCAGGCCGATATGATGTATGTGCTTCTTAAGCGTACAGAGCTCCTGCCATCATCCTAATCTTTCCCCGATTTTATCTGAATAGTTCGCCAGACACTTTGGCCGATGGACTTCTTAGGGAATAATTTAGCCTGTCGTGGGGTTTCTTACCACCTGCACTTTGCTGGGTTATTTCTTACCTGTTGGATATGCCCCTTAATTTGGCAATTGGAAATTTCATAGAAAAGCTGTGATTCTATCATAGCAATTGCACCATACAAATTCGAGCATATTTTCTCGGTTCTCAACAAATAGAATTATTTTTTAAACCTGTAAACTTATTTATACCAATACTATTATTCTCACTTCTCTCAAGATGCTCCCTGCTCGGATTCATTGGACGAGGATTCCGAAGACACTTCAGAACGGCCAGCCAAACGTTGGAACTCGATGGTGGAGAATGAGACAAAACTCCACAACCGTGAAATACCTCAAGTGGCTCTATCTCAACCCAATCTCAAAGTACGAAGACCCAATGATGAACAACCACCTGCCATTGTGCAGACATTGAAACGTGATCAAGTCACATTCTCCTTCTCCCAACCGACACACAATGAAGATCTCATGCTGCAAATGACGCAGAGTCCAATTACCAAAGAAAATTTCCATCATTTGGTCAAACGTATGACCCGCTTCTATGTGAAGACAAATTTGGCGAGGACGTTGGATTTGTTGGGTTCAATGTTGGATTCGTTGCACTATACATGGAATTTGGACGCAAATGGATCAGTAAGTGAAAAATTGTTTGCGTTTTTTCTGGTTACGTTTTTTTAAGAAAAAAAAATCTTAATAGTTTTTATTAGGCAGTAAAATTTCTGCTTTTTGCCACTTTACTTGATTTGAACCATTATTATATGTATATTAGTCCCTGTGGTTCCATTTGCCAATAATGATTTCCTAAATTTATAAATGACAACCCCAAAACAAAACAAAAATATTTCGTAGTGGCCAAACATGGATAAAATTTCTTGTTGATTGATAAAATCATTCATTTAAAATCTCAAAAAATGCTTGAATCAATACTATGATTTTTGTTGTCATTCTATTTTTTTTAATTTATTGTTAGGTGTCAATCTCAACGGTGGACATGTACAAGAATCAATTGACATTCAAGGCAAATCTTTTGGATATGGATGGAAGAATTTTGGCAGATTTCCGTCTGTCGAAAGGCTGTGGATTAGAATTTAAGAAAAAGTTCCTTAAACTCAAAGATTGTCTATCTGATATAATCGATAAGAGTCAATAAAATGTTGAAAGTTATTTCAAAAGTTGATATATATTTTTATATTTATAATAATATTGTAGTAATTTAATGTATTGTTCCAGTTTTGAAATGTTATTAAATAATATAAATATTGTAATCAGATTGTTATTGTATGAATATTTTGTATTTTTGATATCAATAAAGTTGTTTCAGAATAAAATAAGGGTTGTTATTTCTTCATTGATGTGCGAAATTAAGAACAGGTTGGCCAAATATGAGCTTGCAAAGAATTGACTAAAGTTGTCTTAAGAAAATGAAGGAAATTATTAAAAATATGTTTCTCGAATAAAATAAGACAAAAATATTTTTTAAGATGAGATAAATTCTATATATATTTTTTTTTGGTTAATCACTTTTGTCTCTTGTGCGGAGATTTCAAATTTGTTTATAAATAAACATCTGTTCTTCGGAGCAGCTGAACTGATTCTAGTTAACTTCTGTTTAAAGAGCTTTTCTTAGGCAACCAAATATCCTTACTCGATGTGATTGAAGTTTGGTATGCATAAATAGTTTATCTTTGTTGGTATGTTCCCACTAGAGGATTTTTTTGACAGAAATTGCGAAAATATCTATTGATGTTAGTTTTTTGCCATAATAAAATAGGAAAATGATGCCCCAACAACAAGCTATTAGTGAAAGCCGCGCCTCGATATCTTGCAGCTTACCTGAAGTATCGGAGAACAAATACTTCATGAGAAATTTCAATGTTGATTTTGAAAGTTCCCACCTTGGATTTCTCGAGATGTGAAAAAATATCGGGGGCAACCACCATTCAACTAAATTTGTTTCACCCTTTTTTTACTCTATATCCACAGAAGCTATCATCTTGAAACTCTTACATGGTAGAAAGTATCAAGTCATAGCTGATTTAATACGTTGAGCGTCAACATACAATCTGAAAATCTGGTCCCCTGGGCCAATTTTTTTTCTTTTTCGTAAACTTCTTAACACAATTTAAATTGTAAAATCTTTTTTTCCACTAAAGTAGAGCCTTTCCTATGTGCCCGTGGCCGGAGGAGGAGTATATTTGACTATAGGGCCTAGAGGCACTTTATTTCATGAAGCACTTATCGAAACTTGAGATTTTGTATTAACCGTATCCATGGCATAAACACGTTGCTTTTGGGAAAGTATATTTGAAAAACACTCAATATTCATAGTTGTTCCAGTTCAGGTAAAAATAGGTGTTTACTTCAGATTTTCTATCCGACATACATTTTAGTCTCCCTAAAGTAACTATAAGCAAAATGAGTCATAGGTAGGTACTCGCTAAGTTATGAAAGACAAATTTAACTGATTGCAGTGTGGCACAACGAGCGTGTCACATGTCAATAAATGTGTTAAAAGCTTCTTACATTCCTTCTCTTGTGTTTGATTGTTTACAATAATGCATTCTCTTTTGAGAAAAAGACAGGTATCTATCAGAATTTTTAAATAGATTATAGAGCTTTGCTCTGGCACAATCTACCTATATATCGTCGGCGCTGGATAAATATATTATCCTCGCACAAGATGAAATTGGATAGTGATAAGAGGTAAGCGTTAGTTAGCAGGCCAAGCATTCAGTACGAAAACAGTGTCGGCGATGGCTAACTATTTAACCTGTAAATATGACCGAGCTCTTATAATGTATTTGAAACATGAAATCGTTCGTTTTGAGGAGATCTTTTATATCCTGTTGTTAACTTTATTGGTTACAAAGTTACCAATATGGGTACTTGACTAATTTTTTGAACAATTTTTGTTTTGTAGTTAGACATTCAATTAAACAAAAAAAACAAATATACGAGTGAAAAAAAAATTCAAAAATTGTTTTTAAATTTCCCGCTTAAATTCTAAAAACGGCTGCAACGTCACATTCTCCCTTAGTTGGTGTCCCACGATGATAAAGAAAGGAGGAACAGAGCAGAGAACACTATCTGACCAGAGAGAAGATACAATATTGTATGTTCTCTCTGAGGAGGATTTGTTCAACGACTTGATAACTACCATGGTACAATAAGACGGTATGTTCTTCGCGCAGATATGAGTCTGGTGGGGGTATTCCTTGTCTTCCGAGAGTCATCCCAAAGCCGCCATATTTATTGTTATAGTGTCTTGTGCAGAGAACACGAACACTCTTGTGCAGAGAACACTACCTCCAAGATAATGGTAACACCACAGTATAAAGAAATATACAGTAGTCCATCTCTCGGCGGAACCTTTGACTTTTTTGATTCAAGGTCAAGAGCTGGCGGCCATGTTTAAATCGTAAAAAGTCAGGTCAGTACTGGAAATTAACATGAACCGTGGCAGGCCCGTAATTAAAACTTATGGATACAAACTTGATTCACTGGATTGATATAATAGATTATATAAATTGATCCATGAAAGAATATCGTCATTATCTGTTTTAAATTTGAAATTTTTGGTTATAGTTTTCAGAGTAGGTATAATACAATGAAACCCAGAAAATTAATTTCAGTCAACAGAAAAACAATCAAAAATCACGAGTATCTATAAAATCTCAAGTTCTATTTGTTACGATTGCTTCATTTAGCGTCCTCAAAGTAAATTAATAATAAATTCTTGTGTAAGTTGTAGTCAGCGCCGTAGTGATAAATGAAAAGAGTAATAACAGGGCTGTAATTAAAATGTCTCTAATATAAAAACAATTTATCGAAGAAATATACATATCACAAATTGTTCCGTACAATCATTTTACCTCGATTTGTTTTCAATTTCAAATTCTCGTTTATAGTTCTTAATGTATAATATAATGAAACACGGAAAAATAACAAATAGTCATAAGGAAAAAGGACAAAAGACAAGGATGTCTAAAATCACAATTGGTACCTTCTAAAAGAGTTCTTACAATATTCGATTTTATTACAATATCTTGTAAAAGATGTTCTGAAAAAAATGATCGAGTTTACTAATAAGTGCTACATAAAGTTATCATCAGTTATCATCAGGCATCATTAAACCCCCAAAGCAACTGGTATTTTGATGATAACTTTTGAAGTAACAAAATAAACGGTCATCATCAAGTTACCTGTTTTTATATTTTGGGAAGCCAAAAAAACTGAAGTCACAATTGTAGCCTTTGTTGTTACAATTCTTCGCAACACACACATTTCCACATTTTGTAAAAACAAATGGTACTTACTTTAAAAATAAAATCGAGATGATAAAATGGTCTATCAGTATATAAAAAGAATTCACGAACGTCACTGTACTAGCACCTACGTAGCAGCAGAAATACTACACGTACGCATCTGAATTATCAAGGTCTTAAGATTAAAACATGGCCGCCAGATGCGCGCTTTTACCCCTTCCATGAGAGTTGGAATACTGTATATTTCTTTATACTGTGGTAACACCGAACGTCTCTCTTTCTCTCTAAAAATATCTCAACAAGTAAACAATAGAATCGGAGACTTATGAAAAAAAAATATAAACAATTTCCCACTTTATAGTTTATGACAAATATCAATAAGGTTTTCGTCAAGTTTTCATATCTATAACCAGAGAACAGAGTCTCTGTTCTCTGCTATAACATCATAGTTGACGTAAGTGATTTACACCATATAATCGAATATACTGTCAATTTTAATTATAAACATACATTTAATCATTTCTGCTTCTGATACGTAATATGAGAGAATAGATGAAAGCATAAATATAAAAAGATTAGTTGATAATATACACAAAAATCGTAGCAAAATAATATTCTAATTTGAATTGGAAAGCGGGATAAAACAAATATGGCAAAATGTGATTTTTGGTATGTTAGGAATACCTAATATCGTCTGAACATCACTTTATATTGAATTTCCATTAATGTCAAGTACCCAATTAGCTGGAATATATCCCACATTTTATGATAACCTTGTAGGAAAAATTAAAAAAGCTGTATATAAAAATAATTTATTAAATTAAAAAATAAGTTATTATGTCTATCTAAATTACTGGAAATATGGACAATCTTTTTTGGTATCCGTTTCCACACAATAGGTTCCATATACCCTGAAATGATTCAAATAAAAAATCATTATTAGAATTACTATTTTAGTCAAAATATGAAATAATTACCCAAACGGCGTATCCTCCCCCATTGGAATTGACATACCGGGTAGGAAACCTGTACTAGATGACCTTCTTGGACATACAGCTGTACATGGTCGTCCAATAATTGAGTTGCCATATTTTATGGTTTGGGCAAAATAACAGGCACTCTGGAAGTGGCTACATCGAGCTCTTGCTGTAAAATAAAATCGTAAATAAACTATAGGTACACCATACTACGAACTTCTTCCAAAAAGTATATCGATATATGAAATTATGAAATAAGGCAAGTGAAAAAGTGACTTATAGCTATTGAATGAAACCAGGCATAAGTCGATATCATAAGTTGTCGAGATACTCAAGACTGGAATTAGCTACGAAAAAACAAGGACCCAGAAACGAGGAGATGTATCAAATACCCACATATAAAAATGACTCAGTTGAAACAGGAAAGCAATTTTTATTACCAAACCAACAACGTATATAAGCCTATTTATGTCTGTTTATAAAAAATGTGGTTTTTGTGTTTTTTAGCAGTAAGCTTACAAGTTTTTTCAGTAGGTGATGGAAAATAAAATGTCAATAACTATTAGGTAAATTTCTTATAGAAATATACCTATTGCGATCGTTCACACTTTTGAATTTCGAAAAAATTTCAACGGCATGTTGTTATATGTCTATAAGTTAGTCCAAAAAAATATTTGGTTCAAAAGTTTATATATATATATATATGGGATATTACGAAATTTGTTAACACGATAGAGGTCGCAGTTTTGAAGGTATCAAGTTCAAATTTGCTACAAAAATCAATCTCTCAAATATCTCGGTCGAGTTCGTTATTGGGCAATATCGGGTAAGTAGTTTCAAAATGGCGACCATTTAAACATTTAAAAAAAATATCAAAAAAGAGCAGTGGTGTAAATATTATTAAAAATACTTTTAGGTTATAGATATAATCAGTACCTACAACTTTTGTTTAAATCAATTTTTCATAAAATACACAGGTAAAAAAATAAAAATTAATAAAGAAAATTAACAAATATTGATAAAACATGAACACTCAATATAAATTTGATGTAATTGTACATTTTCTGGAGATCTTAATATAGACCCTGATTAAAAAAATATATAAGTGGACTCGAACCCTGTCTGCTTTATATTCAACAGTCAAAACAAAAACCTCTAACCGCAAGGCTATAACAATTTTATTTAATATTTGTAGGTATACCAATGAAAAGGTTGTTAAAATTTCAATTCAATGAATTTTGAAAAATTTACCTTTCCGCTGACTACAGGCCATCGGGATTTTTTTTTATTGTTTTTATTTAATATGTACACTGGTGGTTTTGCAAATGCAAACAAGTTTGATATGTATTTTGCTGCATTATTGGCATTTAACTAACTATTAATAAGATTGGCCAGTGGTCAAAATTCGTTCCTAATTCATTAAATTTAAATTTGAACAGTATTGAGGTTCTTCGGTCGAAGAGTGATTATGATTATTGAATATAATTATTAGAATTTTATTTATTACCTAATCTTTATTATCCTTATCGGCTGAATCCATCTGTATATACTTTCAATATAATTTTTATTGGACTAAAACATGAATATAGGTACATATTATAACTGATTTTTCTAAAAGGACCTGTTGTGCTTTTGAATCTCTTATAAATAATAACGTATAACAAAAGCCAAATACTTACCAAGTTGATTGCCATAGCAGTTTGGTTGCAATCTTCCTCCATTAACACAAAAATCCACATGGCCTACTTGATTAACTTCACCAAGGAAACCAGCATTTGTATGGATGATTTGCACTTGATGGGCATCATCTTTGGTCAGCTTAAAGTTCTTGTTGGCATAGCGGTCTATTAAAGGTCGAGCTGGATCTAAACCTGAAAACATACCGCATTATTAACATTCGAATAGGGTAGGTTTGAAGTAATGGTCTCTCAAACTTGGAACTACCAGGGAACGGATAATCGGTATCCACTCACAAAGATACTCAGTTTTTCACTTGTATCAAGAGGTCGTTCAGAGCCACAGTCTTTTACGGACCGGGATGCCTGACCAGGTATTTTAAGAAGGTTCAAATTGCAAAATAAACGTTATCAGAAATCTAACGATTTGAGACAAAACTAGATTACTATAATATTATTTTTGCGATTTAAGATTAACCCTCATTTGCTGATTTATAATAAACAGATGTCGATGTCATATCTTAAAACATTTCCTGTAGAACCTTTTTAATCCTATATTGCCGGGAAAGGGAAAATGGACCTAATTTGAAATTAAAAATAATATACCTATAGGGTATTCCATTTAAAAAATGTAAGTTTGACATGCAGTAGTGACCTTATGAGCCACCTTGTTTATTACTAAATAATTTTAAAATGTGAAAATTGTAAGCATTCGAGAACCTTTTTCGTATCTCAAAAGACAACGTACCTAGATATGAAAATTCTGGTTATAAATTGTAACGTGCATACAAAAATGACTGGGAATTATTTATCTTCAAGTTTATTTATTTACACACTAAAATATCACAGAACAAACTCCACCAGACTGTCGGACTGCATCGTACTCCAAAGTACTCCGTTCTTCAACATACTGCCGGTCTCCAAAGTCTACCGGTCTCCACCGTACTACCAGTTTCCACCGTACTGCCGGTCTCCACCGTCAGCGTAATCCGATCTCCGCCGTGACTGAGCTTTGCAATTAGCAGCAAATCTTCTCCAATATAAAGGCACGCCCGCATCTCCATCTAGAAGCTTCCACCTTCCACCGACATCTTGCATTGCCGTGAACATTCCACCAATAGCGCGAAATCACTAGTTGTTTCGGTATATAATCTTAACCTTGGCGTGTATCAGTGGCCATTAGCCTTACACTCACGCCACCCGAGTCCCACCAACGTCCGTACGTAAGATGCTCTGCCCTCTGACGAATCACACACGCCTCCTAATGGCGTCGACATTATCTCAAACTCGTTACAATTTATATATGTATCTTCATGTTTTTGAGTTTCTAGTTCTAGAGGGATGTTTTTGTTTCTACAAGTATAGTATGCCCATTTATTTGACGGAAAACAAGAAAAACCTTCCATGGACATGGAAATATGTAGTTTCAAGCCATGAAGAATTGGAGTGGAGTAGTGGAGACATTATTATTTTGTTCTTGTAAGTCTTGAAAACTCTGATGAGCATGCATTATTAGATAATGAATACCTCATTGAAATGCATTGAATATAATTTTGCGGTTTCTTGTTTACAAATGAACTACTAACCATATGGCGAAGTAGAATCTGTTTTTAAAAAAAATCCAAATCTTACCCACTATCCTATGTTGTTTCTTATCCAAATGATTGCTAACCATGCCACATATATGGGCTCCAAGGGAGTGTCCAATACATGTTGTGGCCTTGGCACTGCCACCTTGATCCATTATCAAGGCGTACAATTGGGCTGTACATTGACCTGTTTTAACAAAAAATGTTGCGGTCAATCATGTTTGGATGTGAAAGCAATTTTTAGTTTGTATATTAAATATGATAATTCTTCTTACCTATGAGTCTAGTATTTGAAAGAGCTGATATGTAGCAAGGAAATCTGGTCAAGGGTTCCCAGTCAACTGTGAATATGTTGTAGTCGTTTCTGGTTAAATAAGCTTAAAAAGAAAGAAATTTATATGAGTAAGTATAGAAGTAAAGTATTTTAGATAGATCATCACATATTATAAAGATGATTAGAGGAGCACGGCTGCGAGCTAACACCGACCGACTTCGATCATCGAAGTTAAGCCGCACAATACGAACGATTTGGACGAGTTACCGTTGATGCGGGCGCGCGTTCGGATCTCTGACAGTAGCATTGCATTCTCCTCCTTAACAGAAGAAGAAGAATAAGAAAAAGATGATTGAGAGACGAAGGTATATTACAAAATCAGGATTATGTGGCAATGGATCCTTCGACATTCGCATAATTCAATGAAAAATATTTCTGACAGCATTAAAATATCTCAGGCAGCAGTTGCAGATATCAATCTTTTGAATTATGAAGATAGATGATTTGAAAATTAAGGCTACATTGTCACTTCAAAATATGAAATGCTTCCTTTTACACATTATAACAGTTATAAGTACAGAGACTATTTCACAAATTGAATATATTAGAAGAAGGGACGAATTATGACATTGAAATCTTGAGGAAGATTTACGTTCAGTAGGTAGATACATTAAAATCTACCGTGGAGATTCAAGAGCAATAGACTGGAACTGGAAATTTCTGATCGGCTCTTAGGAGGACCGAAGAAAAGGTGTATGGATCAAGTGTAAGAAAAAATAGAGATTGAGAGAATGTGGACAAAGAACAAAAAAGAATTTACCGAGTATGAACAAAGCAAAGAGAACAACCTCTTGGAAATAAATCCAAGTTGTTGAGGACGGGTATATATGTTAGTTATAAGGTAGAAGTACTTAAACTGCTTCTTGTAAATAAAGAATGTTGAGCTTCAGTGCTACTGAGTCAAAATTGAATGGGTAAGATTTGTTTTGTTTATATGGAACTCATTCTCTATTTTCATTAGAAGTTATAGATTTCGCTAAAATGAGTACAATATTAGGGTTCCATACATCCGATATCAAAGCGGAACCTATATTACCGTATGTCAGCGCTTCTGTTCCATACTAAACATGCACCGATTTTGGCTCAACTAGGTCAAGGACTTTTTCCTTTCATGAGAATTTCCTGAAATAATTTCATGTATACAAGGATCGCTAGTAAATGGCAAAACCTAGCGGTCCTGGTTACTTGCCCCTCAGCAATAATGCAGCGTGATAAGGTATACCTCAAAACCCCCTAATCTGGGAGAGTGGAATGTCCGTAAAGACATATTGGTGTTTTGGATTCAACCTTAAACTATAGTGGGCTTATAATTTAGATAATTTTGTTTCAGATTTGAAAGCCTTTCATCAATGATGAAAATAATCGCAGAAATTAAAAATAATATTTCTTACCCCTTTACCCGATTTTAATATCGTCTAAATTAGTTATTTTGTTGAGAACATTTTAGAGACTATAGGCTGTCTAACACAAATTAGAAGTTATCATAATGGAATATGTTACCTACCTATCTTTTTTCTAAATAAAAAACTACTTTTCTATAGGTACCCCTTCTATTAGTTAACGATTCACCTCATTTGTTTCCCTTATGTACCTACTACCTATACCTTATCTATCTATATAATATTATAGCTAAACAATTTGTAATAGTAATCGTTTTGATATTGCTCTCTCCACAGAGAGAAGTGGGCAATTATTTCAGGCTAAAACTAAAACCTAATTACTTTCCAAACAAACGCGGTCGACGATGTTGATAATAATTACAATGTTGATGATGATGATGATGATGATGTGAACTTGTTAAACTACTCAGAAATAAATTAAAAGGCGAACAATACTTGCCTCTCATGTAGGTTGTGGAAATGCACTCTTGAATTTTCTATTCATTGCCACTCAACACGAAAACTAGATTATATACTGTGTTACATTGAAAATGTAACACCCATTATAAACATCCAAGAATATATAAAGGGAGGATGACTAACGCTGTATCCTGTTATATAAGCAGAAGTAGCTGAAATAACGTCCCGTGATAAGTTGTCAATTTGGTATGTTACGTAGTAATTCACTGAGTGTCTATTGTTGTATTTAAGCTTCCTTCGTGTCCATACTACATAAGGATGCGCTGCGTGATTTTGCGCAACAAACCGAAATGACATACGATAACCCAATGTTTTTTTGTGCTACTCCCACTACTCGTGTTACTCGTCCTCCCTATATTTGTTCATGATAAACATCATAATATTTAAATAGAGCATCCATAAAGTAAAGCATAAATTCATCATTAGCTAAATAGACAATAATATTAGCGAAACAGAATTTTTCATTTTACTGTTTTTCATATTATAATCTAATTTTTTTAATGGAATACAACTTTTTTTTTTCAATTTCCGAATCTCCCGTGATGAGCTGATGCCAAAAATGTATAAGCACGTTGCTTCAAATTGGTACAGGGTGGGCAAAAATACAAAAATTTCAAGTTACTTACAAAATATTAAAAGAATGAACATTATAGTATGCACATTAAATGAAATTACGTATTATTATACAACTACTTTGAGAAACTATCAAAAAACAAATTTATCTACAATTTTGAAATTGTTCTCACCTATAAAAGCTGTCAGATGCAATGTTAAAAATTATACGAGGTGTTTTTTATAGTTTATCAAAGTAGTAGTGTTGGCCGATTTCATAATCAAATTTAAACTCCTATTAATTTTAATCCCACGTTAAAAATTTCATAAATTAATTGATAAGACATATAATTCAAAGTTACTTTAAAAGAACGAAAGATAAGGTGACTGATGTTGTAAAAGTTAATGAAAAATGCACTATTTTTATTCCATCATCAAGATATGAGTTAAACAAATTGAAGAATTAACTAATCTCCTATTAGGGATTCATTATGAAATCGGCCCTTAATGTGCGTACTATTACGTTTATTCTTTTGTTTAATATTAAGTAAATAACTTGAAATTTTTGGAATCCGCTCAGAGAGATCCGGAAATTAAATAAATGTGGTTTTCCATTAAGAAAATGGTGATGACGTCATCACACGAAGGTGATTCACCCTGTATATTAGATTATAGTTTGAAAAAACAGTAAATTAAAATCAAAAATCGACATGCTTCGGGAATTTCTAATATTATTGTTTATTTAGCTAATACTGAATTTATGCGTTACTTTATGGACGCACTGTATTTTTATTAAACATATTTTTTTCACAAAAAACGAGTCCGAATTTATCATTTAGTGCACTGAAAAATACGAAATAATATTAACCTTACTGGTGCTGATAATTTTCAAGTAGTGCAATCATAGTTATATAAAAGACTTTTGGCACAAACTTCAAAAGTCCAGCACCAGTAATATTATTTTGTATTTTTCAGTGCACCAACTAATAAAGTCGGTCCTAGTTTTTGTAAGAAATTTTGCCCCCTTCCACCTATATGGGAGTAGGAAATGTTGATTTTCTTAAATGTGGGATAATTTATTAAAATTTTTCTTTCAAGGAATAAAAAACATCAAAAGACAGAAGAAGAACAGTTTCATCAACTCTTTGCATGGAAATTTTAACAATGATTCGGAACTCTCCTTGAGTTGTTAAATCTCCGAGATATGCTTCGAATAAGGTGATCAATGTCTTCTTGAGTCCTAAGAAATTTGAAGTTCATGTCTTAGGCGATACAAATTAGCGTAACTTGTGAGTCACGACGAAACCTGGTAGTAATAGCTGCTGTATGAGATCTAGCATTATCTTGTTGAAAAGTTGGGTTTTGCTAAAGCTATGTTAAAGTCGCTAGTTCTGAAACATTATGGGTATGTGGTCCTGAACATTCATGTTTCTTTCAAGAAATACTATTGGAAACCAGCTTCCATATGAAATTGCCCCCATAATATAACTCCGTAGGTTAGCGTTGTCTCACGTTTTGGGCAAAAATGAATTTCCCGCCTTTCATCATGTCTTCAGCCAATTCTTCTTTGTTCATCATGATTATGGATTCATAAACCAAGTCGAGAGTCGAGAAACTGATGTGTCCTCGGAGTTCGATCTACAGCTGCGTCCTCGAAAATTAGGGCATCTTTTCCCTGTATATATGCATATTAACCAGTGTTCTCAACTTGAAAGTGCAAGAACATTTATAGGGAGGACAAGTAGCACGAGTAGTGGGTGTGGCGTGTGGTACAAAAAACGGAGAGTTATCGTATGTCATATCGGGACGTTGCGCAAAATGGTGCACCGCATCCTTCTGTAGCGCGTGAGCAGATTTATTATTTATTTTACGTTTTCTTTGTTCTCTTGTTTATTTATTTATATATAAAAATCGAATCTCAAGAAAATTAAATGAAATATATGATCTACTATTACTTATTCCTTATTTTATAGTAGGAGCAAGAACGTATATGCCCTTGAGTAGAAATAAGGCATTCATTCAGTATTTCCAAAATATTTTTAACATCTTGGATCGAATTCGAAATATCCGAAATCATCCAGGTTAATGAATCTTCATGATGACATACATTGCCTCGCATCTTTGGATCAAATGAAGGACGTACAGATGCTTCCATATTTTCTTCAATCCTTACAAATGACAACAGGGAATCTGGATCTAGAGCTATCGCTCAATGCTCGTTTGGTAATTTCACACTGAGCTAATTTTGTTGAAATATTTCAAAAAGACTTCTTGCAGAGTCCTTCAAATTCACATCCATAGAGTATTTTACAGACATGGAGTCGAACACAGTAATTTCAGCAATATGCTCTCGTTTACAAAAGCACGTTCTTGTCTGATTTATATCGTTATAATACTGATTCTATATTGCTCACATTACAAATTTGATGAAAGATTACAAAACAATTACCTCAATTGAGTAATCTAATGACTTTTGTTTCAGAGTTATAATCAAGAACGGGTAAAGAGCATGCTCTTGGTAATGTGATAAACATTTAATACGTTAACCATAGATATTCTTCTTCTTCTTGATCTCACCATGGGCTATATTCTAGTGGACAATTTACCCGGCTTTTTTCAGCGTGAGAGTGGTTTGTCTGGCTCTAGACCATACCACTATCACTAATTAATTACCCTAAATATAATTATTCTTCAATGCTTTCGTCATTGTTGTCGTTTGAATCCAGAAATGTGCCTGGTTCCGAGTATAACCTTCGCTCTTGAGGTTATCCGCGAGGTTTTCCTCTTGTCTCCTTCAGACCACAAGCCACGTGCTTCTAACCTCAAAAGCTCGATAGGAATCAATCTCTTTTAGAATGCACATCCCCTGGGGCCCAGCACTCACGTCTTCTTCCAGCGTGTACGTCCCGTACGGAAATTTTTGATTTCCTTCAGAACCGAAGTGAACTCTGCCGAAATTGACACGGAAGTGAGCCATAGATATTGTTATTTGCCATCTTGCAGGTTAGCGAATGAAGTGAGGTAATGATACTCCGTAAGATACAGCGCAACACCCCAAACTGACAACTTATTACCAGACGTTATTTCAGCCATTACTGGATCCCGAATAAGACGAAGTTGTAATCTCTCTAAAGAATATTGGCCAAATCAGATACGAAAAGAAGAAGAAGAAATCGGAGAACACGTGCTAACCTAACCTATTTGCTAATCTGTTTTTAGGTAAAATGTTTACGTCAGCAAGCCATTTTTATCAGTAGCGTGTATTCGTTTTATGCAGGTACTATTATTGCCTTAGAGCATGGAATTACCAAGGAGACATCTCATTCGGAGAGCAAGTGAAGCCAAATGAGGACTAAATCAAAGGCCGCCAATGGACGTAACACCATATTCTTTTTTCGACAGCGACTCTTGTATCCAAGAGCCTCGCATTTCACCATTGTGTTAAGATAAAAAAAATTATCGTTTTCATTAAAAAATAGTACAAAAAATTTAAATCTTAATAAGCTGTAAACACAAGAAGAAGAAGAAATCGGAGAACACGTGCTAACCTAACCTATTTGCTAATCTGTTTTTAGGTAAAATGTTTACGTCAGCAAGCCATTTTTATCAGTAGCGTGTATTCGTTTTATGCAGGTACTATTATTGCCTTAGAGCATGGAATTACCAAGGAGACATCTCATTCGGAGAGCAAGTGTAGCCAAATGAGGACTAAATCAAAGGCCGCCAATGGACGTAACACCATATTCTTTTTTCGACAGCGACTCTTGTATCCAAGAGCCTCGCATATCACCATTGTGTTAAGATAAAAAAAATCATCGTTTTCATTAAAAAATAGAACCAAAAATTTAAATCATAATAAGCTGTAAACACCAAGTTGAGCAAGAAACTAATGGCGGTCGAAGAAAAATTGGCTTCACTTTCGTTTCTCGGCGGTAAACAGAGCAGCATCTCCTGTCATGTACGCATTACTTTTCTCTACTCTAAGATTATTCCAATTCTCTGGTTTTCGTGTTATGTATTATGTATGTTCATTGTCTAATTAAATATTATTGAGTGTTTCTAAATATTTGGCTGCGTGATATTTATGAAAATTACAAAGTTAAAATGAAATTAAAAAAGCTCCTTAACCTTTAGGCGATACCTCTGCTTGACAAATGCTCATGTGCATTTCTCCCAAATGTCATTTACTATTTGGCTTCATTTTCTTATATAGAAGTGATCATCCAGTTATTTTTTAAATCAGTGATCAGATTCCATAATATGTTTTACTGGGTGTTGCATTTTCTATATCATAGAGTATAGTATATACTGATAGAACGAAATATATCAGCTGGAAATTGGATGTATTTACTTACAAAGTAGGCTAATCTACGATGGAAAATAAGGATAAAAAATGTAATCTATATATATACAGGTATAAGTGCCTATATCTTCTATAGAATAAATAACATTATTCTGTGTCTATTCTTTACATAATATGTGGTGAACATAAGTATCAAGGTGCATAGTGTGCCATGTATATGTTTTTTATGAAATGAAGCGAGCAGCAAACAGTAAATGGTTTATTATAACTAAATTTCACTATATCTATTCAAAACAAAAGATGTGTCATATCAACTGTTGATTTAAGTTTCAAACATAATAATCGGGATTTAGAGAACCGTTTTCAAAATAAAACGAAACAATTTAATGTTTGAGAACATCTATTTACAAAATTACAAACCAAAATTGTATGCAAATGCGCTGGAAATTACACAGCTGGGCCACGAAGATTTCATGCAATGAGTTTAAGAGCAGGGCTCTATATCAAATGAAAGCCTATTGTAATGAATAAAAAATGAAGGAATAACTTAGCGACATCAGGAAGATCAAGTCAGAAAAAACAATATTTAGCAAACACTTATCTGCTAGCGGTGTGAGCTGGATATAAAAACGATTGCCAAATGCCATGGATTAGGAAATTTTACGCATACTTCTTTTAGGAAATACAAAATGGATAAGGAATATTTTTAACTATTACTGAAATTATGCTATTCTTCGAATAGAAATTTAACAGGAACGAATTGTAAACATGTTTTTTAAGCAAGATGTAGCCACCGCGCATATTTACTGACCAGTTAAAGGGCGTTTATTTGGTGTATTTGTAAACTCAAGGCCTCCAAAATTACCTGATCTTAATCCAGTGGATTAAGGGTCTTAGAGTTAACCATCTTACTGCTAACGACTCTTTGAAATCCATCTTCCAATGCAAGTGTTGCAAATAATGATGTATCCTACACATACCTAGACTAATGTTGCAAATTCATGATTGTCAGATATTTGCCCCTTTACGAACTTCTAGCATAAACAACTATTAGTAATATATTATTGCCTAAAAATAATTCAACTCACTAGACTAATATGTTGCTAAACAATTTTCATATAATAAAAATTAACTTAACGAATAAAATGTAGTAAACTAAATATCAATATTATTTTCAATATGTTTTGCAATTTTTTTTAAGTCTTAATTCAAAAGTATCCAAAGATCTTATTAAATTGATTTTCTATATATTTAAAAAAATATTTCATATAGAGTCCACTGCACAATGAATTCATTTTATTCTGTTTCAAAACTAGCTTTGGCCTATAAACTAAAATTATCTCAATTTTCCATCGAAATTCCCATCATTTTGGGGTTGTTATTGAGATTTTTTCCGGCCGATAGGCGCAACTGACGTTGTTTTGATTGTAGCGTCAAATTTATTCCTGCCCAGTTTTATCGGGCACACTTTATATACCTATACTATGCGAAAAAATAATGCAGAAAGAACCATGGTAAAAATCCAAATGGAATGTGTTTTCGGCTAGCTATACTGATCCTGTTCGTTCTCCCCTTTCCCCATTCAATCGAAACTGAAACAAATTTGCGTAAATCATCTAAATTGATGAAAAGATAATCTACTAGTGAAACCGCAAAATTCGATGAAAGTTTTTTATATTCGTTGTTGCTGGTTAAAACGATTAGAATGCTATTTAGGTTGAGTTGCTACATTTCTTTTTTTTTCGAATGTTATAACAATAATAGGCAGATAATTTGTATAAGTATAGAAGCTGTTATGTATTAGTATCAAATATAAATGTTGAAAAGTGTCTCAAATTATACCAAGTTATCCACCAAATGACAATTTTTAGCGCGATCAATGCAATTACCAGGCTTATGTGTTAGTCGCCAATTATTAGGTATCTTTGGTTCAAAAGTCTCCAGCACAAATAAAGAACTATTATAACACTAATAAGGAGAATCCATCCAATCAGGAGACGATGTATTATATTAAAAAGAAACCGACAAAAAACTGGCTAAGATCATTCTCGACCATGGCATCTTTCAAACAAAAAAACTGAATAGCCGGTCATCCTTTTAAGAGCTAAAATGCTTCAGAAAGATAGACAGATGCACACAAGTTAGCACATATCTCGATTATCCGTTTGGAAGCTACTTTGCCTCATACAGACAAACAATCTTAATCAAAGAAAAACTAGCTAAGAACATTTTCGACCTCAACTCATCTTTCAAACAAAACAAAAAACTAAATCAAATTTTGTTTATCCGGTTGGGAGCTACGATGCAACAGACAGATAAACAAACACCCACGATAAACTCAACTAGCTAGAGAACAATTTCAATCAAGTCATCTTTGAAACGAAAAAAAAACAGAGTAAAATCGATCCATCCGTTTGGAAGAACAAAAATCCTCTCAGATTCCTACCCAACTCAAATTTATAACACCACTCTGTTTAAGTCGGGGGTTAATAAAAGCACACTCTCAACTGATCTAAAAGTTCCAATAAAAAAGAGCTTTTCGGATAAAGAATGCAGCAATAATCTCCTCGAAATATGTAACAAAATTTCAGTATTAGATAACTGGCTACAACTATGACACAACAAAGTTATTCTTCACATTATCCAATATTTTCCCAAGACTTTCCGCGCTGTGGTCGACGAATCGGTAATCGTAAACGAAAACTGTTACTGTGGTAAGTATATACAAGAGATTGACCATTAAACATACGACAAAGATTCGAAAAGTTCTAGTTCGAGTATATAGTGCTTATTCGAATATGTGCTTTTTTATCATTGAACGCACACTTTGCATAATTAACGTGCTCCGATTTTTGACCGACAAACCCCGAACGAAGGAGGTATACAATTAGACTGTCTGCTTTATTTTAATTTTTTTGGTTCGTGCGCTCCTTTTATATAGTAAACGAGCTCCGATTTTGATGATTTTTGATTCATTTGAAAGAGGAGGCTTGAGAAATGGTCCCATATTCATAAAAACACAAATCCGAATTCTCCTTCCCTGCGAAAACCGCCCCCGGTATAATTAAAGATAGGACAATATCCGGAAACGTTTAAATTGAACATTTTTTCAAAACAGTTACGGTTTTCGAGATAGATGCATGTTAAATTCTCAAATATATCTATTTGTGCTATGTACAGAGGGCGGTTTCTTTCGAAAATTGAAAATCTACATGAAAGACATAATTATTTGTAGCAACATTTATACTGAACATTTTTTCCTTAGAGTTACCGTTTTCGAGTTCAATCGGTGTTAAAATGGTAACATAAAATACTAGAGCGTATTTTCGAAGCCATGCTTTGAGATCTCAATAATAATAATAACGACTACGAGCAAAAAATATACGTGGGTAGTAGGTAGTATCTTCATTGGTATTAGTGAACGTTCAACAATTTTCGTGACTTATGTTAGGTACACTCAAAAGTGAAAAATAAATATTTTTTACAAAAAATTGGACCGACGTTATTAGTTAATGCCCTGAAAAGAATAGAATTAATATTATTTTATACTTTTCAGTGCATTAGCTAATAACGTCGTTCCAATTTTTTGTAAGAAATATTTCTAGGTAAATTTCTTATAGAAATGTACATATTGCGACCGTTCACACTTTTGAATTTCGAAAAAACTTTTGGTTCAAAAGTTTGTATATATATGTACAGGGTATTTCATTAAGGGTGGAGAGGTAGCATATCTCAGAAAGTAATAGTCGTAGGACAATAGGGAATTGCTGGAAATTATTTTTAAGTTTCTAACTATACCGCTAGAGTGCGTAATAGCTACGGTCGTATATGAAAACTCATTTTTCTTGAAAACAACCCAATATAAGTATAAAAAATAGTACCAAAGCAGTACTGCTTCAATTCTGCATCTTTTTGATCTGTCACTTTTTATTGTAGGACGTGAAATAAGGGCCGTAGGGAAGAAAGAAGTTTTACTGATTAAAATGCTAATAATTTTGGTTTCCCTTTCCAGAATTGAGCAAACTGTGTCTCGTTCAAGAAAGGAAGCTTTGTTGATTGAGAAAACAAAATAAGCTTTCCATATTGATTTTTGTTGATCACGCTTGAGGTTGCTATTTACAGAGTTTCGGGTTTATTTGATTTTTCTTTGAAATTTCAAATAGAAAATGATACAATTATTTCATCTTATTCGAAAATTAGATTAAATTTACAATAGAAAATCCCAAACCGCATATCGATATCTTTATTTGTTCCAAATTTATCACAAAAAGAATGTTTCTCTTAATAAATTCGTTGAAAAAACATTTTTTTTTCAATAAAAAATTATCTCCTTTTTTCCTTATTTCATTTCACACTTTATCTTGATTTAGGATTTAGTCTAAATAATGTAAAAGACGACGATTTAAGCGTGTTTAAAGGAGAACTAGCCAAAACAATAATAACATTTCAACAATATTGACTTTAACAAATAATGTTGCTTTACATTTACTTACCACGGGATTGCCGTGAAACAATTGGGGATGTAACCATGGAAATAATGAAATTGAATAATTGTCAAACAGGTCAGTTATGATAAATATTATGATATAAAAAAGTGTTGCGATTGCATTCTTTGTAAACATTTTTGTTGTTCGTTGGAGTTAGTGCTTAGAATTTGTAGTGAGTCCTTAAGGAATACTAATGCAGAGGCGTACGATATGCTCGAAGTATATTTTGAAATTTTTGAAAATGCAACTTTTGCGGAACGCGAATACGCTGCCAGATATCCTGAAAGACACCATAGCAAGAAAGTGTTTCGGCGGTTGTCAGTCCGTTTACGAGTGTTCGAGTTCCAGTTCGCTTCAGAAGACGTCCAGTGTCCAGTTAGGAACGAAGACAAGATTATAAACGTTCTTGAGTATGTGGAAGCGGATCCGCATTTTATAATTAAAAATATATCATCAAGCTTAGGAATAAGTTGCGCTACAGTGTTCCGGATTCTTAGAGACTTTAAAATGCATCCTTACGATGTAGTTTTACATCAGGCACTTTCAGATGCTGATTTTGACAAGCTGCTTCGATTTCAGGTCTCTAGTACTCTAGAAAGAGCCAATAGTAGCATTTTGCAAAACGGTGGTCATTTTGAATATTTATGAAGGCTCTGTTATTTGTTTTGATAATGTTAATGTTGTTGTTCTTTTTTTAATAATATTATTATCCTTATTGCTTATGGGGGTTTATCATTAGTATTTAAATTATGATTAGAATAATGTTTAAAACTTTTCTCATTTGTCATGACATGCTTGATTACGGCAATTAAAAAAACGTTTATTCAAGGAATTTACTAAAACATTTTTGGTGATAATTTTGGAACGAATAAAGATATCGATTTGCGTTTTGGGGTTTTCTATTGCAAATTTAATCTACTTTTCGATTTAGATGAAATAATTGTACCATTCTATTTGAAATTTTAAAGAAAAATCAAAAAAACCGTAACTCTCTTAATAGCTACCTCTAGCATGATCAACAAAAACCAATATGGAAAGCTTAATTTATTTTCCTAATCAACAAAGCTTCTTCTCTTGAACAAGACACAGTTTGCTCAATTCTGTTAAGGCAAACCAAAATTATTAGCATTTTAATCAGTAAAACTTCTTTCTTCCCTACGGCCCTTATTTCACGTCCTACAATAAAAATTGACAGATCAAAAAGATACAGAATTGTAGCAGTACTGCTTTGGAACTATTTTTTCTATACTTATATTGGGTTCAAGAAAAATGAGTTTTTATACACGACCGTAGCTATTACGCCCTCTAGCGGTATAGTTAGATACTTGAAAATAATTTCCAGCAATTTCCTATAGTTGATTTCCTTAAGAGGATTTTTCTTCTATTGTCCTACGACTATTACTTTCTGAGATATGCTACCTCTCCACCCTTAATGAAATACCCTGTATATATATGGGATATTACGATAGAGGTAGCAGTTTTAAAGGTATCAACTTCAAATTTGCTTCAAAAAACAATCTCCTCAATATCACAACCGAGTTCGTTATTGGGCATTAACGGGTAAGTAGTTTCAAAATGGCGACCGTTCAAAAATTTAAAAAGTACCAAAAAAGGGCCGTAGTGTAATGTCATCAACAAATAATTTTGAGTTATAATCAGAACCTACAACTTTTGTTCGAAACAATTTTTCATAAAATGCATAGAAAAAATTAATAAAGAAAAAATTTTGATGTGATTGTACCTTTTCTGGAGATTTTAATATAGACCCTGATTGAAAAAATATATAGTATATTTATTGATAAGAAATAGGCGAAAAAAAAAATCAGCCTTGAAGCGGAACGCGAACCCTATCTGCTTTATATTCAACAGCCAAAACAAAACTCTAACCGCAAGGCTAGGAGACAATATTAAAAATACATTTTGATTATTAATTTTTATTTTTTTATTTATCGATTTTAGGAGAACATACTTCAGATAAAAGTTGTACAGATTATATCTATAGTTTCGAATACGTTCAGTCAATGGTTACTTTTGAAATTTTTTAAAAGTTTGACCGGTCGCAATTTCGAAACTATTTGTTCGATCATAGCCAATAACGAACTCGACCGAGATATTTATACATTCGATTTTTGTACAAAATATGAACATGATATCTTCATAAATATTTTTTACAAAAAAATGGACCGACTTTATCAGTTGTTGCACTGAAAAATACAAAATAATATTAATTCTATTGGTGCTGGTAAGTTGTGCCGTTGTAGTTTGTTGTTGTAGGCACCCACTCCAAAAGAACCAGCACCAATAGAATTAACATTATTTTGTATTTTTCAGTGCAACAACTGATAAAGTCGGTCCAATTTTTTGTAAAAAATATTTATTTCACATTTTTGAGTGTGTCACGAAAATCGTTGAACATTCACCATTATCCATGTATGCTCTGCTTGTATTTGCTATTATTCGGAAATCTAAGAACATTGTCGCGGAAATACGCATATTATAATCTTTACCACTGCTGATACTCGAAAACCGTAACTCTATGGAAAAAATGTTCAATATAAATGTTACTATAAAAAATCTGGTCATTAATTTTCCATTCTCAGATTTTCAATTTTCGAAAGAAATTGCCTCTATGTTACCTACACATATTTCAAATTTTAACATCGCTTAAATTCGAACACCTTAGTTCTTTTGAAAAAATGTTCAATTTAAACGTTTCCGGATATTTTCTTAGCTTTAATTCTGCCATCTCGGATTTTCGATTTTCGAGAAAATTTGCCCCTCCACCCCCTTTGGGGGCGGTTTTCCGAGGGAAGGAGAATTCGGATTTCAGTTTTTATGAATATGGGACCATTTCTGAAGTCTCCTCATTCAAATGTACCAAAAATCATCAAAATCGGAGTACAAACAGAAAATCGATTTGTATACCTCCTCCGTTTGGGTTCGTCGGTCAAAAAGCCAATTCACGTTTAACAGCGTCAATCCTTATTTGGGCCCAAAATCAGCCTACTTTTTCAAACACTCTAGATACCTATGCCACCTTCCTTAAACTCTCGAAAACTTCAAGACCCTATATAGGTACTTACTGAGGACTGTAGCACAACGTCGATTTATACCATGCTGCCGATAGTTTCGAGAGTGGGACAAATACGAACTGACTGCTGTCTTGAAATTAGTATTGAGAAATCCATCCGCAAGAAATTCAGAAAAATAAAAATATACAAACACATAAAAGAAATCAACAAACTGGATGATGATGTCAATCGACTCAGTAGTGTAGATACTATGGTCAAAGATTTTCTAATCTTTGCTCTGATTGTGTACTAGGTACATGCTGATGATAGTTCTAGGTGTTATTAGTCAGTAATTTGATTTAGTCTGGTGAAATGAGTTTGAATCAAAAACAAAATTAGAATCGAAACGAGTCTCAGGAGTTTTTGCCTCACCGATCGCAAAACTAGATTTTATGTAGAATGATAACGGACTAGAGATTTGCATATTAGGGCATTTCTCTCAAAGAAATTAACATCAGAGTCGCTGATTATAGTATAAAACAGGTAATTATATTTTTCTTCGTGATAGCACAAGTTTCTAAAACTGAAACGGGTGTGGTCAATTAATGATCATAATAAGTATTCTCCACCAATCTACTAGCACATAAAAAAATGCAAAAGTGTGATACTGAACTTGGACAGTGGCCAATATTATCTTCTAAGTATACCGTACATAAATTCAGATCGAATGGTTATATTATGGAAATTTTCAGGCGACTTTCACTTATACATACTACATATATTATAATGTCATCGGCAAAGACAGAGCAAGGTCTGTGCTCTCTAGTAGTAATATGGATACAACATCAAGTTCAAGTTCGACTCGAGTATGGATATTTGTATTTGCAAGTCAATGTTCGATTTGGAATAAACTTGAGACAGTATAAAATTTCCTACTTGGAATTATCTGTGGGAGGTAGGTATGTTGAATAATGGAAATTGTTGTTCGGTTTTTGTTAAATTTAGAAAATCCAGATTCCCCATTAGAACAGATTGTCTTTGGAGGGTCTTTGCAAAATGGGACCATACCTGGCAGCGTTTGAATTGGACATTTTTCAAATAAATCAAAGGTTCGATTGTCTGCTGAGTGTCTCCGCTATGTGAAAATTGAAAACATGAGACGGCCAAATTAAAGAAGAGATTATATGTGGCAACATAGTTACAGCAGTGGCATAGTCTGAAATATGTGTATTTTCGCGATGTTTATGTTTATAGTACAGGGTTGGGCAAATATTCCGGACCGACACAATTACAAGAGATCCAAAAGAAATAGCCAATTAAAGTTTTGCACATTTCCTTACAGCTACAACTGATCCATCATGATAGCCAATTTGTACATCACTAAGATCATAAACTGTCATATGTCAGTGTCATACGATATTTTGTTAAAAGGAACACCCTGTATTTTATTAGCTTTTTTGAATCCTCATTCAATTTCTGAATCAAAATGTATAATATGTCAATTGTCAAAATTCAATTGTTTTGGAAATATTGACATCCGAATATTGATATTCGAGTAACGCACTTTATCCTAAAAATATTATGATGTATGTGCACGATTATGAGTATGGTAATTTATTTCGTTGTCATGGTAGTTGTTTTTTATGACATGTCTTTGTAATTATCAATTTAGTCCAAGTTAATGTCAAATACGTTACATTTTATAAATGACTATGGTCCAGCTTTCAGAACATGAAGGTATAACTTTACTAATGATGATTGGATACTCCGATAGGCGTAGATCCATCCAAGAGGAACGACATCCCATCTCAAAATCAACATTTAGTTAAATAGCTTTTAAACTTAGTACCTATATTGTTTCCCTCTTATTGCAGTTTGTTCATCTTTCTTGAATTATGAATAAAAGCAACTTATTTCTAAACTATGAAAGCCAATATTTCCAAAACAATTGAATTTTGACAAATGACATATTATACATTTTGTTTCAGAGATTGAATGATGATTCTAAAAAGCTAATAAAATACAGGGTATTCCATTTAAGAGAATATCATATGACACTGACATATGTTTATGATGTTAGTGATGTACAGAATGGCTATTATGATAGAACAATTGTAGCTGTAAAGAAATGTGCAATCTTAAATTCGCTATTTCTTCTGGATCTCCTGTAATTGAGCCGGTTCGGAACATTTGTCTATCTAGTCTCTGTTTGATAGCAGATTGTTTGTAGGATATTTTTATTTGATATTGAAACTTACCATTTCTCAATATTGTAATCGGTGATTTGCTTTCAGTTCCATTAAATCCATGTATGATGATGACATTCTTTTTTTCAGGATTAAAGCCCGAGTATTTCAAAGATAAATGATTCCTTACGTCTATTCTCAGTCTCTTGGTTCCAGTTTCCCTTTTAAAATAAAGCGAAACGTCATTTGACAAAAAGCAGCAGAACATATAAAGCAGTATTTAATCTTTAGTAAAAATATTCTCCTTTTCTTGATAGAAAGCTTTCAAGCAAATGAAAATTGATTTATTATTTATGGTATTTGAACTCATTGTAGTTTGGAATATATTTTGCTGGTAGGTAATTATAATAGAGGGAGAGCTGACCAATCGTGTAGCTGGATAAAATATTTTGGGAAAGGTTGGTTTTCACAACGACCATGATATTTCTTTCTAAAGTTTTTATATATGCAGGGTGGTTCTGTGGCAAAGACATCGATCGATTATGGGTAAACGATAACTACAAACAGTCTGAAAATTTGCTTGAGTTATAAAATATAAATTTATTCATCTGAGTTCTCTGAAATGTCACTTTGACTTTGAGACGCCTTATCATGGTGTTGAAGGAGATAAGTTTGAAATTCTCATGTCGTAGCTTAGACCCGAAAACGTAGTCGAGAATTTCATGATAATGAGATGAATTGTACAAATAATCTGAAAAGGGTGGTAAATGGTATTATATTAAAAATAACAAAGTTGGCATCCGGTATAACCGGAAATGCGACCAACATGAGAATATTTTAGGTATATGTCCCCTGTGACTTTAATATGTCATAAAATTTTCAGATTGTTTATATTTATCGTTTGCTCACAATCAATCGATGTCTTTCCCGGAGAAACACGTTCTATATGGGATATTACGAAATTTTAAATACGATAAAGGTCGCATTTTTGAAGATACCAAGTTTAAAGTGCAACAAAAATCGTATAAATATATCTCGGTTAAATTCGTAATTTTTTTTCCATGTTACCTAGAGAAATCATAGAAAATGTAGAAAAATTCCATAATTTACTTTATGGTCACTCTGAAAACTAAGTTTTCCAAAACATTCCCTGTTATTCGATCGGCCAGGATTCTTGCATTCAGCTGCATGACTATAGAAAAATAAGAATGTATGCTTACTTGGTGTACAAATAAAATTTGATCTCATTGTCTGGACATTCGTATATTTTCTTCATTACACATCTCCAATATCGTATGTCATATATATTCCAAATTCCGGCAAAGCATTCTGGAAAAAACAATTGAACAATTTAATCTGAAAGGTCACCAATATAAAAATAGATACATACAAACATAAAGAAGCATCCAATAGAAATAAGTTCTTAATGAAATTACACATTAAAAAGTTTTTGTACATGGAATTTTCGCAAAAGTGCAAATATTGGTATGTTGTATTTTCATAAAAAAATAACGTATTTTTGGAGAAACTTGCATTCAGGAATTTACAATAAAAAAGATCGCATAATATAGTTATTTATTATATAAGGGAAAAAGTATTAGATTTTGCGCGAGATTGTGAGACTGATAACTAAAATATATTCTTCTCATGTATAATAGACTATTTTTTCTGTGACGGGAAAAACAATGATCTAATAACGAAAAAATATTACAATATATTAAAGTCAGAAAATTATCACTTATAATGTTCCTAGAGCTTGAATAATTGCCGAAATTTTTTACGAGGTGCAATTTTCTTAAAAAATTCGCAAGTGAGAAAAAAATTACGGAGAATAATTGAAGCTCGCAGGAGATTCGGTACGAAAATTCTATACCAAAAAAGTAGATACAACTTTTGGCAGTTTATAAATCTATATTTGTCAAAAATAATCTACGCTTGTTATTCCGGCATCTGCACGTGACAGCTGTCAAGCCAGGCAAATTATCGTTTATTAATTTTGCGACCGAATTTTTTTTCGATAAATTCAGGTTGGCGTCATAGCAACCTGTCAAATCAAATCATCTGATTGGCTTAAAGCAACAAGTATAAAATTTTCGAAGTGAACTTTTGAAGATTTGAACAGGTAGACTGTTATACTTATAGCAATAATTAGACCTGCGTTGCTAAGGAAATCTTGAAGGTAATCAAATATCTGTCAATTTAATTCTGTGAATTGATTTAAAAATTGCGAACTTAGTGGTTGTTTGTTTGTAAAAAATGTCGGATTGAGATTTTTCTCTGACTTCACCGAAGTTAATAGAAGCAGCGAAATTACCGTCACAAAAATTATTGCCAGCTAAATCGCCATATGATCATAATAATAATATTCATTTATTTCCGTATGACCACACATAACGTGTAAGAGGCAATGTCCATATCATGAATATGGAATACATCATATATAATACATAAATTAATAAATTAATCATTAAAAAAGTAGAATACTTTATACATCAGATACTCCTTTTGTTCTCTACAAAAAGATTTTTCCTTACTACAGTTTTTAATGTATTCGGCAAGCTTGTTATAGACTTTTCTCGTCATTATATCAGGACTTTTCTGTGTGTTTTAGACAATCTACAGCAAGGTATACAAATATCAGTTTTTGATCTTGTGGTGGTGTAGCTAGTCCCTCTTTTGAAAATTTGAAATATTTTTCCTAACATATTTAACACAGTTAAATATATAAATCGAGGTTACTGTTTTCTTGGCACTCGAGCGATGAGCCTTTATATTCTTTTGAACAGTTAGAATAGAATTCACTGATGAGAAGTTTCCCAACAGAGTATTCCATAATTAATTCTAGAATAGGCTTGAACAGGAAAGAATAGGTGTTAATCTTTTTGTAGAGTGACTCGGTGTGACCAGGTGAGAGAATTGTCAAGGTTTAATCATAAGAATGATATATGTTCAGTTTGTTCTAAAGATGTTCCAGGTTTTGATCTAATGAGAAGACTTTTATTGATGGTTTTTGTATTTTTAAATTTAATAAATTTACTTTTGTTTATGTTAGAACTAAGGGAAAAAGGTAATTCTATAAAACATGGTAATTTGTCACATGTCAACAGAAATAACATGTCAAACTTTTTTCGTCACAGAAAAAAAATTATAATTGACGGGTCGAAGCATTTTTCTCTTAAATACAACTGAATATTAGATCAGACATTACTTCTGGGACTCATATCTTATTTTTAGGTAAATTTCCTACAAGAATGTACCAGTCTTTTCAAATCCAAAATAATTTCATACGTTCTCGCTTGATTTTGATTTTGAACGAATGAAATTGCCGTTAATTGTCAGAAAATCGCATCGTTCTGCGCATTCACTTGTATCAAATTCTTTCAAAATATCTAACGTTCTGTGACTAATAGTTAATTCACATCAATTTACTGTAAATTGTTCAAATGAGTAAAAGTAACATAGGTAGGTAGCAACACCACTTGGCTTGGAAATAGCTATCATCCATGTAGATTTGAATAGATTATTATATTCTATATAACAACCAGAACATAGTTATAAATTGATAATTTAGTTTGATAATATAGCTGCTTGTTGGAGAAACTGTTTTCTAAATTAATTAGGTTCAATCGAACAGCTGCTGCTGTGTTTATATTAGATTTTACATTTTTAAAGAATGTGATTTCCCGATAATTTATATGAATTATTCAATTGAAATTATTTTTGATTGATTTTTATGATATTACCAGAGGACGTTTTTTGAAAATAAGACTAAAGTTAATATTCAAGTGTGTGAAGAAAAAAACATTTCTATTTTATTGAATTCCCTACTAAAGAATATAAAATATACAGGTTTGGTACTTCTGACAGTACAGGTAAAGAAAGATATTTATGAAACTTTGTCTAAGTGCAATGATGCACAACATATCTGAAATGTGTTTTTTATTTTTAGGATACATCCGGTCAAGACCCTGTATATTTTGCAGATTTTAATCCATCTTACTCATTCGAATTGGTACATACTGGATTTAGTTTAAATAATCTGAAAGACAAGAAACTAAAGCACTTTAGAATCACTCTAAAGTTATTACGCATTAGAGTCCAAGAAAAAAATATGGTGATAATGCAATTTAAGGTTCACTTAGATGTTTAGGGTCCCAAAAAATAAATTTCCAGCCCTTGATCTGTATCTGTGTATGCCACGATTGTCAAGGGAACAGTTTTTTCTTTTGTAGGGTATTGATTCCGCTCGCCTGTGACACCGCATGGGCATCCTGCTAGCATTAGTTGCTTGACAATTGTCACAAAAACGTGATTTGCGCGGGAACATCTCTGTCACTTTTGATGAACCATGTCTAAAAGATTATTTTTAAAACCCTTTTCCAGTAATTCAATTCGCATCTGTGAAAAAAAGCAGAATACATATTTTTTACAACAAAATTTTATCGGCTTTATTAGTTGGTGCAGTGAAAAACACAAAATACTGGTTATTTTGAAGTTGAGCAGTTGTAGTTAGATGTAAAATATTTGACACCAACTTCAAAAGTGCCAGAGCCAATAGAATTAATATTATTTTGTATTTTTCAGTACACTAACTAATAACGTCGGTCCAATTTTTTGTAATAAATATTTATTTCATACTTTTCAGGGTAACATTAGTCAATAAAATCATTTAACGTTCATTAGATTTCATAACATTGCGGAAATTAGAAATAGGTACACTTATTTAAGATTTTAGCACTACTGTAACTCGGATACCTATGATTTTAAAAAATGTCCATTTTAAACGTTGCCGGATATGGTTTCTTTTTTAATTTTATCCTCTCGAATTTCCAATTTTCGAAAAAAAAGGCTCCTCCATCCCTCTTGGGGGAAGTTTTTAAGGGGATGGACATGTTGAATGACGGCATGTTGTTATATGTCTATAAGTTAGTCCAAAAAAACATTTGGTTCAAAAGTTATATATATATATATATATATATATATATATATATATATATATATATATATATATATATATATATATATATATATATATATATATATATATATGGGATATTACGAAATTTGTTAACACGATAGAGGTCGCAGTTTTGAAGGTATCAAGTTTAAATTTGCTACAAAAATCAATCTCTCAAATATCTCGGTCGAGTTCGTTATTGGGCAATATCGGGTAAGTAGTTTCAAAATGGCGACCATTCAAACATTTAAAAAAAATATCAAAAAAGAGCCGTAGTGTAAATATTATTGAAAATAATTTTGTGTTATAGATATAATCAGTACCTACAACTTTTGTTCAAAGCAATTTTTCATAAAATACACAGGTAAAAAAATAAAAACTAATAAAGAAAAATAACAAATATTGATAAAACATGAACACTCAATATAAATTTAATGTAATTGTACATTTTCTGGAGATTTTAATATAGACCCTGATTAAAAAAATATATAGTATATTTATTGAAAAGAAATAGGCGAAAAAAAAATCTGCCTTGAAGTGGACTCGAACCCTGTCTGCTTTATATTCAACAGCCAAAACAAAAACCTCTAACCGCAAGGCTATGACACATACGACAATTTAAGTAATAACATGTAGGTATACCAATCAAAAGGTTGTTAAAATTTCAATTCAATGAATTTTGAAAAATTTACCTTTCCGATGACTACAGGCCATCGGGATTTTTTTTCTTTTTTTTGTCCGCTCTCTGTATATCGCAAAAGTACTCTGATTTTTGATTTATTTGAAAGAGGAAAATTGAGAAATGGTCCCATATCTAGAAAAATTCAAATTCGAAATCCCCTTCCCTCCAAAAATCGAAAATCTGAGACAGCAGAATTAAAGATTCAGACAATATCCGGAAACGTTTGAGTTGAACATTTTTTCAAAAGAGTTACGGT
Organism: Crioceris asparagi; assembly: GCA_958507055.1. NCBI lineage: Eukaryota > Metazoa > Arthropoda > Insecta > Coleoptera > Chrysomelidae > Crioceris > Crioceris asparagi. The sequence continues at coordinate 13,849,637 of OY293832.1, read as the reverse complement.
TTTCGAGTTACAGCAATGATAAAATCTGTAATATATGTGTTACAGCTATGTGGAGGGTGCATTTTTTTGCAAACATAGAAAATACGAGACAAATTAAAGAAGAAATTATATGTAGCAACATTTAAATTGGACGATGTTAGGGTTTGCGAGTTACAGCAGTGGTAATGTCTGAAATATGTATACCTATTTCCGCCGCAATGTATTGACATCTATGAATAATAACAAGTCAAGCAATGAATATAAAAGGGTAATAGGTTAAGAACTTTCTTCTTTGGTATTAGTAAACTTTCAACGATTTTTATAGTCAATGTTACGCTCAAAACAGTGAAATAAACATTCTTTAACAAAAATTGGACTGACTTTATAGTTGATGCACTGAAAAATACAAAATAATATTGATTCTATTGGTGCTGGTACTTTTAAGGTTGGTGCCAAAAGTCTTCTAACTACAATTGCACAACTTCAAAAGTACCAGCACCGACAAAAAAAATTTAATGATCTTTGTATGTTCTGTTCAGAAAAATGTACATGTACTCAATTTTGACATTCTATTGAGTCTCTTTTCTTAGAATCGGCAAAGATTAAATACAATGTACCATTTTCGAAATACAGGGTGTTGAAATTGAAAAAAAATATTCGTTTTTTGTGAATATCTCCGGAACCATTTATTGTACAAAAAACGGCTTTTGTAAGCATTTTTCACTCATAATAAGCTAAGTTTTGAGACAGACATAAATTTTTGTTAAGTCATAATTTGGTGAAGATTTTGAAGGAGTAGTGGTTGTTTTTCTCCCTAATTTCTACACCAAAGGAGAAAGTAAGGTTTTGAGGCGCCCAGTTAAACCGCCAATGTTTTCTACACAAAAAAGGTTCTCTTGATTGTGACCTCTAAAGTCGACCGTTTTCAAGAAAAATCAACTTTTATGTTGAAAAAACACGGTCAATTTTAGCTTTTGTTACTTCTTCTAACGTTAACATAAATTTTGTTGAATTAGTAATGAAAAAATTGTATTCAAAAAATTTACCGTGTTTTTCAACATAAAAGTTGATTTTTCTCGAAAACGGTCGACTTTAGAGCTCTCGACCAAGAGTACCTTTTTTGTGTAGAAAACATTGGCGGCTCAAATGGGCTCAAAATCGTAACTTTTCCATTGGCGTAGAAATGGGGGAGAAAAACAACCACTACTCCTTAAAAATTTACACCAATTATGACTTAACAGAAAAAAAAATCTGACTCTAAACTTAGCTTATTAGGAGTGGAAAATGCTTACAAAAGCCGTTTTCTGTACGATAAACGATTCCGGATATATTCACAAAAAACGAATATTTCTTTTCAGTTTCAACACCCTGTATCTCGAAAATGGTGCATTTTAGAGGGTAAGTTAATATAAACTTTTTTTCATATTTTTGAATGAGCTATCACATTCCCCAGCCCTGCGCACATATTATGAAACACCCTGTATATCTATTAGGTGCAAAACATAGACGTCTAGCAATATGCTAGAAATTCTTTATAGGATAAATTTAGTGATGAATTTTATTAACAAATAATAGGTACAATATAATAATAAAACTTATTCTTACCTTTAGTTAGAAAGCACACCAAAATGCACCACAAAAAATACCGAAAACACTTCATTTTCCACAAATTTTATCAATTTTTCTCTACACAAATAACACATTTCCATGCAAATGATTCTAATAATTAATATTTTTCTCTAGATTATTTTTCTTTTTTGACACATGAAAGTTGAAATCTATCCAAAAACATGTCGCGCAAGCTACATCATTCTTGTTAGAAATCCTGTTTCTGGTGGTCGTCGTCACCCAGTTCCTATTGACTGAGTCGAACTAGTGAACTAGTAAACAGATCGACACCAAGACTAATACTGAGAGAGGTAAAAGTGAAGAAATGCACCGTCTAGATTTTTTTCATTTTGATGGGGCTATCACATTATAAATTGGAACGGAAGATTACTGTGCGCGCAACCTTAATCATAAATTATTTTGCTAGGAATTTCTCTCCAAGTGACAGATTAGACGTTTTTACAATAATAATTATTATTATAACATTTTTTACTTTCAAAAAAGTGTTGTGTGCATGTTAATTTGAATGGTATAAACTTGATCTTTCGTCACATTCTTAAAGTCTTAAATCGACCGGAAAGTATAACCGCGAAGTGTAAGTATTATTTGTTTTTAAAGATACTGTTTTATAATCTACTTGAATTATAAATCTGGTTGTTTTATATTGACCTAAAAATTAACCTACATTTGAAATTATTGAAGAAAGTCATAGATTCTATAATTTTGATTTATTTTGGACTTTGTACTGACTTCCTAATAGGAAAAGGTATACAATTCGGTTGTATGTGATTTTCTTTAACTTTTTTCACGCGTTTTGGACAATAAACGTTCTGCAATTGTAATGATTATTTTTTCATTTAGAAGAGAGGTTCTTAGAGATGATCCTATATTAAAAACTAGAAGAAGCCCGTGACTTCGTCACGCATACTGTCTGTAAATTTTCTCGCTTGTAAACGAATGTATTCTTACATTTTAATTGCCTTAATATTTGTGTAGTGTGAATTTAGTTAACAATTCTAATTGTAAAACCAGTCTTAGCAGCGCTATATGTTTGAAGTTATACTTCTTTGGGCTCGTTGGGATGGGGTGTTGGTCGAGAAACCGCATCACGCAAAAAATGAGAAAAATCGTCGATTATACGTTTTCGTATACTTTTTTGTACGTTCTGGCTCTTAGGGAATTTTTTAATAACTAAATTATATATCAAATTTCCTTAATTTTTTTGAGGTAGTTAGGTATTGTTTTGATCATCGTGAATGTCTGTCTGTCAACACTATAACTCGGAAAATATTTAACCGATTAACACCAAACTTGGTACACAAATACGTAAGGGTAATACCTCCTATGAAATTATTGTTTTTCAGCTGTCTGTATGTCTGTCAACACGATATTTCGGAAAATACTTAACCGATAGACACCAAAAATGGTACACAAATACGTAAGGGTAATATCTCCAATGGGATTGACTTTCAGCTACCTGTCTGTCTGTGTGTGATTACAAGATTGAGAAGAAGTTACTGATAATGATATTAATATATAGGTTTATTGTATAATAATGAAGTGACTCATAATAATATATTGAAGAGAAATATATTGAATAACAGAGAAAAATGTATTATATTTCCTTTATATATCCTGTCAGTGTGTGTGTGCGAATAGCCAAAGAAGTATAACTTCCACCGTCTGGTCCGACGCAGACCCAGTTTTTTTTGTGAGCTTGTGAACTAACTATTAGGCAGTAGATGTACTATCATCCTTTTTATCTAATTCGGTCAGTTGGTTTTGAGTCCTACTAGAGAACCGATACTCTTATCAAGGAGTAAACTTACCCTAAATTGTAACTTAGTTATAAGCTATTACTAGAACCAGTTACTTTTCACGTACCCGAACATTATGATGTTGAAGTCTAATAAACATATTTTCAACAATTGGTCTGTCTGTTTGTCTGTCTATGACAGCATTATTTTGGGAACGGATCGGTGTATTTTGTTGCTTTCTTTTTTATTTTGTTTGGTACCAATACCACTCTCCGGTGGCACTGAATGAGAATCCTGTATATACTGGGTGCTGAGCTATAACCAAAAAAACGTGATTTGCTCAAGACTGTAGCGCGAAAACGGCTCTAAGGATTTTGATTAAACTTGCCCAAAGTATTCTTCGGATAGCCCTTTACCATCCGCATACAGCTCCATATTTTCCACATGTTTCTTCATTTTGATCAAAATGTAATATAACCATTGTTGTTCGTTTTGACTGGACGATTTTTTATTCACTGGAATTTGCCTGCGAGCGGTAGGAAAGTCGTGAGAGTGGAGACACCAGATTTTATAGATATAGATTTGAAAATCAACTGTACCCTTCTTCTAAAAAAACCTAAATGGGATGGCAAGATTATTCCGGGTAACATTTGAGCCGAAAGATTTTATTTTGATTCAAGATTTTCTGAGTTACATAATATCAGAAATAACTAGGACCAACTTTATAAGACAGAAAAATGTAAAATAATAATATTATTGGCATATTTGGAAGAAGTTATTTCTTTCGCATTTTCAGTATCAACAGTAAATAAATGAAATATAAATTTGTTCTCAATGAAATTAGTTACCCAAAACAATTGGTAAAGGAAAATCCCTTAAGTATAAAACAAAAAAAAAGTACATTGCTCTACCAAATGACATTAGAATGCTAATAATATAATTCAAATCAACAAAAGTAAAATTACAAAAAATGGATCAGAGAAACCTTATATTAATTAAATATTTTTACAAAGAATTGGACCGACCTTATTAGTTGGTGCACTGAAAAATACAAAATAATATTAATTCTATTGGTTCTGTTACTTTTGATGTTGTGCAGTTGCAGTTAGATTGATAACTTTCGGCACCAACTTCACAAGTACCAGCACCAATAGAATTAATATTATTTTGTATTTTACATTGCATCAACTAATAAAGTCAGTCCAATTTTTTGTAAGAAATATTTATTTCACAATTTTAAGTGTAACATTAGTCATGAAAATTGTTGAACGTTAACTAATATCAAAGAAGAAGAAGACCAATTCTCAAGGCTCCTCTCTCAAATGAATAAAATCATCAAAATCGGAGCACGTTTACTATGCAACAAAGATTCGCGAACAAAGATTAAAAATTATTAAAAACAAGTGGAATTTTTTAATAAAAAATAAAAATAGTTTTTATTAGGCGTCTAAGATTTGAACCGTACCGATTAGTACCTACTATTGCTCTCCTTCTCTCGTTGGAGGTATGTTTTCTCTGTTCTCTCGATTTGAACTATATTTATGAATATCTGTTTGCCAGCAACAGCAATTCCATAACAAATTACTATTTGTCTACGACAACACACAAAACCAAAATGTAATATATACGACGATCTGCCAGAGAGGACCTATATACCAGAGAACAGAGACGTATATATACACTCCATGCTCGTGCGTAATTCCAGTGACGGATCCCATTGTCAGACATTGTTGTTCCATGTCGAAGATAAAGTGATCTTGTTTGAATGAAATAATTATAATTGATAAATATTGGCCCATATTGGGTCACGCTTGGAGCTTAAAAAGACGGCGAGATGTCAGCGATCTAAGTTCAAATTCGAAATTTCAAGTCTCTAGACCGTATGGGGCCTGAGAAATCGCTGCGGAGTCCATTGATACAAGAACCGAAAGTAATAAAAACTATTTAAAAACATGCAGACATACAGTCGAATTGTATACCTCCACCGTTTGGTTCGTCGGTCAAAAATGCAAGCTCTATTGTTTTTGTATATAAACTTTAAAAAATCATTTTCGACTTCTTTATTGACAGACCGTTGTTTTTTTTTCGAAATTCAAAAGTGCGAACAATCGCAATAGGTAGATACATTCCAATATGAAATTTACCTAAAACAAAAAAAATATTTATTCTATTCATAATATTGAAGACGGTGAGTTTTCTATAAACCCATACCCTATTTCATCTCCTGAACAATCTACATTTATAGTTTCCATTTTTTATTTTAATCATTATCACTGAACAGTGTAGTTTTTATTTTCCAGTTTAACAAATAAGACGGATTCTAATTTTGTGTTCAGTTCTTTTAATAGCGGAACCAAAATTCGACTTTTTATGTTCGTTTGCGTGTTTAGGTTTTGACGTTTTTATTTTTTTATTTGAAAGAAGAGTATTGAAAAATAGTACCATTCTAAACAAATGTACAACACAAAATTTCCCCCCATCAAACTACCCTCAAACGGGGGTGGAGGTGGCATTTTTTCAAAAATCGTAAGACGGCAACATGACCATATCCGGCAACATTTATTTTTCAAAATGTTCAACGGTTTCTGAGTTACGGCTATGGTAAAATTTGAAATATTTGTGTTACCGGTGAAAAAAGGGAACGCTCAACGATTTTGATGATTAATGATACTCTCAAAAATGTGAAAGTTTTTTTTACAAAAACTAGGACCAACTTTGTTAGTTGGTGCACTGAAAAATATAAAATAATATTAATTCTACTGGTGCTGGTACCTTTCCAATTGGTGCTAATACTAATAAAGTCGGTTCTAGTTTTAAAAAAAATTATAGTTTAATTTGTAGATTCAACTTCGAGATCAAAACTAAACGAATGGACTACCCTAAGTAAGAGGAGATAAATAAGAGAAAATATAGTGAATGATTATTTTCAAAATTCCTTTAGATTATAATTTTTCTTTTGTTTCGAACTCGATTCTGTTTTAAACTGAATCTAAAATTCAAATTCCATTCCCAGTTGAATCTATATACCTATAGCTATAAATCTACTAATAAATAAAATATAAGTGTCTGTTTAGTCTGTTTTTACTATCAAAATACCAGATTTGAACTAATTGCATATGGAAGTAGGTAGATGTGTCACTATTAACAAAACAACAATTTTTATAATTTTTTTCTGTCTGTTCCGGCTAATCTACGTAACGGCTGACCCGATTCCGACGAGATTTTCAATGGCAGGTAGCTAATATGCTATAGGTAAGGTAGTAAATGCTTAAGGAATATTTGAGGCTGTTTTTATTTTAGAAAAAATCTATAAAAGTAAAAGTGCCAACTGAGAACAGATGGGTAATCGTTTTTTTACATTCGAATTTGTTAACACGTGAATTTCACTCATCATGCCGAAGAAAACGGTTTTTAATACAAATTGTGGTGTTATATAATTATCACAGCAGAAAAATAAGTACAGGACAATCCATTTTCATCCTTTCCCCAATAAAGGATCAGGATTTGTCTTCTGTACTAAGAACAATTTTGTAGTGGTCGAGAGAGTGGATAGAAGGTTAGCTTAGGAAACAGTTTTGTTAAGCCTATTCTTAGGTGATATCAATATTGATATTATTAAAGAGAATGAAGAAACAAAAAGTTATTTAAATTTACTTAGTGAATTTGGACTAGTTTCATCTATTAATTCTGTAACTAGACAAACAACAAATACTTGCATTGATTATATTTTTATAAGCTCTAATGATGATAATTATAATAATGTAATGTCAGCGATCATTGAGTCGGATATAACAGATCACTATATGACTTATTTACAAATAACCATTAAAAATAAATATAAAATCAATGATATGTAACATTCTAAATATTATACTCAAATTGACAACAAAAAACTTATAAAATTAATTGAAAATAACTCTTGGTCAAATTTTTTGAATATAACAGATGTAAATTTTGCAACTAAGAATTTTTTAAGCATAATTCAAAATGCAGTAAGAAATGCAACAAATAAAATAATGACAAATAATAAAGAGCAGAAAAGAAAACCTTGGATCACAAAATCACTTATCAAATCAGTAAATAAAAAAAAAACTTTATAAAGAAATGAATAAATACCCTTATGATTTTATGTTAAAAAATCAATATATACAATATAAAAAGATTTTATCTAAATTAATATATCAAGTCAAAAAAGATTATTATCAAAATATAATAAATAACACTAATGACTCTAGAAAATTATGGAATACGATAAATGAATTATCATCAAATAAAATAAAAAATAACATATAAATTATTAAAAACTCCTCAAATGAATTAACTAACGACCAAAATTTAATTTGTGAAGAATTCAACAATTTCTTCTGTAATATTAGTAATAAATTAGTAGAAAACATGTAAAAACCACAATCTAAAACCAAAAATGAAATCCGGAATATTTCAAAATCTACAATACTATTATATCCGACTAATGAGAATGAAATTGAAAATATAATACATAAATTAAAAAACAACAAATCATTAGTGGACCACTTACCAATATATTTAATAAATAATTGTCTACTGGAATATTTCCTGAAGAATTCAAGAAATCCACTGTTATACCAGTTTATAAAAATGGAGACAAAACAGATATGTCAAATTATAGACCAATTTCCTTAACTTCAAATGTATCCAAAATATTCGAAAAATAATAAAAAATAGAATCTACAATTTCTTAGAAAGACACAAATTATTATCTGATATGCAATATGGTTTTAGAAATAAAAAATCAACTAAAGATGCAATAAAAGATCTGACTGGCCTCATTTATAGTTCAATCGACAATAAAAAACCATCAATTGGTATATTTTTGGATTTGACAAAAGCCTTTGATACTGTCAATCATAAATTATTACTTGAAAAATTGGATCAAATTGGAGTAAGAGGATTGGCTCATAATTTTATATATTCCTATTTATCAAATCGGAAACAACAAATCAAAATAAATAAATCAATAACACAGTAACAAAAATCATATCATGTGGTGTACCACAAGGAACTGTTTTGGGTCCGTTACTATTCATTATATATATATTAATGACTTTTTCTCAATTCAAACAGAAGGTACAATTTTTTGTTTTGCTGATGACACTGTTGTATATTATGAAAATAGCAGTTGGAAACAATTGAAACTGATTTCAAGAAAATTATACTCTGGCTTAGTACAAATCTTCTTTCCATCAATTTAAAAAAGACATTTTTCGTTCCCTTTTGTAGTTATGGCAAAGGTATTCCAGAATTCAAAGAAATGTCCTTAAGTTTAGAAACAGTTATTTATTCAAAATCTGAAATCAAATATCTAGGTATTATTATAGATAGCCATCTTAGATGGGATAGACATATTTCTTTCCTTAGTAAAAAACTAAGGCGAATAGTATACAAATTTAAATTGCTTTCAAATATTTTGGATTTTAAACATATGAAAATATTGTACAATAGCCTTTTTAGACCACATCTAGAATATGGTTTAATAGGATGGGGAGGAATTTCAAAGACACATTTAAAACCTATTGAAATTTTACAAAAGCCATGTTTGAAAATAATATCAGAGTGATTATAGATTTCCAAGTGATGTATTATATAAAGAAACAAACACCATTGATCCAAGACAAATGTATTTCAAAATTCTTGTAATAGATCAGTTTGAAAACAAAAAAATACAAAATACAGTTACTCATGATTATGATACAAAAACAAAATATTTCAGTACCATACATGAAAAAAACTATAGGTCAAAAAAACTTTATATATTTAGGACCAAAAGCCTATAACTATTTACCTAAAAATATCTAAGATATAAATTCAATTAAAAAATTCAAAGCTGAGATTCATGTTTTCTTAAAAACAAATTCAAGGAAATCTATAATAAGAATTATTCAAAAATGATAGCGCTTTTTCTATCACATTTTCATTTTCATTATTTATTTTTTATTTGTAATTTTTAGATACAACTAACCTAGTGTATGTATTTTTTTTATAATCTGATACTTAAATTTGTAATAATTAATGATAAAATAATAATTAATGTAATATGTATTACCACCTACATACAGAATTAAGAGTCTCGTAGGTTATTTGTTGTTTATTGACAAACTATTATTTGTTATTCTTATATTTTTGTTAATAAACGTTATTATTATTAAAAAAAAGTAATTAACTCATTTATATTGTATTCTTTAATGTACCTATATATAATATCTACTATGTATTATGGCACAAAATTTATTAGTAACTTACTTGCTCTGTTTAGAAAATTTGCGAAACATCTCATTTGGAGTAACTGTACTGCCTAATTGATTTTTGTTTGTAATAGAACTGTTTTCTCAGATTAAAATACTTCCTCTAAATACGATAAACATCTTATATTGTATTTCTTTAGATTTTGCTGGACTTTTTGACCGACGAACCCCGAACGGAGGAGGTATTCAATTCGACTTATTATTATTATTTTTTTTTTGGTTCGTGCGCGCCTTTTATATAGTAAACGAGCTCAGACTTTGATGATTTTGAATTCATTTGAAAGAGGAGGCTTGAGAAATGGTCCCATATTCATAAAAACGCAAATCCAAAATCTCCTTCCCTCCGAAAACCGCCCCCGAAGGGGTGAATTTTCTCGAAAATCGAAAATCTGAGTTCATATAATTAAAGATAGGACAATATCCGGAAACGTTTAAATTGAACATTTTTTCAAAAGAGTTACGGTTTTCGAGATAGACGCATGTTAAATATGTATTTTTGATATGTGGAGAGGGCGATTTCTTTCGAAAATTGAAATTTTTTTGATATTACATGAAAGATATAATTATATGTAGCAACATTTATAATGAACATTTTTTCCTTAGAGTTACGGTTTTCGAGTTAAATCGGTGTTAAAATGGTAACATATAAAATACTCAAGCGTATTTCCGCAGCGATGCTTTGAGATCTCAATAATAACAACTACAAGCAAAGAATATACCTCGGAATATACATAGGATAAGTACTATCTTCATTGGTATTAGTGAACGTTCAACGATTTTGGTGACTAATGTTAGGTACACTCAAAAGTGTGAAATAAATATTTTTTACAAAAAATTGGACCGACATTATTAGTTGATGCACTGAAAAATACAAAATAATATTAATTCTTTTGGTGATGGTACTTGTGATGTTGGTGCCAAAAGTTATCAATCTTACTGCAACTGCACAACTTCAAAAGTAACAACACCAATAGAATTAATATTATTTTATACTTTTCAGTGCATCAACTAATAACGTCGGTCCATTTTTTTGTAAAAAATATTTTTATTTATATTGATTCACTCAGCTTTAAAATATCTCTAGTGAATGCGGTCCACTATAACTATAAAAGAATCCATAGAACTTGTATATTTTTGATTTAGAACGAAGAATAAAAACACACTTGTTTTCAAACTGGTCGTTTATTATCATTTACACGGAAATATATAAACAAAACTGCAGGTATGGCAAGTCATTTGAATTTTATCTATATCACCACCTATTATAGATTTTCAGTTAAGTTAAACATAAAAAAAACATCTTGTATCTCCGCTTCTATGATACCAGCAACTATATCTGCAAGATAAGCAAAATTTACGTGTACATACTTGTTTCGCTTTGTAATTTCTTGAATGATTGTACTTACTTTTCATTACTGAATCCTTATTCCTATTATAATAACCAACGGCTATTTTAATTCCAAAACACAATAATTGTCCTCAAACACAGATCAAACAACTCACACTAACGTACTCTCACTCTCATAAAGATTGTATAGAATCAGCTGTTCTTTCCTATCTACAATGGCGCCCTCCCACGTGGTATGGTAAATGGATTCGCCAATTCAAATAAATAAAGTATATGTTTGTAATTTCGAAATAACAGGTTTTAACTAACTACATATGGAAGTATATGTGTCACTAATAACAAAAAAGCTATTTTTATCTTTTTTTCTGTTTGATCCGGCGAATCTCCGAAGCGGCTAAACTGGAGCGCGGACAAAGCTGTGACTAAAACAGTAAACAAACACAAATGTCACGACAACATTAGTTGTTAACTCCTATTAGAGAATGTCATCAATGGAAAAGATTTTGCAACTTATTTATAGAGCTATAAAAAATATATTTATTTAGAACTCTGTACGCAAGTTTTCATCTTTTCAATTGATGAAATTCTAATTCGAATTGCAAATTGTTGCATTTCCTAGCCACAACATTTTTGTTATATCGTCCACAAATGTTACATTTCAAACAAAACATAGAAACATCTTTGAACTTATTTGCCAAGCGTCAAAATTGTTCCTCATGGCCAAATATACAAATACTCATTTCCTTCATAGTGATCAAAGTGATGAAGGCTTTCAGCCTTTGATCTTTTTGTTTAAACGATCCTTCTTTGTTATGTAGTAGCCGAAGTAAGCTTGTTAGCTTCCATATTGTGTATCTATAGTCCAAGGGCTCATAGAACAAATTCAATATCAATAATATTGGCAGTATAAATAACTGGCTGTGAGTCACCCGCTTCGCTGGCTTATTTCGATCAGAAAGTTGGGATACATTTTGGAGCTTTCTCTGAAGGAATTTCTAGAACATTCTATATTGATCAGAAAATTGGCATACAATCTAGATCAATCTAGAAACTTTTAGAATATTGTAGAGTTTTCTAAATCATTTCTAGAAGTTTCTAGGTCATTCTAGACATTTTTCGAACATTTAAAATATGCTCGATCAATCAGAGCCTTGGAATACATTTCTAAATTATTCTGGGATGTTCTAAATCATTCTAAAATTTTCTAAAACATTCTCATTTAATTAGAATATAGGCTTACATTTAAGAACTTTCCAAATAATTCTAGAATTTTCTCGAACAATCCAAATCATTTTTGTTAAATGATAATGACACATTTTTAGAAATCACATGTTTCAACCCCCGTATCTTTTACACGCTTATAGGTATCAACTTGCAGCCACCATAATGCACGATGGGATGTAACTATTGCGACATACAAACACTATGCGTCTGCGATGTGCAATTTTAGCTGCAAAGTGAAATATAGGGACGCACAACCTCTCATTTTATATATATATATATTTATATATATATATATATATATATATATATATGAAAAGATGTAAAGATTTCGCTACTGAAAGATATGTACTAAATGACTTCTTTACATATTTTCACATTGATACGTGGGTCGCGTTCAACTTTAACTTCTAACTCCTAGGTGGCGCTGGAAGCGGCACGCTGTTTGGTTGTTTGCATCGCTTGTCGATGTAGAACCAGCAGTTTTCTGATTCTTTGGACACATCCCAAACCATATGTTCTGCTGATGAGATCCTAATAAGGTCGAAATCACAGTGATCCTGTTCTTGGTTCAAAAGTGATGTGTTCTATAGATAATGAAACAAAAAGGTGTTAGAAGTTACCGCAATTGGTATCGGGATAGATCTCGATCCTTTGCACCTGCCAGCGATGATATAATTCAATGCGGGATGGGGCTTTTGTCCACCGAGTAGTTGTTTTCATCGTTGGTAGTTTATGGCTATGTGTGATTATAGCCATCTATCTACTGTAAAGACCGAAGTCATTTAGTACATATATATATATATATATATATATATATATATATATATATATATATATATATACAGCTATCCTTTGTAAATATATGGCATGTGGATGAAAGATATGTATTAGGTACGATGAAACGAATGAGTTCTCATGTTGTAAAGATTGGGTGCGTTACGATGAACGACAATATGAGAGCATTCGGACAAATCGTCAAAAAATCTGTTTTCGGGTGCTTACATGGATTACATGCTGGCTATATTTAGAGAATTCATCAGAATATTGTATTTATGAATTGTAATTACATTACCACCATTTGTATTCCTTTCCCTATACCATTTATTGTATTGTGTTTTTTGCATTTTATGCCGTCATTTTTGAAATTCCGTACAGATTCATACACATGGTCTGTAAATTAAGTAGTGAGAGTAATTTTATTCAATTTTTTATTCAAATAGAATTACAATGCTATTCTGTCACGGTTCTTCCATTCCTCATAGCAGTGCTGGATCTCATATACTGGAATAGCCTTCTAAACACACAAGATCCCGGATTCTTTCGACATTTTCATCGGTTCTTGAAGATGAAGGCTCTCCGTTTTGTGGTTCATCATTAATCGACTCTGTTCCTTCTGAAAATACCTTCAACCACAGAAAAACTTGAGGTCTTCACAAAACATTGTCTCCATAGGCCTGCTGTTTAGCAAAAGTTTCTGTTGCACTGTGTCCTAGTCCGAAGCAATGCCTGATATCGTTGCTCGAAGTTGATGTCACACCTTTTTGACCGACGAACCCCGAACGGAGGAGGTGTACAATTCGACTGTCTGCTTTTTTTGGTTTGTTCGCGCTTTGTATATAGTAAATGTACTGCGATTTGATTGAGAAATGATCCAATATCCAAACCGAAATCTCTTTCCCTCCAAAAATCGCCCCAGAAGGGGTTGGATGGGGCAAATTTTCTCGAAAATCGAAAATTCGAGTTGCCAGAATCAATAAAGATAGGACAATATCCGGAAACATTTAAATGGAACATTTTTTCAAAAGAGTTACGGCTTTCGAGTTACATTAATTTTAAAATCTCACATTTGTGTATTCAGGCTATATGGAAGAGGCGATTTCTTTCGAAAACTGAAAATCTGTGGGTAGCACATGAAAGACAATATCTAATATTTGTAGCAACATTTATAATCAACATTTTTTCTTAGAGTTACGGTTTCCGAGTTAAGTGGTGGTAAAATGGTTAAATCTAAAATATTTAAGCGTATTTCCGCAGCGATGTTCTGAGATATCCACATATTAACAAGGACAAGCAAAGAATATACGTGAGTAATAGGATATTAGTAGTATTAGTGAACGTTCAACGATTTTCGTGACCAATGTTACACTCAAAAGTGTGAAATAAATATTTTTTTACAAAAAATTGGACCGAGGTTATTAGTTGGTGGACTGAAAAATACGAAATTATATTAATTCTATTGGTGCTGGTACTTGTGAACTTGGGCCAAATGTTATCCAATCTAACTGCAACTGCACAACTTCAAAAGTAACAGCACCAATAGAATTAATATTATTTCCTATTTTTCAGAGAAGAATTTTTGGTAAGAAAATATTTATTAGAACACAATAGAAAAAACTGTTCCAGAGAAAAAATCGCTACGGACAACCAAATTACTCGGACGAGTTCAAACTCCACCAGTGTTGCCAGATCGAACGCTACATTGTCAGTCTCAGTATTTACTTTACAGACGCCCGTAGACCAAACTATATGAAAAACGGAGAAAATATTCAAAGATCTATCTGATTTCCCGCTGGCGAAGTGGCGGGCAAAAGTAAATGTGTATTGTATGGATTGAGAATAATAGTGATCCTTTCTGAATCTGTATCTTATCATTTTGAGGTTCTTGGTTTAGTCAAGGTGTTTTATATTTAATGGTGAATCCATTCATTTTATAATTTTTGTAATGGTAATATCGAGTTTTTTTCTTCTGTCAGCTCCTGAAGTATTATTCTCGTACACCCTGTAAGTGAGTTTATTTTTTCAAGCTAACAGATCCAAAGTATATCTCAAGTGTGGCGCAAATTTGGCTGTGATAATATTTGCTTAATTGCTCATGGATGTTTGATTATTTCCTGTTTCCTGAATACTGGGGAATAGCAGTTAATTATAGCAAATTTCCTTGGATAAATTCTACTGGATTTGCATATTTGGAATAATCAGAGAGGGCTCTTTCCCCTATATTAAAAAAAATTCAATAAAAATTGGCAAGCCTTAGTATCGACAACTACCATTAGAAAACATGAATAACACTTTTTAGTAAAACTTAGATCGACGATATAATATTAATTGTGCAGTTATAGGTAGATCTAAAATTTTTGGTACAACTACTGTTTTTTTGGGTGGGGGCAACGATTGTATTGGATTTTGTAAAGTTGATTATGGGACCATCTATAAACACAAGAATATTAGATGAAAAGAGATCCATCAAAATGCACATCCAAATATAAAAAAGCCTACACTCGAATTGTATACATCAATTCCTATTTTTTTGGAGAAGTCGGTCAAAAAAGAAGCCTTGCATAAAAAAACTGTCAAGTTCGTTTCAGTTCTATACAAAGAGTGACATTTTCTATACAATGAGTGAAATTTTTATTTAAACAACAGTTTTATTCCAAGAGATTGACTAAAATTTGATAAACAGATGAGGCTTGATAAATTATAAATTATTCCTTTAATCGGAATTTTATTCAAGGGTATAAGGGTCATTCATACTGCAATGCATTTTTTAAATGCCAATTCGTATACTTATGCGTATTTCCGCCGCGATGTTTTGGGATCTCTGAATAATAACAAGTACAAACAAATAATATACATGGGTAATAGGATAAGTACTATCTTCTTTGGTATTAGTGAAGGTTTAACTATAGTATGTTGTCTTTCACCTGTATTTTTTAAAAAAATTTAAGAATTTATTTACCACTCAAAAAACGCAACCCTTCAAGCATCTGCAAATGGTAAAATTTAAGAAAACGTTTGCCTAAATTGTACCGGCCAGTTTCCGAAATTGTACCACCTGCAAAAATGCAGAATAGGTACATAATAATATTTCATTAAATAAAAAACATAAAATAAAATTCTGGTAGGTAAACATAACCACAAAATTGTGATGAACATAAACGCAAAAATTCTGATCCCTAAACAAAATAAATTTCAGATTTAAAAAGAATACTTAAGGTGTCGCAGATGTAATTTCGTAGATCACCAGCAGTACATAGATCATGAACCCACTGGTTGCAACGCACGCACATTACCATATTTTCGAGCCTACATTCTCGACAGATGGCACAAAACCACGTTTTCTCATCTTGCTTCATCTTTTTCTCTTGGTTTCTTCTAAC
Source organism: Crioceris asparagi (assembly GCA_958507055.1). Classification (NCBI taxonomy): domain Eukaryota; kingdom Metazoa; phylum Arthropoda; class Insecta; order Coleoptera; family Chrysomelidae; genus Crioceris; species Crioceris asparagi. Next base: position 13,833,283 of record OY293832.1, on the reverse strand, counting down.
CCTTTCCTTAGAACGTCCTAGATCTTCACACTCGACTCTTCGCTCAACTTGCTTCTTCTTCTTACATCTGCTACGTTCTTCTTAATTGTCAGCTCGTCCTTATAGGGTGTAGACATAAGAACTTCTTCTGGGCACCCTTGCTTCGTCGGTTTTGATTTGTATGCGACGTGGTCAGAAGAGACAATACATCTTGAAAAAAAAACGTTTACTTCTACAGAAGTACGTATCCGAACGCAACCTGCAACAGGAACATCTGTTGGGTACAGAACTTGTGCGTGCTGTGCACTTTCATCCTCTCATTGGCTGGCATTCTTGTCGGGAACAGTTGGAACTCGTCCTGGTCAGAAACTGACTTAGAAACTGGGGACTGATGTCTCTGAAGGAAGGCACATCGTCGTCTTCGTCCCAGTTCGATGATTGGTCCATACTTGACTGAGGAGAGCTGGCTTGCAGATGTAGATGGTCCTCATTTTGTTGAAGAGGTGTATCTTGTGTCGATGGATGTTCACTCCCTTTTAAGGCATCTGCGCCATAGAAATCAACGTCCGTAAACACGTCTCTGTTAACAGGCCAAATCCTGCATTTTCTAAACCCATTCATTGCGTTAGCAACAGTTGCTGCTTTGCCGTAAGCTTCGGCTGATACTTGGAACTGCCAGACCAGGAAGTTCCCGCATCCATCTTTCTACGGCTTGACTCTAGTAAACCTCTAGTGGTTTGAAGACAGCGACATCCATTGGCTGTAAGCGATGGGTTGTGTGTCCTGGGAGTTACAGAAGAATTACTCCATTGTCTCGGGGTAAAGTGACAGCAGCTAAATGTTTAGAGTGAGTGGTGTGACCATCCGGTACAATGTGAGAACTTTCTTTTGTTGGTTTTCCGACATTAATAAAATTTTGCGGCCAAGTTACAAATAACTCAGAGTTAATATAACCGTATCTGAAATTTCCACAGAGCAGCCTGGAGGTGCTCCTGTGGCAAGTTCAGCAATCATCCTCTTCCTTTTAAAAATAAGCCCAGCGGCACTAGTACATACAACAAATGTAGTATTTACCCCCTTGGCATTTCTTCTAGATGATTTTCATCGACAAGCTTTTCCAGCGGGTTAAAAAATTTATTGACATTAATCCTGTTGAATCCTTTGCATCTAGCAAAATATGTAGCCTCAGGTTGTCTCAGAGATATGTTTGGATGCCGTCGCATAAAACAGTAAAACCATTTTTTGCCAGCCATTTTCTTTTCCTTGTTGAAAATTATGATGTAGGTTATTCTTGTCTGCAACCTCATATGCAGCTTTGCGGATGTCGGTAATAGTGATTCCGTAAATGGACTCTTCCAGTTTCAAGATGTGTTCCTCCAGTTGCTTCTCTATTTTTGAACTGAACACACAGCCGCGCCCGAAATGTTGTACCTCCAAATTAGCATTCTTATTGCTGCTTCTTAGATGTCTTTTCAAAGTTGGTTTGGTGACCACCACAAACTATAAGCTAGGGATCTATGTCGGTAGATGGCGGTTACTAGTCATAGTGTTCTAAATATCGCAGTGGTACAATTTAGGAGCCGGTACAATATAGCCCCCCTAATATTATTTCTATTGGTGCTCTCTTTGGAGTAGGTGTCTACAACAACATGCTACAATGGCCCAACTTCAAAATTACTAGCACGAATAGAATTAATAATATTGGTAGAAAAATATTTCTTACAAAAAATTGGACCGACGTTATCAGTTGGTGCACTGAAAAATACAAAATAATATCAATTATATTAGTTCTCGTACTTTTGAAATTGTGCAGTTGCAGTTAGATTGAAAACTTTTGGCACCAACTTCACAAGTACCAGCACCACTAGAATTAATATAATTTTGTATCTGTCAGTGCACCAACTGATAACGTCGGTCCAATTTTTTGCAAAAAAATATTTATTTTACACTTTTGAGTGTTGTATTAGTTACGAAAATCGTTGAACGGTTACGTATACCATTACACATATATACTTTGCTTGTATTTGTTATTATTCAGAAACCTAAAAACATCCTCGCGGAAATAAGCATATTTTAGACTTTACCACTGCTGTAACTCGAAATCCGTAACTCTATGGAAAACATGTTTAATACAAATGTTGCCACAAATAATCTGGTCATTAAGTAGTCATTCACAGATTGTCAATTTTCGAAAGAATTCGTCTCTTCCACATAGCGAAAATACACATATTTAATATTTTAATATCGCTGAAATTCGAAAACCGTAACTCTTTTGAAAAAATGTTCGATTTAAACGTTTCCAGATATTTTCTTATCTTTAATTCTGCTAACTTTCGAATTTCAAGAAATGTTGCTCTCTCCATCCCATTCGGGGGCAGTTTTCGGAGGGAAGGAGATTTTGGATTTTAGTTTTTATAAATATGGGACCATTCCTCAACTCTCCTCTTTCAAATAAATCAAAAATCATCAAAATCCGTGTACATTTACTATATAAAGCGCGCGCACAAACAAAAAAAAGTACACAGGCGAATTGTATACTTCTTCCGTTTGAGTTCGGCGGTGAAAAATATTTACTTTTAGTCGATTCTAGAATATTGCTTAAACTTTTGAACCTTGTGGTTAGATTTCGAAAAAACCCACAAGTGTTAAATGGTTCAATGCGTTTTTTGCTCAATGATAATACAACTTGGACTGATATATCTAACTATTTGGAAGACTACATGCATAAATATTCCAAAATATTTTGGTGAGTTGTCTTTGCTTGACAAAAATTTCGGAAAAAAGATCAGACAGTATTTGTTTCATCAATTAGTTTAGATGCAAATTGATGTTTTGCCAACGATATCCATAATTATTATTAACGTATTGTGTTCCCTTGCAACCAATCAGTGATGCTCTACAAATAAGATTACATTATTTGCCTTTATGCAGGTTGTTACCGATATAAGAGTTTAATTTCGAATTTCGATCAAAAACTCATTTCTTCACCACCTATTATCACTTTTACCACAGTTGAATTAAAGCAGTACGGCAATTTTTACCTCAAACATTCAGTAGTAGGTACCTACCCCGATTGAAAATCATAGCACCAATTAAGTTCTAGAAAAAGTTCATTTCAATCTTTTACCTACTACCTTTTTGATTTTGGCATATACCCGAAGTTTGCATTTTCGAGAAAAATCCTCCTTTATTTTATATTTTTATTTTTTTTCAAGAAATAATGTTGGATTTCTCAAATTGTTTCATAGGACCAATTTTGAGTAAAAGAAGAATACTCAAAATCGGAACACGTTCAGCATAGTACAAAAACAAATTGAAGTCTGTTAGAAACTCGTAACTTTATGATTATACAAGGTACATTTATTTTCAATTCGCCTTGTATATGTACCACAAAGTCTCTGACACGTTCTGTAGGGATTGATTTCATTGGGTGATTTAAGAGGTTCTGAAAGGCATCTGCAAAATGGATTGTGAGGAATCCGGTAATGTACTCTTAAATCACGTAGATCTTTTAATAGCAATAAAAAAGATCTAAAATGTAGGTATATGGATACTTTGGAGGTAGGATACTGGTAGTTTTATGGTTAAACGTGCTTCGAAAAAAAAGTTACATTGCGATTGTAATCGGAATCGAAAGGTCGAATCAACAGAAGAAATAATAAGAGTTTAGTGCATGTTTTGGTCAAATCTAAACTCTTTTTCTTGTAGTACATACCTCTGTAATTTTCATTAAGAAAAAAACATTTTGTTTAATGAGACAAGACAAACAACAATGTTCATATTTAATTTTGGCGTAGATTAGAAAATTTGACATTTCATTTGAGAAGAACTTCTTTTCCGATTTTTCTTAAATCACATGATATATTTGAAATCCACTTGAAGATGTTAATCATGATTCTTTAATTTGACCGACAAAATATACTCCCAGAATCAAAAATTGCGATCGCCTGATATTGTATAAATAACAGCTTGGAACTTTTTTGACCTCCGTAATAAACGAAGGAGGTATACAAGTCGACTGTCTGCATTTTTTATGGATGTTCGCATCTTTTAAATGGTAAAAGTGCTCCGATTTTCATATTTTTTATTTGATAGAGGACTATTGAGAGTTGGTCCCACTGAAAAAATTCATATTCGGGGAGGGGGCAAGTTTTTTTCGAAAATCGAAAACTTGAGACGACAAAATTAAAGAAGATACCATATCAGGCAGCGTTTAAATTGAACATTTAAAAAAAATCAAAGGTTCATTATAACAGTGTGAAAGTCTGAATGTGTATGTCTCCGCTATGTAGCGAGGGAATTTTTGTAGGGTAAGGGCGTATAAGAGTACGCACTTAGTGAACAGTGCCGCATATTAACGTGTTTTCAAGAGTTTAGCGAAAAATAAACACACATAGACAAAATAAAATATTTATTCTTCCATAAAATTCTGAAAAACATAACAAATTGCAACTCAAAAAGTAAAAAAGATACATTCTGTAAGGAACTGCACATGCGTACTCTTATGCTCCACTACTTACAAGAGTACGCAAACCTGTTTATAAGAGTGCGCACATTATTTTGAGGATTTTTGGCAATTGTCGCACCCAAATTCTCCACCCTCGTAAGACGTACAGTTTTCGTGCCACCACTTCTGACATATTGCACACTGAATCCAGTCTTCAGACGGTGGATCTTCAAAAAAGTCGCCACAGGATGGACATTGCACCTCATCGTCGTCGTCTTTCTGCCTTTTAACCTTTTTCTTAGGCACCTATTTTGGTTTCTTTTCATTTTTAGACGTTTTTTTATTTTTAATTTCTGCAAATACCTTCCTTTTTGTTTTTTCGACAGTTTTTTTGTTCTTTTCTTGTTCCTTTGCCTCAAGTTCAATTTTGAAAGGAGTGCTTGTTAAGACTTCTGATTTTTGGCTGCGGCGTCTTGTTTGGTCTGTCTGGATTTTAGGATATGGTCGTAACTCAGCAGGTTTGATGATATTGTGAGATGTACTCGGTGTAGAGTCGTTAAAATCTACTACTGTCGATTCTCCCAAAGGAATATAATAGATCTGAGAAGAGTTAGCATCTTCTTGGAAAGGATTTGCAAAAGTAACATCTTGCAGTGGTGAGCCAGTATTTGCATCAAAATCTAGTTCCAAAAGCACGGCATTCATGCTGGTTTCGTGGAGGGGGTTTTCAGTGTTCTTTCCTAGATTATTGTTAAAAGACACCTGCTCTGGAGCTGATGAGGATGTAGGAAGTTGTGCAGGTTCTCCAGGTATCCCTGACGATTTATCATTTTCACCAGCATCATCTGCAGCATCCAAACCTTCATTTGATTGATATAACTGCTCTTTCCCTGCCGGCATGTCCGTCACTAGAGATGGTGCAAAGTCTTCTTCAGAAAGTATGGTGGGGTCAAAAGGATAAATACCGGTGGATTTAAACGAATTTATACCCTTTTCAATATTTGACACCTTGTAGTAGGCCGTTCTAAACAGACCAGCCATCTGCTTTTGGGTAATGGCCTTACCTGGATTGGATACGAGCCAGTTGTCTGCTGCTTGAGTAAATGCAGTTTTCAGAGGTCCAAAATAACACTTATCCAGGGGCTGAAGCTTATGGCTACTATGGGGCGGTAGTGACAGAAGATGGATATTATTTTCTCTACAGTAATTAACAAGATCAAGGCTTCTGTGAGTGGAGTGGTTATCGAGAATTAGAAGAACTGGCATGTCCTTTGCGGGTTTTGCGTGGTGACAAAAATGATTAATCCAGTTCATAAGCAAATCTGTATTAATAAAGCCAGATTCGGACACTAATGGCAGTGTATCAGCCGGTGCATCACGAAACAAGTCCTCATTCATTCTTTTTCTTGGGAAAATTAGCGCTGGAGGGATGTAAGAACCTTGAGCATTAACACAACATACTGCCGTTATGAGCTGGCCTCTTTCTGCACTTGCAACTTTTCCAACAGTTCTTTTGCCCTTTTGCGCAAAAGTTTTTGGCTTCCGATTCGGGACAGTTGACATTCCCGTTTCATCCATGTTATAAATGTATCCAGGACCGAAATGAAACTTCTCATAAAGATTCTTTAAATTTTCAAAAAATTTGTCTACCTGCGGTTTGTTGAAACCTATTATCCTTCCCAAAGAACATGGTTCTGGTTGTCGGAGAGTAATTTTTTGCCTTTGACAAAAGCCTTTAACCCACGTTTTCCCAGCTTTTTTTTGTCAATATTAAATTTATGGGCTACACCATTAGATTGCGCAAATTCGAAGGCTATGGAAGTCAGGTCGTTCATTGTCAAACCATAGTATCTTATATCCATTTCTCTCACATAATTAGCCAATTCTCTTTCAAGAGTAGAAGAAAAAACGCACTTATAACGTCCCAGTGATTCAGGTACAGTTCCAACTTTAAGACGTTTGCGTAAAGTTGCTTCCGGGATTCCTAATTCAGCTGCAATGCTCCTTTTGCTTTGTTTTTTATTGATTTTTTCTTGTATCTCCTCCATCAACGTGGTCGTAAACCTCAGTTTTCTGTCACTTTTCCGCTTGTAGCAACTCATTTTTCCTAAAAGTTTGTGCGAACTTAGTTGAAGAAATCTAGGGATAGAAGAGTACGCACATGCGTACTCTTGTAAAATTTACAGTGCGTACTCTTGTACGTTATGTCATTGTTACAAATTTAGAGTTATTTTTCTTAGAAATCGATAATCTACATGAAAGACTGATATTGCAATACATACCTTATATATTCACGAAAACTGCAAATACAAATATCCAAAGTAGTTTCGAGAAATTACGATCTCGTCCCTTTTTCCCAACGCTCAGAACTTATAGTTGACAGTGCAGCAAACAGTTTTCGCGTCTGACAGAAGAACTAACGCTTGTTATGCAGATTCCTTTTTAGCGAACATAGGAACGTATTAACAGATTCTAATAATCACACAACCAGATGGCGTGGTAATTCTGGTACCGCGAAATTTCCAATGAGTACTCTTGTAGAACGCGTACTCTTATACGCCTTCACCCTACGAAAATTGAAAATATGAGACGGTTAAATTAAAGAATAGATTATAAATATGTACTTAGCAACATTTAAATTGGGTATTTTTCAAAGAATTTACGGTTTCCGAGTTACAGCAGATAGCAGTGCTAATGTCTGAAATATGTCTATACAGTTCATCTGTAATGTTTGATTTTTTATGTTTGTTCGCGCGTTTTACATAGTATACGTGCACTGATTTTGAGACAGAGCAGAGTTTTGAGAGATGGTCCTATATTATTGTCAAAATCCAATATGCTCTTCCCTCAAAAATATCGCTAAAGAGAGGGGACAGAATGTTTTGAAAAAATAAATTTTATCTGGCACAATTAAATAATAGATCATTTCTAGCAAAGTTTGAGTTGGACATTGTCACTAACTTCACAAGTACCAGCACAAATAGAATTAATATTATTTTGTATTTCTCAGTGCACCAACAAATAATTCCGTTCCAATTATTTGTGAAAATATTTATTTTTCAGATTTGAGTGTAATATTAATAACGAAAATCGTTATACCAAATATGATAGTACATATATCAATATCATACATAATGAGAGAATAAGTTTCGAGTTTCTAAAATGCCAACCAAGGGACGTAGCAGTCATGCCAAATTTAAATATCGAATTTTCTCAAAAAATTTCCGAATTGATTGATATAAAAAGTTTTCTTATCTGGTTTTCTGTACTTTTCCCAACATTTTTTGTCAGAACCATTTTCCACTATCTAAAAAATTTAAGGGGAGGGGGGAGGTTAAATATGTTTTAAAACAAAAATTCATCACTCCGGTTTTGTTTTACCGAAAAGATTAAATTTTATGTCGTTTGATAGAGTTTTTTCGACCCATTAGCAGCGTATATGCTTTTTGACCGACTTAAAAAAAAAAGGAGAAGGTTTACAATTCGGTTGTAAGATTGCTTTTTTTTATGGTTGTTTGCGCCTTTTGCATAGTAAACGTACTCCGATTTAGAAGATTTTTGTTTCATTTGAAAGAGGAGATTTGCGAAATGATCCCATATAGAGAAAATTCAAATCCAAAATCTTCTTCTTTCCAAAAACCATCCCCAAAAGGGGTGGAGGGTGCATTTTTTCTCGAAAATTGAAAATTCGAGAGGCAGAAATAATGAAAATTCCGGAAATGTTTAAATTGGACATTTTTAAAAATAATCATACCTTTCCGCGCTAGAGTCTGAAATATGTGTTTCAGTTATGTGGAAGGAGCAAATTTTTCCGAAAATCAAAAATTCGAGATTTAAAAATTAGAAAGGGGACCATATCCGGAAACGTTTAAATTGAACATTTTTTCAAAAGAGTTTCCGAGTTTCGCAATGGTAAAGTCTGAAATATTGAAAATTGAAAATATGACACGGCCATATTAAAGAAAAGATTATATTTAGCAACATTTAAATTGAGTTACGGTTTTCGAGTAACAAGTACCTACAAGCTAAACCTATCTATAACTTTTTGGGTATTAGTGAACGTTCAACAGTTTTCATGACTAATGTTACAATAAAAAATGTGAAATAAATATATTTTACAAAAAATTGGACAGAATTTATCAGTTGTTGCACTGAAAAATACCAAATAATATTAATTCTATTGGTGCTGGTAATTTTGAAGTTGTGCCGTTGTAGTTTGTTGTTGTGTTGTAGGCACCAATAGAATTAATATTATTTTGTATTTTTCAGTGCAACAACTGATAAAGTCGGTCCAATTGTTTGTAAGAAATATTTTGTCCAGAAAAAATTCACTGACCCCGCTAGATGGCGCAAATCAAGAATATAAAATGAATTTGCTTTTCCCTCAAAATTTTCAAAAATGGGTATCATTATCAAACTGGTAATTCAAAACCCTATATTTTATTGAATAACTTATGTGTCTAGCATTTATAGAACCGAAAATATCCGTGGAAACGAAAAAAGTTTCTTTAACCCCATTTACTTTGGTATAAATGAGGTAAAGTCTTACTCATATGTGTCTAATACAGAACGTAAAAACTGCTCTTTGAGCAAACCTTCATTAAACTTCGAACAACAAAAATTGTATACATTTTAATGAATAGCTACCATCAGTTTCGTTGGTTATTTCTACTTTCGTAATTTGGTTGATTTATATGTGCTTAATACTTTAATGAAAAGACATTTGATATGATTGGTGTGTATTTTTAATGCATATGCAATACAACCATTGCTGCCAGAGTTATGCAATAAGATTTCCTAGAAGAAGATATTATCCAAGAAAGATTTTCATGATACTACCACATCGATTGAAAACTGCAGCAAGCTAAACAAATAACAAATACTAAAAAAAACATAAAAAAATAACAGCCAAATCCCAAAACTATTAACTGTGGCGCACAAGGTGTTCGAAATGTCGCTCATCAGCCACAACGCATGCCTTCAATCTGCGCCGGATGGTCAAGACAGCCATTTCGATTTCCACCCTGGATATGCATTGTACGGCCTCTCTAATTCTGACCACCATATCTTCTCTTGTTATGGGCCTACTTGCATAGGCCTTATCTTCAACCGTCCCCAACAACTAAAAATCTAGGACGGAGAGGTCTGGAGATCTTGAAGGCCACAGAAAGATGCTGCCCCGTCCAATCCATATATTGGGAAAGATACGGTCTAAACAATTTCAGACGTTGGCCCTGAAATGTGTCGGGTATCTGTCTTGCTGGCAGAACATGTCGCTGCGAACATTCAATGGAACTTCTTCCAAGAGAGGTGATAATTCATTTTGTAAAAAGTTCAAATATCTTTCCCCGGTTAATGATCGGTCAAAGATGAATGGACCAATGACTCTATTGCCTTTGATGCCGCCACTAGACTGAACGACAACCGTCCCTGGTGCTGAACCTCCCGCATCCAGTGTGGATTCGTTTTCGACCAGTAGTGCATGTTATGTAGGTTTATGTTGCCATCACTACTGAACGTCGCCTCATCCGTTCACAAAACACAAGATAGGAAATTGAGACTATCCGCCACCATATTTAGCAACCAATGATAATGGTCAAGATTTCGGTCAAAGTCACCTTCTGTTAGGGCCTGGTGTAGCACGAGTTGATATGGATGCATTCTGAATGAAATTTCCGACCTAAATAAAAAATTCGTAGCTTTTCAAAATAGATTTACTTGTGTACTTTCAAAATATTTTGCATCATACACCTGGAAACCGCCAACTCTTTTGCCAGAGTTCTTGTGCTCACATGTGCATCGTTTTCCAAAACATTGATAACATTTTCTTCACTCTGACCTATCCAGTGCCTTCTGTGAACCGGAGGATAAATACTTTCTGCAGCTTTCAACCGATGCGCTAGTCTCACGAAAGCCTCTTTTGAATAATGTCGTCTTCTAGGAAATCTTGTTGCATAAACTCTGGTAGCAATGGTTGCATTTCGCATGCATTCAAAATACACCCCAATCATAGTAAATCCTTCTTTGATTATAACGTTCATTATCACAAAACTTATCAAAACACAAACTGCCGAAAAAATTCAAACAAAACTGACAGTCAACATTCATGTCGCATTCGAATGGTTCATTTGTTAGAGCTTACTTACTTTTGTTTTCAAAATATAAGGTTTTAAACGGGCTTGTTACATTTTCACGGATATCTCCGGCTCTAAAACGCTAGACACTTCATTTTTTCACCAAAATGTAGGCTTTAAATTACTTTTTTGATAATGTAAAAATCATGATACCATTGTATTTGAAAATTTTGAGGGAAAAGCAAATTTATGTTATATTCTTGTTTCGTGTCATCTAGCGGGGCCGGTGACATTTTTTCTGGACAAAAGCAGATACGCTGTTATTAGGTCCAAAAAACGTCATCAACTTTATTCTATTCTGTAGAATCAAACCGGAGTAAGGAATGTTTGATTACAAACATATTTGACATCTGACCTATCTTTCAATTTTCGAAAGAAATTATCCCCTCCACATAGCGGAATGTATAAGGAAAGTATTGTAATCGTGTGAAATTTTCGGTATCAAGATTTTTACAAATATTGACGTTTCAGAGTCAGTCTGTCCGTCTGTCTGTCTGTCTGTGACAGCATTATCTCGGGAACGGATCGGTGAATTTTGTTGCTGCCTTTCTTATTTTCTTTGGTACCAATACCACTCGCCAGTGGCACTGAATGAGAATCCTGTATACACTGGGTGTTGAGCTATAGCTAAAAAACGTGATTTGCTCAAGACTATAGCGCGAAAACGGGTCTAAGGATTTTGATTAAACTTGCCTAAAGCATTCTTCTGAGATCCCTTTACCATCCACATTTAGCGCCATCTCTGAGAAAAAGCACAAAAAAATTTATGCTTGAATAAAATTCCGTATTTTCCACATGTTTCTTCAGAATCTGGCTAAATGTTTCATCTTACGAAAAAATGTTACATGACCTTTGTGGTTTGTCTTGACATGCTAAAAAAAATGAGTGGTAGCACGATTTGACCAGAGGATTTTTACTTTACTACCATTATTATGTTATGTTCGCTATGTTAAGGAGTAATAGTGTAAAATTTTTCATTCAATGGAATTTGCCAGTGAGAGGTAGGAAAGTCCTGTGAGTGGACAAACCAGATTTTAAGGTAAATTTCTTATAGAAATGTACCTATTGCGATCGTTCACACTTTTGAATTTTGAAAAATTTTCAACGGCATGTTGTTATATGTCTATAAGTTAGTCCAAGAAAACATTTGGTTCAAAAGTTTATATATTTATATATATTTAATTCAAGATTATCCTGTACCAGTCATATTATGATATTTCTGAATATGAATTCAATTGATACATAATCAAGATGATTATATAACATAAGCGGAAATTCTGGCGGAAGGGGTGTTTGCCCTCGCAGTAGTTGTTGTCGGCACAGTTAGACGTCCTAGCGTAATCTAGTTATTTACCAGTAACGGCTTATGTTATATAATCATCTTGATTATGTATCAATTGAATTCATATTCAGAAATATCATAATATGACTGGTACAGGATAATCTTGAATTAAATAATTCCACTTGCCGGGTGCTTATATCCACCCACTATACGTGTTCAATGCATCGCTCATATTGGTCACCACCGTCAGCGCCACGCTGAAGATTGATACTAATATGAGTTCAAAATAAGGATTGATTATCAGACACGGCTCGACGCTCTGCGGCAAACTGAAGATAGGCAACAACCTTGAAATCATGATATTTGTCTGGGTGGCGGTGCTTTGTTTGGTAATCAATCTGATTGAACATTTATAGTGGTATTATGCAATATTGTGACAATGTGAAATTGTAGGTATTGCCCTAACAGTTGTTGACGTTATTCAATGGCGGAAGGGGTGTTTGCCCTCGCAGTAGTTGTTGTCGGCACAGTTAGACGTCCTAGCGTAATCTAGTTATTTACCAGTAACGGCTTATGTTATATAATCATCTTGATTATGTATTCTTGACTGGCTAATTTATTTTAAATTCACGATTTTTGCCCTGAAGAAGAGAATAAACATTCTCGAAAGCTCGGCTTCAATCAAAGAATTTTATTGAATATATATATATATATATCTTGAATCTTGTAATAAGAAAGATTTATTATATAAGAAATGGAAAGACCAAATGATGAAGCAATAAAGGCCGAATATAAAAATCACTTAAAGATACATAATAAACTTATTAAAGATGCTAAGTGTAAATATGAGCGAAAACAAATTGAAAATAATATAGGTAATTCCAGAAATCTAAGGAAAGTTATTAACGGGAAAATTGGTAGGAACTCAAAAGAAGTCAATCTAATTAACTATATTCATGATGAAAATAACCAAAAACTCGTTAAACCTAAAAAAATTTCAAACATTATGAATATTTTTTTTTGTAATATAGGATCAGATCTTTGCAGAAAGATACAACAGCCAAACTCTGTAATAAATTTACCACCTGTCAACCCTAGCTACATCTTCTTAACTCCAACAAACATTGATGAAATTGAAAGGGTCATCAAAAGGTTGAAACAGAAAAACGGGGGAGTAGATAATATTAATACAAAAGCAATCCTGGCTCTTATTGACTATATTTCTGAACCGCTTGTACATATATTTAATCTGTGTATTGAAAAAGCAATTTGTCCAAAAGTTTTAAAAACTGCAGATGTTATACCTTTCAACAAAAGTAATCAGAAACATATTATTTCCAACTACAGACCGATCATTGATATCCAATTTAACAAAGATTTTTGAAAAAACCATTTTCCACAGAATTTTAAAGTATATTGAAAAGCACAACATATTATCAAAACGACAATATGGTTTTATGAAAAACATAGGGACTAAGGATGCGCTACTATATAACTAATTCAATCTATGAAAAACTTGATAAAAGTACTCCTATTGATTGCTATTACTTTTTTGGATCTAGCTAAAGCATTTGATACTATAAACCATATGATTTTACTCGATAAATTGCATAACTATGGCAATAGGGGCAACGCACACAAACTCATTCAAAACTATCTAAAAGACAGGAAACAACGTGTAAAAGTAAACGGGTATTTTAGCGATTTTTGTGAAATTAATATTGGCATTCCCCAGGGAACTGTTTTGGGACCTTTGTTATTTATATTATACGTGAATGACTTGTTGACTAGTATGCCGGAAGATACAATTGTATCCTTTGCAGACGATACAGCTGTTATTTCTACCGATAAAAATTGGCAGGGAGTTGAAACTAAAATGAACCATTATCTGGATAACATATACACATGGCTAGCGTTAAATAAACTATCCTTAAATATTGATAAAACAGTTTTATGACATTCGGTAATTATTGCGTTAGTGTTCCTGATACTATTAACGTGTCTATCTTTGAAAAGAGTACAAAGTTGTAAATATTTGGGTATTATATTTGACTAAAGAAAACAAAGTACATAGTTTTTATATTTTACAAAATGTCTAAGATCATGACATCTGATACGCTAAGATTATTATATTATGCTTTTTTCCATAGTATCATCAACTATGGTATTACTGCTTGGGGGGGGGGGCATGTGCAACCAGTATCAAATCACTGCAAGCTTTACAAAATAAAATAGTCAAAATAGTCAATAAAAAACAATACATAAGTCATAAAAATCCACTAACTATAGATCAAATTTTCTCTTTGGAAGCTCTCAAATTTCACTATGACGAACTGAGAGGGCAATTTATGAATTCAAATAGTATCACTAGGAATAAGAGCATTATTGTTTCACAAAGAAACAAAACAGTGAGTATAAAAAATAGTTATATAAGAGCCATAAGACTATACAACAACCTTCCAAATGATCTCAAAATATTTAAAAAAAATAATGCCAGTAAAAGATTATTAAAGAAATGGATTGCAGGGAATACCATAAAAGGAGGATAAAATATGTTTACATATTGCTTGTTATGTTTTGTTAACATTGGATAACTATTTTACATTAAGTAATAATATAAATTTTGTTGAAAAAAGGTTAAATGTTCTCTTTACTATTATTATTATTCTTTATTCTATATTTTTTTATATTACCTTTTTCTTATCTTGAATATTATTTTTTTGCGCCTTGGATAGGCGTCTATTTCATTTTATTTTTTTTTGGTACCAGTCCTACGAACAAGTATTATCATATACTTCTGTAGGTTAATATTAATGTTATAATGCAGTTTTAATTGTATGAATAATACTGGTTAATAATAATAATAATTTATATATATATATATATATATATATATATATATATATATATATATATATAAATGAATATGAATCTGGTACGGATAGCTCCTCATTTATATATATATATATATATATATATATATATATATATATATATATATATTGATTTTGTATTCTTGACTGGTTTTATAATAAATAAAAAGATGTTCTTGGGGATGCAGTCATGTATTCAATAAAATTCTTTCGAGAATGTTTATTCTCTTCTTCAAGACATTAGCCAAAAACAGGAAAGATGGCTATGAAATTTTTCCTGCTTTTGGGTAATTTATTCTAAATTCACGATTTTTGCCCTGACGAAGAGATAAACATTCTCGAAAGCTCGGCTTCAATCAAAGAATTTTATTGAATATATGACTGCATCCCCAAGAACATCTTTTATTTATATATATATATATATATATATATATATATATATATATATATATATATATATATATATATATATATATATATATATGGGATATTACGAAATTTGTTAACACGATAGAGGTAGGTATCAAGTTCAAATTTGCTACAAAAATCAATCTTTTAAATATCTCGGACGAGTTCGTTATTGGGTATCCGGTAAGTAGTTTCAAAATGCCGACCGTTCAAACATTTAAGAAAATTACCAAAAAAGAGCCATAGTGTAAATATAATCAAAAATAATTTTGGGTTATAGATATAATCAGTACCTACAACTTTTGTTCGAAGCAATTCTCCATTAAATGCACAGAAAAAATAATAAAAATTAATAAAGAACAATAAGAAATATTGATAAAATATGAACACTCAATATAAATTTGATGTAATTGTACATTTTCTAGAGATCTTAATATAGATCCTGATTAAAAAAATGTATAGTATATTTTTTCATAAGAAATAGGCGAAAAGAAAATCTGCCTTGAAGTGGAACGCGAACCCTGTCTGCTTTATATTCAATAGCCAAAACAAAAACCTCTAACCGCAAGGCTATGATACATACGGCAACTTATATGTAATGACATGTAGGTATACCAATGAAAAGGTTGTTCAAATTTGAATTCAATGAATTTTGAGAAATTTACCTTTCCGCTGACTACAGGCCATCGGGATTTTTTTTAATTGGACCGCCTTTATCAGTTGGTGCATTGAAAAATACAAAATAATATTAATTAGATTGGTGGTCTGTCCAATTTTTTGTAAGAAATATTTATTTTACTGTTTTGAGTATTCATTAGTCACAAAAATCGTTGAACGTTCACTTATACCATTACCAATCTACTCTTATATTATTTGCTTATATTTGTTATTATTCAGAAATGTAAGAACAGCGTCGCGGAAATTCGCATTAGGCCACTGCTATAACGCGAAAACCGTAACTCTATGGAAAAAATGTTCATTATAAATGTTGCTAGGACAAATAATCTGTTATTCGATCTGTCATTCTCAGGTTTTAAATTTTCGAATGAGATTACCTCTTCCACATAGCGAAAATACACATATTTCAAATTTTAACATCGCTGTTTCTCGAAAACCGTAGCACTTTTGAAAAAAAAACCAATTTAAACTTTTCCTCCAGACAGTTGAATTTTATTCCTTCTCCGTTTGGGTTTGTCGGTTTAAAAATAGGATCCAAAATAATGTTAATTCTACAGGTGCTGGCAATTTTAAAGTGGTATAGCTGTGACGACATTTGACACCGACTTCAAAAGCACCAGCAGCAATAAAATTAAACCTTAGGTCGTTTCTATTTTTTATGAGAAATATTGATTGCGTCTTTTCAGACAATACAAAAAGAGAGCAGATTCAGTTGATTCACCAATCGAACAAATAATGATTAATTAATTGTTGTTACTTGGTAATTTGGTAAAGTTTCAAGACGAATTCCTTCTGATTTATTCACTTTCACATTGACCTATTTCTCAACCCCCTTCATTCAAATATTTATCGTTAGCATTTCTGCTTCTATGTATATTTTGGACTGTTTATTATACGGGCTCTGTTTGATTTTTTTTATGGATCGAATTTAATTTAGTAAGTGTTTGGCGCAATGATTCAATTTGGGTGGAGTTTCGTTTGAGGTGTTTCTTTCTTCAGAGCCATATCGAGTTTTTTGAGTTTTTTTTAATAGTGAGATTTACTAAAGATTGATGAATGAAATAGGATTTTTTTATGCTACAGATTTTTCATTTTTATGGTTTTTGGTACAAAAGAATGTGAGGATTTTACTTTTTCATCTTACTACCAAATACAGAATCAGATATAATTACCTTAGGTCAATACCTAATAAGAACCAATAAAAATGGCTGTTAAAATGGTTTTATTATTAGTAGTGTTTTATATTTTTCCAATAAAGAAGTCCAAAATCTTTTGCACGATAGAGAACGCATTTTTGACCGACGAAGCACGAACGGAGGAGGTATACAATTCGACTGTCTGCTTCTTTTTTTTATTTGTTTGTTCGCGCGTTTTATATAGTAAACGTACTCCGATTTGGATGATTTTTGATTCACTTGAAAGAGGAGGCTTGAGAAATGGTCCCATATTAATAAAAACGCAAATTCGAAGTCTCATTCCCTCCGAAAACCAACCCCGAATTGGATGGAAGGGGCAAATTTTTTGGAAAATCGAAAATCTGAGGTTGGTATTATTACAGACAATCTATTCCATTGTCTGTGGTATTATTAAAGATACGATAATATCCAGAAATGTTTAAATTGAAATTTTTTTCAAAAGAGTTATAGTTTTCGAGTATGAGGCATGTTAATTTCTCAAATATGTGTATTTTTGTCATGTGGAGAGGGAGATTTCTTTTGAAAATTGAAAATCTTTGGGTACTACATGAAATACCTAATTATGTGTAGCAAAATTTATAATGAAAATTTTGTTTGAATTACGGTTTTTGAGTTACAGCGGTGGTAAAATGGTAACATCTAAAATACTTATGTATATTTCCGCAGCTATGTTTTGAGCTCTCAATAATAACTACAAGCAAAGAATATACGTGGATAATAGGATAAGTACTATCTTTTTTGGTATTAGTGAACATTTAACGATTCTCGTAACTATGTAATTTTACATTCAAAGGTGTGAAATAATAACAACTAAAAGCAAAGAATATACGTGGATAATAGGATCATTCATTGGTATTAGTGAACGTTCCACGTAAATGTTATACTCAAAAGTGTGAAATGAATATTTTTTACAAAAAATTGGACCGACGTTATTAGTTGGTGCACTGAAAAATTCAAAATAATATTAATTCTATTGGTGCTGGTGAAGTTGGTGCCAAAAGCTTTCAATCTATCTGCAACTGCACAACTTCAAAAGTAACAGCACAAATAGAATTATTATTTTGTATTTTTCAGTGCACCAACTAATAATGTCGGTCGAATTTTTTGTAAAAAATATTTATTAAAGATATCAAGTACAAAAATCATTCGTACCTATACATACCACGATCGAGATCGTAAATCGGTATGATCGGACTAGTAGTTTCAAAATGGCAGCCGATCCAATTAAAATAAACAAAAAATTATGGTCGATTAAAATTCATGAAAAATATATATTCAAGTTATAGATATTTTTCCCTAATACTGAAATATTTAAAATAAAAAATGCGAAATTTACGTATCCGCGGCTACGAGCCATCGTGATTATTTTAAATTGATCTGTTGAAAGCAGTCAACAAATGTTCTCTATCACAACATATGTCAAAACTGCGATAGTCAACATTTTCTTTCACATGACAAGCTACATATTTTGTTCTTCATTTTTGTACATCTTAGAATATGCACATCTGCAAATCGAATAGTCTTGATGCTTCTAGAAGAATGCAAGATGCGCGTACCTTCTCGAATAATCGCGAGATGATCCTTCTGAAATTTGTAGCTGTATAAAAAAGAGTCGACGTAGCCAGACAGTAGCAATCAAGAGATAGAGAGCCAACGTCGGGTGCGATTCATCCCAGAAACCCAACTTCTGGAGTAAAACGTTTTATTACAGATAATTTAGTATGCGAAATCAATAATCCGTGTAAATCTCTATTATTTATTTAATTCAATAAATTAATTATTTTATTCAAGTTCAACGATGATTTGCTTCCAATAATCGTAACGAGTCACGCTACAATATGAAATAAGAAATTCATACATAGATTTTTAAACTCACTTGTTAGTTAATACATACTTGGTCGATCGAGCTTATTAACGAAATTCGATATAAGCAAATGAATTTCATATATATTTTTTTATTTCCTCGATGCTCCTTTGAATCATATCAACGTCATCTCATCAGTCAATATCTTCTACACTTCTATTGTCTTGATGATACCCCTACATATTTTGTTAAAACAACATTCCCACCTCTACGAGATGGGTTGGTACACTTTTTGCGAAATACCTACTCCACAGAACTTCAGATATCCTCTCTTGTCGTCAAGCCAAACTTCATAGAATGTCGACCTTTAGCCTCATAATATAGAGTCTGGAGAGTTTCGGTTGTCTTTGTCTACGTCTAGTGTTATATCACTCTCAAGTGTGGGCTGCTATATATTGTGGTTTCAGTAGAAGGAACATTTTCTCCTACCTCACACTAACTCTGAAGTCTGAATTCCATTTCTACTAGTATAGCGACAACCCTCGCATTCGTAGTTTCATTGTTGTTCAAATTGAAAATCCATAATTGAACCATTAGATACAACATTGAGTTTTGGTATGCATAATGTAGTATCGCCGTTATTGTTGGCTTTTACATATTATAGAACGAGGGCCAGACTTTTATTTACAAACTCGCATGCCAAAAAATGGCATTTTCATAGTTAATTAAGTGTTACGTTTTTTGTCTATCGAGATGGTTGTCCGAAAATTGGGCACAAACACATTCAACTCTTTTATGTTTTTCTAAAATGGTTTTTATAAAAATGTCCTTAATGTGAAGGGGGCAATTTAAAAAAAAATTGTGATGGCCAAATTAAAGAAGAGCATCTTTTTGAATGACAGCAGTCGCAAAGATTGAAATCTCTGAATATAACTGAACGCTCAATGATATTGTTGCCTTAAGGAGGCTGGTAGATAATGGAAGCACAGGAGTGGATAACATAAAACCAGAGTTACTTCAAGCAAACCTGCAAACTATCCAGAAATACTTCAGCCACTTATTAAAAACGTGTGGCAGCAGAAGAGATTTCTTTTTACGGAAAAAATGTCTGATTGAAAAGATCCCGTAGAAAGGTGATGTTACTGACTGTAACGACTGGAAGGAATACACCTTACTATCAGTCTCAACCAAGGCCCACTCTAGAATCATTCTAAACCGCATCAAGGATTCAGTGAAAGGATAACTTTGAAATGAACATGCAGATTTCCGGAAACATTGCAGTTGTGCGAATCTCATTCTTAGGATAATTCTAGAAGAGTTTCAAAGCATTCTATATGCCAACTTCGCTGATTTTGAAAAGGCGTTTGACTCCGTTAACTACAGGACTCTCTGGAAAGTCATGGAAACCTATAAAATTTCTTCTCTACTTCTAAATACGATAGAGAGAATTTATAAGTCTCTTACTCCTATAATGTCAACTCGAGGGGTGAGACTCCCTCCTATCCTTTTCTTGATGGTCCTAGATGCAGTGTAAAGTGACCAAGGGAAAAAAGATGTATCCAGTGGAGATGAGACGACGCCTCGTGGATTTAGACGACATCTGCCTGCGTTTTTACCTCAACAATAGCTCTATTGAATCATTTAACAAATACACTTATCTAGGAATACTATTCTCTTACTCTTCCTTTTTCAGATAAATGACAGAATCGTCGATAGTTATTGCCTAGAAACACTTCTTCTGCTCTTTTGTCTTGAATTTGGTACCACTAACCACTCATTTTAGGTCATCATACTTAAAATGTGCCTTAACTAGTTGCTGAAATTACCAAGTATGGGTGCTGAAAGGCTTCAGCTTCTAGAAAGTACAGACATCAAATACAGCTGGGTAGCTCAAATGAAATCCTGGCTTTGTGAGCTTTCTTTCTCCAACTTGTGGGAAAATCTCAACTACAACAGCCTAAAGCAAATCATTCCCCAAATTTTAAGCAGAGAAGATGTTTCAGATCCAACCTCATCTATGCGCGATCCTGACACTATACAATAATTCGACAGTGAGTCTGCCTGTTTTTTTAAATATTTTTTCGCGACTTTTGCATACTAAACGTTCTCCGATTTTGATGATTTTTTTTATTTGAGAGAGAGGACTTGGTCCTTTAGTCAGAAATCGCTCCAAAAACTGCCCTCTAAAGGGGGTGGAGGGTAAATTTCTCTCAAAAACCGAAAATCCGAGACGGCAAAATTAAAGATAAGAAAATATTCGTAAGAAATTTAAAAATTTTTTGAAAGACCTACGTTTTTCGAGTTTCATCGATGTTAAAATTTGAAATCTGTGAAATATGTACGTATAGATGGAGAAAGTATCCATTCAAGTATTTGTGAAGAGTTCTAGTCTAATATTTTTTTAAAAATGTTGGAGACGAGAACTCTTCACCAGTACTTGAATGGATACTTTCTCCATCAATAAGAGTCGCTACATCGACGAGAACTCATAGAACGAGAGGAACTCATAGTTGAATTTTCTTAGCAACAATAGTGATTAATTTTTTTTTATGTTAAAGACTAAAACTCTTCACAAATACTTGAATGCTCACTTTCTCCATCAGTTAGAATCGCCATATGGACAAGAACTCGTCATAGAACGATAGTATCTCATAGTTGAAAAGTTTTCTTAGCAACAAAATACTACTGGATACTTTCTTCATCATTTATAATCGCTACATCGACGAGAACTGGTCATAGTGCTAGAACTAGATTATTGTGGTGTTCTCATCTGCAACAATCATGTTGGGATGGTGAAATCCTTAATCTTTAATCTTTAATACCGATTTACAGCTTATTTTTTTGAAATCACTAAAAACAAAAATTGGGATGCTATGGACGGACGGAAGTTAGCATCCCAAATATTTTCGGTACTACAACTGAAAGCACTATTATTAAAAAGTATCAGGTACTATAGAACTATATCGGGTGCTATAAGAACTCCACTCAGAGTGTGAGATGCTGAGACTTAAGATGCTAACTTCACATACGTGAACTATGTGTATACATAAGTATTTCCGCCGCGACGTTTTGTTCAATGATTTTCGTGACTAACGTAACACTCAAAAGTGCGATTTTGATGATTTTTGATTCATTTGAAAGAGGATACTATATTCGTAAAAACTCAAATCCGAAATCTCCTTCCCTTCAAAAAATATCTGCGAATGGAGTGAAAGGGGCAATTTTTTTCGAAAATAGGAAAACTGAGGTGAGAATTAAAGATAGGACAATATCCCGAAACGTTTGAAATGAACATTTTTTCAAAAGAGTTACGGTTTTCGAGTTACAGCGATGTTAAAATTTCAAATATTTGTATTTTCGCTATGTGGAAGGGGCAATTTCTGTCAAAAAATTAAAATTTGAGGGAACCACATGAAATATCAGATTATTTGTAGCAACATTTATCATGGACATTTTTTCCTTAGAGTTACGGTTTTCAAGTTACAGCGGTGGTAGAATGGTAAAATATTTTTTACAAAAAATTGGACCGACTTTATCAGTTGTTGCACTGAAAAATACAAAATAATATTAATTCTATTGGTGCTGGTAATTTTGAAGTTGTGTCGTTGTAGTTTGTTGTTGTAGGCACCAACTCCAAAAGAACCAGCACCAATAGAATTAATATTATTTTGTATTTTTCAGTGCAACAACTGAAAAGTCGGTCCAATTTTTTGTAAAAAATATTTATTTCATATTTTTGAGTGTAACATTAGTCATGAAAATTGTTGAACGTTCACTAATACCCAAAAAGTTATAGGTAGGTTTAGCTTGTACTAGCGAAAATACGCATATCACATATTTCAGACTTTACCATTGCGAAACTCGGAAACCGTATTTCTTTTGAAAAAATGTTCAATTTAAATGTTTCCGGATATGGTCCCCTTTCTAATTTTCAAATCTCGAATTTTCGATTTTCAGAAAAATTTGCCCCTTCCACATAGTTGAAACACATATTTCAGACTGTAGCCCGGAAACATATGATTATTTTTAAAAATGTCCAATTTAAACATTTCCGGATATGGGATTTTCGTTAATTTTGTCGTCTCGGATTTTCAATTTTCGAGAAAAATTGCCCTCTCCACCGCCTTTGGGTGCGGTTTTTGGAGGGAAGGAGATTTTGGATTTGATTTTTCTGAATATGGACCATTTCTCAACTGTCCTCTTTCAAATGAAACAAAAATCGTCTAAATCGGAGTACGTTTACCATGCAAAACGCGCAAACAGCCATCTTACAACCGAATTGTATACTCTCTCCTTTTTTTGAAGTCGGTCAAAAATCTAAAGTACTTATGCGTATTTCCGCCGCGATGTTTTGAGATAAATAATAACCAGTGCAAGCAAAGAATAGGTAATAGGATAAGCACTATCTTCATTGGTATTAGTGAATGTTCAACGATTTTCGTGACTAACGTTGCACTCAAAAGTGTGAAATAAATATATTTAAAAAAAAGTTGGACCGACTTTATTAGTTGGTGCACTGAAAAGTATAAAATAATATTAAGTGTATTGGTGCTGGTACTTGTGAAGTTGGTGCAAAAAGTTATCAGTCTAACTGTATCTGCACAACTTTAAAATTAACATTATTTTGTATTTTTCAGTGCACGAACTAATAATATCGGTTCAATTTAAAATATATATATATATATATATATATATATATATATATATATATATATATATATATATATATATATATTATAGTTAGACTGTTAGTGTTTATAAATATGATCTTCATCGACTTTTTCATCAACTCCAGCACGAGAATGATGTGCAAGATAGTATTCCGTTATGCCCCAATCATTTCGCCCCAACATACTTATTTTCAAATAAAGCTAGTCACTTTTAACTTAATACAGAAAAAGCGATTAATATCTATTTTCAACAATAGCTATGGTTTTCAATTGTTAAAAATACTGTTAAAACGTGCATAGGCACTCACTTCATAGCACTTTGTATGTCACTAAATGTCTTAAAGTTACAAACAAAGACAGTTTTTTTACAGTGCAGCCAAAACACGCTATGAGAATTTTGTCACGCACACTAGCGCATTTCCTGCCCTGCTCTGTACCTCGTTTTGCCCCGGTCTACCCTATCTCTGAATATATTTTTTAAGAGTTGCATATAACTGATGACCAACCGTCACTCAGCTTATCTGCTTGTCTGTTTGTCTGTCCGGTTGCCACAGTCTATTTATCCGAACTGCTGAGTAAAACAGTTCAAAATTAATACTTATATATATATACTATACAGGGTTAGGTTAGGTTATGTTAGGTGCACTCGCTAAAAAAAAGCCACCAATGAACAATTTGACAATTCCATCCTCTTCCCCTTCACGGATCTACACGAAAACCTAATCAAAACTGCAAGAAATAATAAACTAAATAATGTAAAAAATCAAAAACATGGGGACGATTAAAGGCAAGAAATTTATGTGCATTGTTTGACATATGACAAATCAAGGGCTCGTTATAAGTAACTCAAATGTTAGGATAATCAAAGGCATCCAGGAGAATACTTTAGACAAGTTTCCTCAAAATTCTTAGAGGCTTCTTGAGTCTGCGTTTCACTGCGATCATGGTGCTACAGGCAAGCGGGTTCAGTACCCTACAAAACAAAACTGAAAGCAACAAAATCGGTCCATTCGTTACCGCAATAATCTTGTTAAAGACAGACAGAATGACAGGTCAATGGCTCTGCAACATAAGGATCTTTAAAAACAGACTATCAAGAATCTGATTAGCAACGGGAATGGGAAAGTAGATTGATAAGGTTAAGGTTAAATAGTTAAGTTCGATCAATTTCGACCTGAGCAAGTGACTGAAATGCCCTATCGTAACTAGGAACACTCACAACAAATCATCATAACTACCTCTTTTAGAGAGATATATTCTTGAAGCCGCCAATTTCCATACCTATCCCAACACACGAGTGCCGAGTGTAGCAATCCAATCGTAGGAAGAAGGGCCCTAACTTAACCGGCTGACACTGGCCCTCTGCTGTCATCCCGATCCGACCCTGCCCCTTTGGCTGGCGGCGGGGGTGGGGGACGGCCGACGGAACGAGTCGAAAATCTTCGGCGCAAGACACTTTATCCCGGTCAATACTTCCAGCGGTAGTCGCATTCTGGCCGACGTTGTCGAAAGGAGCTTCTGAAACTTGCGCGTCCGCGCTTATATTATTATCTACGTTACGTTCAGTGAATTGTAACTACCTACTATACAGCTTAGCACGCGGCGCGTAAAACGTGTGATCCAAAACTGCAGTTTGTTGTGTCAAAGTGTCAACTTGTTTTAAGTCTGTTGAAAAAATAAAAATTGAATAAAACAATCTTGTCATTCATGTGTCGCGGGAATTATTAACAACGTGTTTTGAATTGTGCGCTTTTTTCAATGTAGTTGAGCGCTGCATTTGACATTACTTTTTTTGATGGAAATGGAAATCCAATAGATATATAACACATAATTGGGGAAAGAGATATGGAGGAAACGGCAGCAGTCAGTTGTTTTTGGATGCTTTTATTTATTATCGGTAAGGTTCAATTTACCTTTACAACTACTGCTATAAAGCACTGAGACAATGTCATGTAACATATTATAGAAAAGGTATTATACGGAAGGTTGGTCTTTTTTCTGTTGTTTTTCCCTTCGGAGGTTAACCTCACTTTCGAGTAGGCGAGATTTGTGCCGCTGCTGTTTCCAGTGCATATCCACCTGCTCACAGTTAGCTAGATGCTTGGCTAGATGCATGTGTATGCAAGTAGGAACAAAATAATAATATTATAACGGCTTAAGAGCTGCCAAGGTTAGATAACAAGATCTTTGGAGTATTATCAAATTTAAATCAAGATATACCTATTATAAGACGTACCTCTATCGAGATAATGATTTAAGTTTTGCCAGATATTGTAAACTTGATTTGTTTATATAATTATTGTTATGAGATGAGAATTATAATGAAGTGCAGGTAATTCCTGGGTATTAAAACACCTTGAAACTGGAAGCGAAAACAACTACTAGGTACATATTTTGATGTTGATCTGTCTGTTTGTTTTTAATTCTGTAACTTAATCTCATTCTTTTTCTAAATGTTGATGTCATTCAGTATTTACTGCAGTGAAGAATAATTGCTTACGTAACATAATGTTACAATATTATGTTACGTTTCTTTCTACTAATGTCAGTAAAAGTATAGTTTTTGACGTTTGTTGTCAAAATAAATGTTCTTTTATTAACCCTTGTGTTAAAACTGATTCATAGGGAGCTACAGAAGATTATCTGCGCTAACTGCACACTTTTGGTGCATATTGAAGTCGGTACTAGTATTTATTTCACAATTTCTAGTGACTGTGGATAATAACTCTCAAAGAAGTTATTTTCAAGCCTTTCAACAATAAATTTACTACTTAAATACCGAATTATAAGATCTTAATAATTCTGTTACCAGCGATAAAGAACATTTTATAAGCTGTGTTTTTACTTAGATACTCTTGGACATAGAAAAACAAATTAATTTCGATGGAAAACAAATTGTAGGTTCCCAACGGAATTCGATATCTGGATCTTTCTTCCTAGCTAGCTTGACAAGCCAGATAATATCGCCAGGCTATGGCAGCATGGAAAATTCTTGGAGTACTGGTAGACTTAAATAGAAGGTTACACAAGAGTCGTGATTATACAAAAAGTTCGTTAACTCATTAATGCTTTTATATTGTTACCCATAATTTTAATGCCAATATTTCGAAATATAGCTGCATGTTTCCGAAATGAGTATGACCATTTTTAACCGATGAACCCAAAAACTAATTCGACTATCTGCGGGCGCGCTTTTTATATAGTAAACGTGCTTCGATTATGATGATTTTTGATTCACTTGAAATAGGAGACTTGAGAAATGGTCCCATATTCATAAAAACTCAAATCCGAAATCTTTTTACCCTCCGAAAACCGCAAATCGAAAGTCCGAGATGGCATAATTAAGTATAACAAAATATCCGGAGACGTTTAAATCGATATTTATTTTATAAATCGAAGGTTGTTTTCGAAGGGATAAGCTTAATCAAAGCCTGAAAATTTGAATATTGGACCATCTCTCAGCAATAGTATCTCAACTGAAGAAATAATAGTCATTATCATTGCATATGTGAAACGATGTTACAAACATAAACAAAGATATAATTATACAATCGCAAACGTTAAGTTTTTAAATGTCAAACACACTGCACAAGTTAATCATCAATTCGTTTAACCTTACTTTTTCGCGAACTTATATTTACTATTTTGACGCATATTTTTGCTAATTTTGAAGGATATTATAAACTATTTGGGATTGAAAAGATACTTCCAAATTGAAATATCCAACTAAAAGTCGTAAGTACTAATTCCATTTTTCCTTTTTTTAATTATCAAATCATTGAAAATAGCGTCTTCCGCCCCCATGTTACTAAAAGTTATGGTAACATACATCTATTTTTGATTTGATTTTTTAGGGCTCATATAACAAAAGCCGCTAAACTGGAGACTATTACCGATAATCTGTCTAATAAATGTCCATAAAGTTAGCAGAGCAAGGTCAGCAGATCAAAGGTTTCTTGACATCATAATTAAAGGCTAATTAGATGCTAATTAAGTACGAAGTACGATTTTCGACTATGATCTGATAATTTTATCTAAAGTTAGCAGATCTTCAATTTCCGGAAAAAGTTGAAAAGCATTTAAATCGCGGTTTTCGCACTTAATTAGCATCTAATTAGCCTTTGATTATGATGTTGAGAAACCTGTGATCTGCTGACCTTGCTCTGCTAACTTTATGGACATGTTTAATAAATTTAGTTGAAGAGAATTAAAATTCAGAAAATCCAGTTCAAAATATGTAAGTATGTCATCCTAGCGCCAGAGCGATCATTACTTCACTAGCACAAAAAACAAGGATAATAAAAAAAATGGTAAAAGCCGTTACCTATGACTTCCCTCGACAAACCACCCCGCTTCGAGGTGGAAACTACCTCGTCGCTTCTACCGTTCTTATATTGACACTTAATATTTTGGACACCCTGTATATATGATTAACGAAAACCCTTACATTGCGTCGCCGGTAGTTCTTCAATATGCATACCAAAATTCGTTGTCCTAGGTCAAGTCGTTATTGAGCTACATCGCCAACAGACTACAGACAGACAGACCGACGGACTTGAGATACCATGATTTTCGTGATCTAGGAACCCCAAAACGTAAATATCAGCAAAAATCTCGGTCGATTTTTTGAATTTTTTTTGTGAATACAATACTTCCCTTATTGAGGGAAGTAAAAATAACTAATTTCTATTGGGCATTAGAGTGTTTAAAGAAAAAACAGTCAAACAGTTCAACTTTTTACCACTTCATTTAATTTGAATTATAGCATACAAATCTTCAAATACATACGTTAGATACAGAATCACATTTATCAACACAAGGTCACACTCAAAGAATATTCCTGACGTTTGACAAAATATTAGTTAACTTGACATAGCGCATCAACATATCTGTCTTTAACCTGCAGATAGATCTTAGCGGTTCAGGTTAGTAACGGTTCCATCCTATGCGTGGTTTCAGTGATCAAACCAAAAACTGTTCTATGCATAAATCTATTTGAGTCTATATGGTTCCATATGTTTGAATACGAAATTTCAAATCTCTAACCTATATGGGGCCTGAGGCAGCTGGCGTGAAGCATTTCAACAGTAACGTTCTTGACTATTTGTGTACACGAACTCTTTTTTTTCCAGTGTGTTATATAATTTTTCCATACAACATAATAATGATGACAAAATGATGAAGATAAAACAAATTCCTGAGGATGGCTTTTTTGACCGACGAACCCTGGACGGAGGAGGCATACAATTCGACTGTCGGCTTTTTTTTTGGTTCGCGCGTTGTATATAGTAAACATACTCCGATTCTGATGATTTTTGATTCATTTGAAAGAGGAGACTTGAGAAATTGTCCCGTATTCGTAAAAACTCAAACCCGTTATCTCCTTCCCTCCGAAAACCGCCCCCGAAGAGAGTGGAGGGGACACATTTCGAGATGGCAAAATTAAAGATAGGACAATATCCGGAAATGTTTAAGTAAAACATTTCTTCAAACTAGTTACGGTTTTTGAGCTACATTCGTTTTAAAATCTCACATATGGGTATTTTTGCTATGTGGAGGGGGCGCTTTCTTTTGAAAACTGAAAATCTGTGGGTACCACATAAAAGAGAATAATATTTGTAGCAACATTTATAATCAACATTTTTTCCTTAGAGTTCTCACTCAGTCCACTCACAGGACCTTCTTATCGCTCGCAGGCAAATTCCAGTGAATAAGAAATAATCCGATCAAAACAAATAACAATGGTTATATTACATTTTTTTGCAAGATGAACCACTGAATCTGAAGACATATGTAGAACATGTGGAAAATATGGAATTTTATTCAAGCATAACTTTTTTGTGCTTTTTCTCAGAGATGGCGCCGTATGGTGGTGGTAAAGGGCTCTCAGAAGAATGCTTTAGGCAAGTTTAGACAAAATCCCTAGAGCCGTTTTCGCGCTACAGTATTGATCAAATCAGGTTTTTTGGCTATAGCTCAGCACCCAGTGTATACAGGATTCTCATTTAGTGCCACCGGCGAGTGGTATTGGTACCAAACAAAATAGAAAAGAAATCAACAAAATACACCGATCCGTTCCCGAGACAATGCTGTCACAGACAGACAGATGTACAGATAGACCAGTGGCTGAAAATATGTTTATTAGACAAAAAAATCTGAAACATTTGTAAAAATCTCGATACCGAAAATTTCACATGATTGCAATACTTTCCTTATACAGCTACTTATAGTAGCGTAGGAAAAGTAAAAATAACCTAACGGCAAAAAGAACAAAATTAGCAAATAAATATCTATAAAACATTTGATTCGGATGACTTTGCTGAGCCAGCTTAATATACCTAGAAAATGCGTCAAAAACGTGAAGGGGCGCCTTCGGCCGCTCAACTTTTTTGTGACCGAATTATCATTCTCTCATAATTTAACTTCTAGGTGTTTTTCTAACCACATTAGAAAATATCTCGGAAAATATAATTCTTGAAGGAGGGGTAATACAAATATCACTTATCTCGGTTGTTTGCATCTATGATGAGGAAGTAGGAAACAGGATATAAATACAAAAACCTAAGTAAATGTCTATTCTTAGCCTGTCGTAAATCACTTGAACACTCTCAATATTTATTCTATCAAGTTTATGCCAGCGATTAATTGGAAAAAAAACATTCACGGATATTAAGCTACCCACTTCAATCAGCGGATTGAAATTATTGAAGGTTGTTCATATGTTAATCCAAAAAAGTAAAAATGATTTGAACTTTTATTTTTGAAACCCAGCTATCAGCATTTCATAAGGTTCTGGATTTTTTGGTTCACTTTCTTGATTAAATATATGTATATAAAAAAATACATATATGTACGGGGTGGTCCAAATTGCTTG
Source organism: Crioceris asparagi (assembly GCA_958507055.1). Classification (NCBI taxonomy): domain Eukaryota; kingdom Metazoa; phylum Arthropoda; class Insecta; order Coleoptera; family Chrysomelidae; genus Crioceris; species Crioceris asparagi. The sequence goes on along the minus strand of OY293832.1, from coordinate 13,802,938 downwards.
TCATGTGCTGTCACAGAAACTATAATACATGGAAAGAAACAAAGAAAGAATTCTGGCGTTAATTTTTGGAATGAAGTTCCTTAACGTATCTACAAGAGCATCGTAGATGTAAGACTCATACCTATCAGCAAAAAAAATCTGATGTGTCCAATTCTTAGCAACCGGTGCGAGCTGAACAACTTATCTGAGTCATAACCTACAACACAAAAAAGAAAGCAATAAAATCGGTCTATCCGAGATAGTTTTAGGCACAGAGAAATAGAACAATAGCTGAAAATATGTTTTTTGGTTTTGAGGACCTCTAAATAGTAGGTAAACATCTGTTGAAAACAAGACACCGTAAATTTTACACAATTACAATAGATTCCTTACTAGGCTGCTTAAAGTAATAGTAGGAAAGTAAAAAATCGAATGTAACCATAAAAATAAAAAGACAAAGAGAAAACTGATTACAGTCTTCAAGTTTGCTTCAAGAACAAATGCCCCCATATTTACTGATAAGCAATTTGGTTCACCCTGTAAATAGGCGCAGGTGTATATTGAATTTTTACATAAAAAAAGAAACGTTTCCATTCCAACAGCTCGCTGAGTGAAAAAATGGAAATGGATAATTTCCCACTGCAAACAACAGAAAAATCGATCGACTTTTGTGTCAAAAACAATATGCTTATTCGGCGATTTTTTAAACGAAGCCATTTTCCGAATCACGGCACAAAAGGTAATAGCTTGGAAACGATTTTTTGAATATTGCAGCATGGAAAAAAATAAGTATAACCAACGCTTGCATTTTATAGAATGCTATATGTGGTTATAATAGGTTCATTACAATGAAATGTGGATATTCAGGAAATGTTAACTAACACACTTTTTGACCCTCTTCAGATTTTTAGTATGGTCTGTAACTGTTGACAAATTTTACTAATTCTACATTACAATACAATTTTTTTAAAAGTTCATGTATGTCTTCACGACAAAGAACCCTCCTAATCTTTTAAATCAGGATTGAGGAATCTTTCATCCTAGTGATTGATAAATAGGATAATGCATTTGGAAAAGATGGTCAAGTGCGGGTCTGACTAGCGTAGATATTACTCCGTATTTAGAAAGGATTTACACGTAGTTTTCCAATCAACTTTGAGTGAATTTATTTTTATATTTTCTTTAGTTTTTCCAAAATTTTATGATCATTATTTGGACAGGAATGGAAAACGGTCAATCATATTTCGATATATTATTTTTTTAGGCAGTTTTTGGACCCATTTTCCTCAGTATATTGTTCGAAATGTTCGCACGCGTTAACCGGTTTTCTTATATTTTTGACCGACTTCAAAGAAAGGAGAAGGTATACAATTCGGTTGTATGGCTGTTCGTGCTTTTTGCGTAGTGAACTTGCTTACATTTTGATGATTTTTGATTCATTTGGAAGACTGTTGAGAAATGGTCGCTTATTTAGAAAAAATCAAATCTAAAATCTCCTTCAGTCTAAAAATGTTGATCCAATTTTGATCGACTTAAAAAAAAGTATACAATTTGATTGTATGTTTGCTTTTTCTATGTATATCTGTTTGCGCGTATTGCATAGTAAATGTAGATTTAGACTATTTTTATTTCATTTGAAATAGGTGAGTTGAGAAATCGTACCATATTTAGAAAAACTCAAATCTGAAATCTCCTTCCCTCCAAAAACCGGCCCTGATGGGGGTGGAGGGGGCAATTTTTCTCGAAAATTGGAGAGGGCAGAATTAAAGATGATACAATATCCGGAAACGTTTAATTTTTTTTTTCTAAAGAGGTAATTAGAGCAGAGGTTTATATGCCTGTAGTAACATTTAAATTGGACATTTTTCAAAAAAAAGTTACGGTTTTCGAGTTACAGCAGTGGTAAAGCCTGAAATATAATATGTAGGTATTTCGGCGGCAATGTATTTAGATCTTTGAATAAATAACAAATACAAACAAAAAATATACATGGGTAATAGGATAAGTACTATCTTCTTTGGTATTGGTGAACGTTCAACGATTTTCATGACTAATGTTACACTCAAAAGTGTGAAATTAATATTTGTTACAAAAATTGGACCGACATTACCTATAAGTTGGAGAACTGAGAAATACAATATCAATTCTATTGATGCTGGTATTTTGAAAGTTGTGCAGTTTTAGTGATATAGAAGACTTTTGGCACCAACTTCAAAAGTACCAGCACCAATAGAATTAATATTATTTTGTATTTTTCGGTCTATTTTTTGGTAAAAAATATTTTTTATGCTTAATATCAGTTAGGTCGTTGATTCTAGGATAATGAAAAAAAAAATATTTCAATCACTCTAAACGAACCCTATCATTTCATATATGTATTGATATATTTTCTCCGTTCAGTAGATTTGGAACAACCAGGCTGTGATAGATGGACTGATGGACAGACGGACGGACGGATAGTCGTAGAGAATAACCAGTCTCGAAAGCTTGGTTTAATCCAACAAAACACGATAGAGGTCGCATTTTTGAAAATATTAAATTCAAATTCGCTACAAAAATACATCGTACAAATATCCCGGTCAAGTTCGTAAATTGGCATGATCAGAATAGTAGTGTTTTTAAATATTTTTATTTTGTAGATATAATCCGTCCCTGGAACTTTTTTTCGACACATTTATTCCCAAAGTGATAGAAAACATAATAAAAATTCAAAACCGTGAAATTTACCTTTCGGGTGGGTAAGAGGCAGTAACAGCCTTTGGGATTTTTTCATTGTATAAACGGAACTCTAAAAATGTTACTTGTAGTTTTTAACACTTTGCCAAAGAGGTGTTTTAATTCTTTGATTTTGCCATCTGTTGCTCTGAATGACAAAACAGGAATTTAAAAAAAATAAAATAGTTTTCATTTGACCTGAACTTCCTAAAGAAAAAGCTTTTTCTGGCAGCTTTTTCTACTACTACTGTTTTTTACTCTTTTACTTAATTTGTAACTTACCATACTCACCTATGAGGAGCGCGTAGCTGCGGGTTAACACTGACCGACTTCGATCATCGAAGTTAAGCAGAGCAATACGATGGAAACGGCTTGGACGAGTGACCGTCGATGCGGGCGCGCATTCGTGTCTCTGTCGAATTGCATTCTCCTCCCCTCGCAAGGCAACGGGAAACCAGTGAGAGTATATATTTCCTATTACAGCTCTCTGGAAGGGTGTACCCTTAAGATTTATCTTGAGACACATCGGGGGTTCGGAATCCACGTTAAACTGTAGGTCCCCCTTGTCTATGGTAACACTTTCAAGGCAGAGAAGCCGCGAACGCTCGAATACGAGTACGGCACTCAAAGAAGTTACTCACCTATCTTCGAATACTTTCGTTAGACATACAACCATAAATTCATAAAACACGCACAACGAAATACAATTACTGAAGTTTGGCATATTCACATATTAGCTGTCTTGACATAACGAATCAAGATATCTGTCTTTATCGTGTAGATAGAGCATAGATTAGTTTGGAGGTAACTGTTCTTTGAATAAATATGTATGAGTTTCTATGGTTATAATAATAAAGATGTTATTCTATGGATGAGTTTCAAGTCTCTATAAAGTCTCTATCCCGTCTTGGGCCTCAGAAATTGCCCACCTCGTCCACTTAACCAAAAGGAATAGAAACTGTAGTAAAACTGACACTGATTAGAAGCAGCCGATTACCTATTTATTAGGCTATGGAAATCATTTGTCACATATGCCTTTGTCACATTGTGATCTGTTTTAATTATTAACTTGTAATGTTTGTAAACGTCAATCAATAATGAATCAATTTGTCAAGCCTGTACTCAAGAATATATAAAGGGAGGATGACTAACTCTGTATCCTGTTCTATAAGCAGAAGTGGCAGAAATAACGTGATAAGTTGTCAATTTGGGATGTTTCGCAGTATTTCACTGAGTTTCTATTGTTGTATTTAAGCTTCCTTCGCCCATACTACATAAGGATGCGCAGCGTGGCGTTGCGCAACTCACCCAAATGACATACGATAACCGATAACCCAATGTTTTTGTGCTACTCCGACTACTCGTGTTACTCGTCCTCCCTATATTTGTTCATGTCTGTACTGCTAAAACTTTGTGTACATTATCTATGCATTCTCAGTGTCAAATGATGTTGGAAGGTCAATAAAAAAAGTTACTAAAAAGTCCCCAGCTGATGACGTAATCACATTTTTATAATTTAAATACATTAAATGAGAAAAATTCAAGTTATATAAGTCATTGGATGTACTTAATTTCCCTTGAAAAAACTTGATGCTGAAGTCAATTTAATGGTATAAAAAACCAAATCAATACAACATTAACTTCAAAGTCTGAAAGCATTTTTTGGCTTGTTTGTTGTTGGCAACAAAATCACTCTGTGAATGAATTATTCACATACATTTTCCTTTCCCCATATAGGCTGGAAAATCTGTTTGCCTTTTCCACCCCAAATACCCACTCTATCCAATACGCTAATAATTATTTATTCATTTTGTTTTTCCAGATTTCACATAGAAATCGACATTTTGCTTTTTGTCTGGAATACAAATCAATCTTGTAACAACTTGTTTTTAAAATCTTTCTTTCAATGAAGTTTAGTCTGCTTTGAATGTAGGTATATGTATTTGTTGGATGGTCTGTCTGTCTGTTCTTTTGTCTCAGCCTTTTGTCTTAGGACAACTATGCTAAAAAGTTTGAAAAATAGAACACAGGATTTTACTTATAGTTTAAAGGAGAACCTAAGCAAAAATCGAAGTTTAGAACTTCGACATGCGCGCCCATGTAGCACTTATATACTCATGCATTTAGCATTATTTAGAATTTAGGAACATATTCTTATCAAAGGAAAAAAATGAGAAGTTTTTTTGCAATTTTTGACCGACGAACCCAAACGGAGGAGGTATAAATTTCGACTGTCTGCTATTTTTTTTATTTGTGCGAACGCTGTATATAGTAACCGTACTCCGATTTTGATAATTTTAGATTTTTTGAAAGAGGAGACTTGAGAAATGGTTCTATATTCATAAAAACTCCAATCCAAAATCTCCTTTCCTTCAAAAACCGCCCTTCAGAATTAAAGATATCCGGAATATCCGGAAACGTTCAAATTTTATATTTTTTCAAAAGAGTTACAGTAATGTTAAAATCTGAAATATGTGTATTTCCGCTATGTGAAAATTGAAAAACAGAGTCGACCAAACTAAAAACCAGATTATTTGTAGCAACATTTAAATTTAACATTTTTACATAGAGTTACGGTTTTCGAGTTACAGCAGTGGTAAAGTCTAAAATATTCGTATTTCCCCGACGATGTTTATTTAGATATCTGAATAATAACAAGTAGGAATGTACATGGGAAATAGGATAAGTACTATCTTTGGTATAAGTGAACGTTCAAAAATTGTCTTGACTAATGTTAGACTCAAAAGTGTGAAATAAATATTTTTTACAAAAAAATTGGACCGACATTATTTGTTGGTGCACTGAAAAATACAAAATATTATTAATTCTGTTGGTGCTGGCACTTGTGAAGTTGGTGCCAAGAGTTTTTAACTATAATTATTGCACAACTTCAAACTTAAGAAGTTAAACTCAGAAATACATTATATCTATTTTATTATTATGAAAAAAATTATTTAAGAAAAAATAAGGTAAAAAAGAAAGTGAAGCTACTAGGGATTCTGAACCCTCAGGGCAAATGAGATGGATATAGAAGCCTTTAGGATAGAACTATTGAGGACTATTGTATCTAATAGCTTATCAACATGCAATCCATTTAAGAATAAATATGATTCTGTTTTAATCATGGTTATGACCTTATGACATCAATATTGTCAGATAAATTAAAAGATTTTCTTCAAAATCAATTAGATATTAATTTATTTTCCAAATGATTTTGGAGCTATTAAGCTATTATCCTTGGGATTAAATGAAAAATACTTTTATATTAAATGCATCTAATGTTACTCATGAGTATGGAAACCTCTCTAAGCGAGCCCGAGTCGTACTTAACTTTTTTTAATATCATAATTATATTAAAGATAAATCTTCGTTTAGAGATTTTCGGTAATACAATCCCACGTGAAGCAATATTTGAAAAAAATCTTATTACAAAAAATCTCGATTTCAGGACATTATTGACAGGACTATTTTCCTGGTTTCTCAAATTATTTATTGACATATTTGTGTTTCATAACATGATACATCTCAATTATTATTAGGTATATCCATCACATCTTCAATCTTATATTATTATGTTGTGTAATATTTCATTTATTATGAGAGAATTTTCTCACAAAGATTTCGTGATTGTGAATTTAATAAAAACATGTTCTGATATGCGTACCTACGTAATCGATCAAAATCACGCACCAAAGTCTGAATTGGATGGATGTTTTATTCAAATTTTATGCGAGTATATCTACATATTATATATATACACATAGGCCCCCGCAAAATGATCTTTGAATGTGATATCAGTACCTGTGACGTATAGAAAAAACAACATAAATATGTAATTATGTGGGGGGGGGTATAGTAAACTTTATATGATTACGCAAATACATAATGCTTTCAATTTCTCACCGAATACTTAACAATCATTTTTAGGTAAATTTCTTATAGAAATATACCTATTGCGATCGTTCACACTTTTGAATTTCGAAAAAATTTCAACGGCATGTTGTTATATGTCTATAAGTTAGTCCAAAAAAACATTTGGTTCAAAAGTTTATATATATATATATATATATATATATATATATATATATATATATAATAATAAAATAGATTTTTGTTGGGGATGCAGTCATTTAATAAATAAAATTCTTTGGATTATGCCAAGCTTTCGAGAATGTTTATTCTCTTCGTCGGGGCAAAATTCGTGAATTTATATAAAATTAACCACAAACAGGAAAGATTTCATAGTCAGCAATCAGAAATGTCATTTCTGATTGCTGACTATGAAATCTTTCCTGTTTGTGGTTAATTTTATATAAATTCACGAATTTTGCCCCGACGAAGAGAATAAACATTCTCGAAAGCTTGGCATAATCCAAAGAATTTTATTTATTAAATGACTGCATCCCCAACAAAAATCTATTTTATTAAATAATAAACCAGTCAAGAATTCAGAATCAAACAATATATATATATATATATATATATATATATATATATATATATATATATATATATATATGGGAAATTACGAAATTTGTAAACACGATAGAGGTCGCAGTTTTGAAGGTATCAAGTTCAAATTTGCTACAAAAATCAATCTCTCAAATATCTCGGTCGAGTTCGTTATTGGGCAATATCGGGTAAGTAGTTTCGAAATGGCGACCATTCAAACATTTAAAAAAATTATCAAAAAAGAGCAGTAGTGTAAATATTATTAAAAATAATTTTAGGTTATAGATATAATCAGTACCTACAACTTTTGTTCAAAGCAATTTTTCATAAAATACACAGGTAAAAAAATAAAAATTAATAAAGAAAAATAACAAATATTGATAAAACATGAACACTCAATATAAATTTGATGTAATTGTACATTTTCTGGAGATGTTAATATAGACCCTGATTAAAAAAATATATAGTATATTTATTGAAAAGAAATAGACTAAAAAAAAATCTGCCTTGAAGTGGACTCGAACCCTGTCTACCTTATATTCAACAGCCAAAACAAAAACCTCTAACCGCAAGGCTATGAAAATTTTATTCAATATCATGTAGGTATACCAATGAAAAGGTTGTTAAAATTTCAATTCAATGAATTTTGAAAAATTTACCTTTCCGCTGACTACAGGCCATCGGGATTTTTTATTCTTCTTTATTCTATTGATTCGTGGCCATTTTTTTGTTTCACATAACCACACAGCCAGTAATCCACTGGGTTAAAATCGTGCGATCTTGATGGCTAGGGATTTATAAAATGTGTTCTTATTATCCAATTTTGAAAAACAGCAGTTAACAATTTTTAAGCTGTCCAGATGATTCTAATGATTCACAGAGCTAGGCTTTGTCCACCTCGTGGGAACCTATTTAAGATAATTCTGCCTAACAAAAGTAGGTAAATAAATAAATATGTGTTCCGCAAATTCATACATATATAAAATCCGTTGGGGTACGGGATAGAACATAGTTTATTTTTTGAAACTGGTCATAGTGGTAGCACCATTTTATTTATAAAAGATGTGGTGATAGCAATCCTGTTCTTGTGACTTGTGACTTGTTCCTTAGACAATTAAACCTAAAGGTGTTAAAAGTTACGGAATGGGGTTGGTGCCTACAACAACTAACTACAACTGCAAAACTTCTAAATTTTGATGTTCGCGTAGAAAGTCTTTTACTCCAAAAGTACAAGCACCTATAGAATTAATATTATTTTGTATTTTTCACTGCATCAAATAATAAAGACGGTAAATTTTTTTGTGAAAAATATTTATTTCACTCTTTTGAGTGTAAAATTAATCATGAAAATCGTTGAATGTTCATTAATATTCTTTGCTTGTATTGTTATTATTCAGAGATCTGAAAATATGGTATTGGAAATTCACATTTCGGACCACTACTGTAACTCGAAAACGGTAACTCCTGTGAAAAAAAAGTTCAACATTTCTGGATATGGACGCATCTTTAAGTTTAAGTACTCAGATTTTCGATTTTTACGAAAAATTGCCCACCTTCATAATCAATTCTCCTCTTTCAAATGAATTAAAAATCATCAAAATCGGAGCACGTTTACTATGAAAAACGCTCGAACAGCCATACATAAAAATATATATAAAAAATCAAACATACAACCGAATTGTATACCCCCTCCTTTTTTTGAAGTCGATCAAAGAGAGAGGTGTGTGTCCCTATATTTCACTTTGCATCTAAAACTGCAAATCGCAGACGCATAGTGTTTGTATGTCGCAATACGTACAAGGCTCCCATCGTGCACTATGGTGGTTGCAAGTTGATACCTAAAATGGTGTAGAAGACACGGGGTTTGAAACGTGTCATTTCTAAAAATGTGTGATTATCATAAATCTAAAATGATTTTTAGAATTTTAGAATGATATAGAAATTTCTTGAATAATCTAGAATATCCCAGAATAATTTGGAAATCTCTGAAAAGTACTCCAAGGCTCTGATTGATCGAGCATATTTGAAATGTTCGTAAAAATTCTAGAATGACCTAGAAACTTCTAGAAATGATTTAGAAAGCCCTAGAATAGATGCCATGGTTCTGAAGGATCAAGAATGTTCTAGAAATTTCTAGATTGATCTAGATTGTATGCCAATTTTCTGATCAATATAGAATGTTCAAGAAATTCCGAAAATGATCTAGAAAGCTCCAAAATGTATCTCAACTTTCTGATCGAAATAAGCCAGCGAAGTTGGTATTCACAGCAAGTATACAAAATGTAATGGCTAGAGCAAGTACAACTCTGCGTAGACCGCCTGCTGATAACTCAAGTGTTTGGTAATTTACAACCTTCTTAGATTTCTGGTCGTACTAAATTTGTTCCATGCATAAATGTTCTTTGCATAAATGTGTATGAGTTTCTATGGTTCCATGTTCCAATAAAGATGTTATTCTATGGATGAGTTTCAAGTCTCTATCCCGTTTTGGGCCTAAGAAATCGCACACCTCTTCCTCTTCTACACGAATACCTTATTTAATAGGCTATCGAAATCATTTGTCACATTTGCCTTTGTCATATTTGCCGTTTAAAATTTTTAACTTTAATTAACGAACTTGTATTGTGATCTGTTTGGTATTCATAGTAACGTCATAATTGAATACAAATTATAACCTACAAAAATGAATGACAATTCCCTTGTCATGTTTGTAAACGTCAATAATGTATCAATTTGTCAACTCTGTACTACTAAAACTGATAAATGTCAATATGAACTTCGTGTACATTCTCATTGTCAAATGATGTTGGAAGGTCAATAAAAAGTCCACAACTGATGACTTAATCACATTACTCATTTAAATAAACTTTATGGGAAAAATTAGAAGCGATTCACGACTGAATATGTGTGTCCATAATCATACTATCTGTTGTTCGTACTAACTTTTGATTATGAATTCTGCAGATTTTATTTGGTTAACATTGTAATTCTAGTACCAATAAAGGCAATATATAATTTTGTAATTTTGCTAGTATGTGGATTATTTATGATTAACATAACGCGCTGTTCTTTTCTCTCCCCAGCCCTTACAACTCGTGTCTTTTATCCCATAAACTTTTTATTGTTCTCTGTTCCGAATGCATCACGTATTTTTATATATACTTATATACATATATGTATATAAATGTGCCAGAAAGAATTTTACGATCCAGACATATTTATGGCATTCTTGCCAGAGAGATACTATCCACTTGAGAATGGGGTTAAGTGGTCGGCTCTATACATATAAAATGGATTAGTTAATCTCCAGCGTTTGGCAACTTCCTAGTCTTGCGTTCTCTCAACTCAGTATATCTAGTTTGGAATACATGGAAAATTATATAGATAGGGAATATTTCGCAAGAAATGCATTGTTGATTATTTGGGTGTTTATTTTGTGATAATTTAATAATAAACCTAGTTTCCACAAACAAAGCAGGTCCGGCTTTATAGAAGAAAAAATCCCGACGCCCTATAGCCACCAGAAAAATAAATTTCTCAAAATTCATTGAATTGAGATTTGAACTACCTTTTTATTGGTATACCTACATGTCATTACATGCCAACTGCCCATTTTTAACCGCATGTGTCATAGCCTTGCGTCTAAGGTGTTAGACGTTGTTGTTTTGGCTGTTGAATATAAAGCAGATAGGCTTCACGTTCCACTTCAAGGCAGATCTTATTTGCCTATTTCTTATTAATAAATATACTATATATTTTTTAAATCAGGTTCTCTATTAAGATCGCCAGAAAATGTACAATTACATCAAATTTATATTTCTGATTTTTCATTTATTATTTTTTTTCTATGCATTTTATGAAAAATTGCTTCGAACAAAATTTGTAGGTATTGATTATATCTATAATCCAAATTTATTTTTGATGATATTCACACTAGGCCCCGTTTTGATAATTTTTTCAAATGTTTGGACGGTCGCCATTTTGAAACTACTTACCCGATAATGCCCAATAATGAACTTGGCCGAGATATTCAAGGGATTGATTTTTGTAGCAAATTTGATACCTCCAAAACTGCGACCTCTATCGTGTTAACAAATTTCGTAATATCCCATATATATATATACATTTTTGAACTAAAAGTTTTTCTGGACTTATAGACATACAACATTATGCCGTTGAATTTTTTTCTAAATTCAAAAGTGTGAACGATCGCAATAGGTACATTTCTATAAGATATTTACCTAATAAATCGTGATAGGACGGACATTATTAGTTGGTGCACTGAAAAATTGTATTGCTAGTGGTAATTTTGAAGTGGTGCAATTTTGAGTAAATACAAGACTTTGGCACTAATTTCAACAGTACCAGCACCAATTGAATTAACGTTATTTTGAAGTTTTCATTGCACCAACTAATAATTTTTCAGTTTTCCATTAGTATAGTTGGATATAAAATGTATTTTAATGTGGTATCATCTTTCAATACTCCTTTTTTCAATGAAATGAATAACCATAAAAATGCAAAAGGTGCGTACATAGAAGTACCAAAAGTCTCCTATCTAACTACAATTATTGTAAAACTTCAAAAGTAGCAGCATCAATAGAATTAATATTATTTTGTATTTTTCAGTGCACTAGCTAATAAAGTCGGTTCAATTTTTAGTACTTAAACAATATTTATTTCACACTTTTGAGTGTAACATTAGTCATGAAAATCGTTCAACGTTCACTAATACCAATGAAGATAGTACTTATCCTATTAGCCATGTATATTCTTTCCTTGTACTTTTTATTATTCAGAGATCTCAAAACATAGCGGCGGAAATAAACATATTTCAGACTTTACCACTGATGTAACTCGAAAACAGTAGCTCTTTTGAAAAATATTCAATTTAAACATTCCGGATATGGTCTCATCTTTAATTCTGCCGTCTCAGATTCTCGAGAAAAATTCCACCTTCACCTCCTTGGTGGGCGGTTTTTAAAGGGAAAGAAAATTTGGATTTGAAGTTTTCTAAATATGTGACCATCTCCCAACTTTCTTCTTTCAAATTAATCAAAAATTATCAAAATCGGAGCAGGTTTAGGTACTATGCAAAACGCGCGAACAGCTATACAGCAAAAAAGCAAACATACAAGCGAACTGTATACCTCCTCCTTTTTTGATGTCGGTCGAAAAGCAAACATACGGATGAATTTTACTTCTGGAGAAGTAAAATAGGTATAGCCTATGTCAGTAATATAGTTTTTTGGTACAAAAAACACGTTAAGTGGCGAAGCCCAACTATTTATACACTTATATTCAATAAAATAAAGGCCACGTTGTTTTCAGGGAGGTTTATCATTACTATGCGCGGAAATTATAGCCCTTAATTATTTCAACCATTAAAGATTCATATAAATTGCGATTCGACGCTTTTAAATGATTCAAAATCTACTTGGAATCCACCGCTTGCGCTTTACAGTTCAAAGTGACCTTTTTAATTTTTCATGATTGCTTCTAGTTGTTAATGTTCAGTACTTAGGTACTTAGTCTCCATTTTTGATTAGATATACATTTGCTAAATCTATAAGGAACATGTTAAAAGTGAATCAAGTTAACTATAAATAAGCGAAATAAATTAAATATTATTATTCAGGGATCTTAGACACCTTCACGATTAGGTCACAGGAAAACCTTATCTTGGGGCATAAAGGCTCATACAAACGTTTTGTATCGTTTCTTGTTTTCACCATTTCCTCGGGCATCATTAATGTCGTAGATTGGCGTTTTTGTAGCCGGACGCAATTTTGGAACAATAAGACACATTCAATCTATTACCCGTGGAATAAAGTGTCTCGTGAAAAAGCTCTAACATGTGTTGTGGACGACAAGCAATGGAAGAAGAAAAAAATATTGAATTTTTATGTCTAGCTTGGGGACATTTCGACAGCCTATTTCCTTTTTCTATGTTCGCTGATGCAAACTAAAAAAAAAGAGAACTTCCAAGCTTGAAATCGGACCTCTTATCGATCGGTTATATCACCTCATTTCTCCCCTTTGTCCCCATACTGAAGGCTTCCCCAATAGCCGGCCTGCTGTCTCGATGGGGATGTCAGAAAGAAACACATAAAATCACTTTTCATTTTCTTCTCCACTACCGAGTATGTGCTACATGAAGTGACGTTCGATAAGCTAGTTTGATAACTTGACTTTATGCATTTTATTGGATGAGGTAACAAATTACTGATAAAAATATTTTTTACAAAAAATTGGACCAACGTCATTAGTTGATGCACTGAAAAGTATAAAATAATATTAATTCTATTGGTGTACTTTTGAAGTTGTGCAGTTGTAGTTAGATTGATAACTACTGGCACCAACTTCACAAGTACCATCACCAATAGAATTAATATTATTTTATAGTTTTCAGTGCATCAACTAATAACGTCGGTCCAATTTTTTGTAAAAAATATTTATTTCACACTTTTGAGTGTACCTAACATTAGTCACGAAAATCGTTGAACGTTCGCTAATACCAATGAAGATAGTACCTACTTATCCTATTACCCACGTATATTCTTTGTTTGTAGTTGTTATTATTATTATTGAGATCTCGAAGCATCGCTGCGGAAATACGCATAATTATTTTATATGTTACCATTTTAACACCGATTTAACTCGAAAACCGTAACTCTAAGAAAAAAATGTTCATTATAAATGTTGCTACAAATAATTATGTTTTTCATGTAGTATCGAAAGAAATCGCCCTCTCCACATAGCAAAAATAGATACATTTGAGAGTTTAACATGCCTCCATCTCGAAAACTGTAAGTGTTTTAAAAAAAGTTCATTTAAACGTTTCCGGATATTGTCCTATCTTTAATTATATCAACTCAGATTTTCGATTTTCGAGAAAATTCGCCCCTTCCACCCCTTCGGGGGCGATTTTTGGAGGGAAGGAGATTTCGGATTTGCGTTTTTATGAATATGGGAGCATTTCTCAAGCCTCCTCTTTCAAATGAATCAAAAATCATCAAAATCGGAGGTCGTTAACTATATAAAAGACGCACGAACCAAAATAAAAAATAAAAGCACAGTCGAATTGTATACCTCCTCCGTTCGGGGTTTGTCGGTCAAAAAGCTAAATTATTTAATAGAATACAATTTTTCTATTGAAAGTACTTATGAAAACAGCAATTTTTGTAACCCCCGACTCAAAAAGAGATGTGTTAGAGTTTCAGGCGTTTTTTTATTTGAAGCGGGTGTAGAAAATCTTCGGTAAGAAGATAACGATCGGAATTATTGATCGGAGCAGTGTCAGTTTTTTTAACGACTAAAACCCTTCCCTCTCCGTTTCTACTTCGCCTCCTCATGGAAGCTTCGAAGTTTGATGTCCCTCGTTGCGTCACTTACGCATTCTCCTATATTTCATTTTATGGTGAAGTTCTTCTTGCTTTGCGCTTGTCCACTGCGGATTCCTATTTGGATCTTCTGGTACGCTTGAGGTGTGTATCTTTGAGGGTGTCTGTGGCATCGTAGCTCCCAAGCGGATGAATCGATTTTGATTAACTTTTTTGTTTGTTTCAAAGGTTACTCGATCGAGAGTGTTTTTATCCGTCTGTCTATTTGACGCAACGTAGTTCCATAAGTATGAACCAATTTGGATTTATATTTTTATGTTTGACAGGTGACATAATCGTCGGTTTTTTAAATCATCTTAATTATCAAGCCTGTTCGATATCTTATAAACAGGACAAAAAGGTGCAGGCACTTCTGTGACTGTAAAATATCAGTCGGGATTCTGGGATCCATATGTTCCCACCAAGATTATTATTTTTCCTTGAATGTCGAGTTCATGTAGTTTAATAGTTTTCCATACAAAGGTACTTTTTGATGTTTTTTTTTTTAATTTTGATTGAGAAATCTATTTCTCTGCACAAATCTCTAATAAACTTGATCGGTTTCTGAATTAGAGCCTTTGAAAAATTAACTTATTATACCTACTCAAACATTTATTGAAAGTTTTCTGTAATCTTGTTGCTACTCAAAAATATGAAGCAATGAACTTTTCACAAAAACATGGACCGACTTTATTATATTATGCACCGAAAAGACGTCGCTAAAGCTAGCAGAGCAAGTGAGCTGAATCAAAAATAAATATTTGGTGCTTGCAGCCCACATTATATATTCTGAAAATTAATTGCTCGTATATTTTTTTTGGAGTATGGCTGCTTTTACTTTACTATAGATAAAGTTAGCTCAGCAACCTTTGAAAATAGCTTTTTTGAGAAAATCTTTTTTAGTGCTTGTTGGACTCATTACGTGCTAATTATGTGTTATATTCCGAAATTAATAGCTTTTGAATACTTTTTCGAAAACGGCTTGTTTGTTTCCTTTAGATAAAGTTAGCATAGCACTTTTGACAATCCCCTTTTAGAGCAATTCTTATTTGGAGATGTTAGGGAACATTGAGTGCTAATAAGGTGCTATATTCCGAAATAAATAGCTTTTATATTTTTTCTAAAAAGGCTTCTCTGCTATTTTCGATAAAGTTAGCATAGCAACCTTTGATAATCCCCTTGTTCAACTAATCTTATTTAGAGCTGTCAGGGAACATAGAGTACTAATTAAGTGATATATTCCTAAATTACTTGCTTCTATTATTTTTGGAAAACGGCTACTTTTATTTCACTTTACAATAAGATAGCAGAGCAAATTTTGAAAAAAAAGATTTTAGTGCTTGTTGGGCACATTAAGTGCTAAGTAATTAAGTGCTGTATTCAGATTTGATGATTGTTTTGCTAGTTTTAGTTAAAGTTAGCTCAGCAACCTTTGTAATCCCCTTTTTGAACAAATCTTATTTAGAGTGGTTAGAGCACATTAAGTGCTAATTAAGTGCTGTATTCAGACATTAATTTACTCTCATGTTTTTTTCGCAAAATGAGTGCTTTACTAGTTTAAGTTAAAGTTAGCACAGCAACTTTTAAAAATCCCCTTTTTGAGCAAATGTTATTTAAAGCTTTTAGAACACATTGAGTGCTAATTATGTGCTATTTTCATAAATTGATTGCATTTTGGAAAAATTGCTCGTTGGGCACATAAAGTGCTGATTAATTGCTGTTGACTGAAGTTACAAAGTAGAACTGAAAATCTAGAATGCAAGTTTGCGAATTTCTGGCGTAGTTTTGTTTACTCTTCGTCTTGTAAAGCAACAGTATATAACCCGATTGCAGCTTTATGTAAGGTTGTATTCTTAAGAATTATCTTAAGACATATCAGTGGTCGGCATCCATGTTAAATCGTATAGGTCCTTGAGTCTGTGGTAAAACTTTCTCGGCAGAAAATTCGCTTATACTGGAATACGATTACGGCACTTAGGCTAAGGCCGCGAATGCACTGACAGGTGGTTTACTTAGCAGCCGGTTACATAAATTCCAGAACGTTTGTTTGACTGTGATAGACACCAGGTGAATCACTGGCCTCTAGGCTCTAAGCAAGTTACCAGTCAGTGAGTACGTAACCTTAGTAAACTCAATCGTCGAAAGTTTAAAGCCCTCGATGGAAGTAGCTTCTTGAATCTGTCAACTATTAATTTTCGTATTCACATTGCGAAAATTTATGTCGTTGTTATCCTTACGAGCATATAAAGTGTTCACTGAAAAAAAGGACATTCACCCTCATACATTACAAAGAAAAATTTAGCGTTTTTCCATTTATTGCTTCAAAAATATATCTTTTCTCTTTGTCTATGCGCTCTCGAATAGCTTTTTGATATAATTTGCGGCTCGGTCTCCAGTGACAATTAGTCAATGTGCTGTGTTATTCCGCTATAGTCATCAGCATCATCGTCCTCACTCATTATTTCGTCTCCACACTATCCTGTGGGACACAATTAGTCAAAACTAGCTAATTGCTAGATGGACGAGAATGTGCACTGGACATATTCACGTTCTCTCTCCCGTATGTGTTCATTTAATCACAAATTGGTCCTTTGTGATTTGTGATGCAGGATATTGTCTTCATGCATATACGGGGTAAATCTAAATTGAAGTAAATAAAATAGGCTCTGAACGGGCGTGGGACTCACATGAGGAACGAAATTCATTACGTCTTCTTTTAAATTTCGAATTTCATTTGGTATAGAGTTCATAACTGTATTGGTTGTTAGTTGATGGAAATCCAAGGTAAATTAAAATGAAATTACTAATATATTGTTTAAACATGGTAATTGTTTCGGCACACTTTGGCTTTCCCAAATGTTAGTATTAACTGTAGGATACGTGCCTACTTAAATAATAAGGATGATCAACGTTAATCTTAATGGCTAATCTTATAAACGAATTGGGTAACGATTGGGGATGGACATACCATCATTCTGGTCATTGAAGATATTACTTGAATGTTTAAGTTTAATAATTTCTAATAACTCAAGTAAATTCATTTGTAGTCCTTTCTTTTCAGTATGTAAGATTTTTAAATTATCATTAAATGTGTAATTATTATCATTGAAATGTAGCGCATAGTTTTACCTAAACTTCAGTGAAGTCCATCAATGTGCATGGTATTGGTTAAATTAGGCCAGTGTTACTAAATTCTATCCAGTAAACCGGTCAGGTATTGTATCAACATCATCAACTGACACCATACTATTCCATAATAATAGCTTCAGTTGATGACGTCCCTCTATTTTGGTCAGTAAACAGAATTACATTTAGGAACACAAACTAGGTGTTACATTGTGGAATGCATTTATAAAGTGATCAATATTTCTTAAATATTTAAAGCTGTTGATTTGACAAAACAGTCAGTTGGATGTTCCAGTAAGGTATAAGTCATAATTTTCTGATAGTAAAGCAATTTATAATTCTTTTTGTAGATGTACAATAAATATTTTAAATTAAATTTCATGTAGTATTTATTACTTAATCGAATTTGTACAGTAGTGTAATATGAATTGGTTGGTTATTTGAAAAGTAGAGTTGGACAGACGGACATATTTTTTGAAGGAAACAATTATCCGTATTGGAAACTTAAGTGAGTTCAAATAAATTCTAAAAAATCTACTGTTCCTTTTTCCTAGCCGATAGAAAAGTTGGTAGTAGCAAGATTAACTTGAAAAAAGTGAGTAATTCTTTTTAATATGATAGGTACAATGAAATCAATTGTTTTGTCCTTTCTCTGATGTGTGATAAGACAAAACCAAGATATGGGAATGACTCCACAACCTCAAGTGGAGAATTGTTTGTTTTATTAACATTTAAAAGAATTAAATTTTTGATTTCTCCCTCTTGAGAAAAGCCTGAATTTTGTTTTACTAACATTAACTGTAAGACTATTACTCTTACTGTGGTTTTTCATAATATTATATTTTCGATAGTTAAATCAACGTCACCATCAGACATTATTACCAGGTGATCAGCATAGAGCGCTTCGAGTCAAAAAATGTTTTTCGATATCTGCAAATAATAATGAGAACAAAAGTGGGCTTAAAATTTTACCTTGAAGTATCCCAGGGAATAATTGCGTTAGTCCAACACTTGTTAATATTACTTGATATATGTATTGGAAAAATTTATAGAACGTGCGTGAATTGCATTCTGCATTTCGTTGTTCAATTGGTTGAAATATGGCAATTTATTTTTACCATAAAACTTCTTGTTTTTTTTACATCAAAGAAATAAAGAGCCTAGATGATTTTGACGGAATTCATTATGGCATTGGTTAGACCAACAACAGAGGTTATTGTCTTCTAAGTTGTGCTGTTAAAATTCAACTTCTTACTTAATAAAATTAATAAATATTAACGGGTTTTATTCATCTCCCAGCTGTTTTTGGCGGAGGTATGTACAAAAATAAACTGGTATATATAAAATGTCGATAAGAGTAGGTACCATATAATCGTGCCAGGGTTATTTTTTTTACTAAATGGGAATGGAAATTTTTGTGACAGGATTAAAGAAAAGATGATTTTCAGCAACAATCTAATTGGACATTAAAAAAGAATCTCTGATATCCGAGCGCTAGAAAAGTGTAGGATTCTCACCGCCATATTTTTAAATCTCCGTATGCAGTGTACGGCTCAACAATAACAATTTTCATGGCTAAAAAAAATCAAAAATGTGAAATAAATTTGTTTTTTAAAAAAATAGGATTGACTTTAGCAATTGGTGTACTGAAAAATTAAGATAAGGTTAATTCTATTGGAGCTGGTAGGTACTTCAGAGTCCACTAAATAATACATAAAAAAATGTATTCAACTAAAATGTAACTTGAAGTTTTAATGCAAATAAATTTCGACTTGAATTAACTTTTTTTTTGGTATCAACGTATTGAACAGCATTGAAAAGCGATACAGAACAGTAACACGTTTGGATTTTCATTTCACATTGTTTGGTATTCTATACCTACTTTTCCTGTTTTTTGAACAAGCCCAATTATATATACTTTTGTTTGTTGATAATAAGTTCTGGTTCGATGAAGCCTAAATTGGCGGATAATAATAAAAGGAAGTGACAGTTTATCATTGTAAATATATGTCCAATTATCTACAAAGGTAGACAGGTTCTTTATCTTTATTGTTTAAACTACCTAGTATTTATTCGTATATTTTCGAATAAAAACACAACGAAGTTTTTGAGTTGATAAGTCTTTTTGTTGTTAATAATTACATTTCCCACAAATAATATCTATTCTTTTGTCTAGAAGTCGTATAATCTATTTGAGAAAAGTGAATTGGATCTTTGTCAGTTTTAAAAAATATATCATAAAATAAGTGATATATTTAAGATGTATTATGTATTTTGAATAGATTAAGTTAATTCCCCAAAATTTTAGCCAATCAAGAGAGAGGCATTTCTTAAATGACCCCATATATACCAGGTGCCCTGAAAGTTCGAACCGGGAATGACAACACAGAATAATGTACTTCATATAAATAAATATTTTTTATGAAAATTGGACCGACGTTGTCATTTGGTGCACTGAGAAGTACAAAATAATATTAATTCTATTGGTGCTGGTACTTAACGATTTAAAAGAGCGGTAAAGTTTATAATATGCGTATTGCCACCACGATGTTTTTAGATTTCTGAATAATAGCAAATACAAACAAAGCATACATGGATAATGTTGCACGTTCAAAGATTTTCGTGACAAATGTAACACTCAAAAGTGTGAAATAAATAATTTTTGCAAAAAAATGGACTGATGTTATCAGTTGGTGCACTGAAAAGTACAAAATAATATTAATTCTATTGGTGCTGGTACTTGTGAAGTTGGTGCCAAAAGTTTTCAATCTAACTGCAACTGCACAACTTTAGAAGTATCAGCACCAATGGAATTAATATTATTTTGTACTGTTCATTGCACCAACTGAAAACGTCGGTCCAATTTTCTGTAAAAAATATTTATGATATATAAAGTTCTGGTCAATACGTTTGTCTTTCTTATTGAAGGACTGACAAAATTTACCCATTAAATTTATACATTTTCGAATGAGTTAACAAATTTGTATTTTTTTGTTCACTCGTTTATTCGTTCAAAATTTTACTAAAAAACAGTAGACTTCATTTTAATAAATATATTGCCCCGCTTTGGAGAAAACCACATTTTATTCACAACGTGTACAATAAAAAATGTCAATTTATTTAATAAAATATTAAGAAAAGAATAAAATTTTCAAACTCCTTGAAGAAGGTATAAATTTAATTGAGAGATTTACTCAGCCCTCGTACAATATAGACAAACAAGCATTATTAGGAGTTGATTTAATTGCCAAAATTTTGGTGATACCATGAAAATCGTTTAAAAGATATAAGTGAAATTATTTTTTCAAATATTCAATTTCATTGCGTAGAAATAACTCCATAACAAAGCTCTTTAGGAATATCTTACAGATGAAATACTAACATTATTTTGGATCCCACTGTAAGTTATACCATTTTCGGTACAAATTTGCCGGACATCCTTTATATTTGCGGAGTTTTTTTGGGAAGATAATTCTGCTTCTTGTCTTCTTAATCCATTTATTATTACCATCTAATTTCTCAGCATTATCTATCTTTTTTTCCATTATCACCAGCTTTGCTAATTTACTATTTTTTCTTCTCAACACTGGATTTTAAAACCTTTAATTAGTGTGAAATGTCTTACACCCCTTCTATAGGCATATATATATATATATATATATATATATATATATATATATATATATATATATATATATATATATATATATATATATATATATATATATATATATATATACTATTCTCTGTGGAATTCTTGAACCATTATATATAATTTTATTTTGGATTTATCTTGGGATTTAGGTTCGGTTGCACTAAAGGGGTCAGATATTCATTGTATATTTTAATTTAAGACGTTTCGCTTGGGGCTCCAAGCTTCATCAGTTATAAAAAAACATATCACTGCTAAAAATATTAATAAAATAAATGACAAAAATGAAAACATATAAAATTACCTTTCGTACCTTAAACACCTATAGGAACGAGTTTATTCTTTATTGTAATTAATCATTTTTCATGATAAACATGATAAAAAAGAAAAATGATTAATTACAATAAAGAATAAACTCGTTCCTATAGGTGTTTAAGGTACGAAAGGTAATTTTATATGTTTTCATTTTTGTCATTTATTTTATTAATATTTTTAGCAGTGATATGTTTTTTTATAACTGATGAAGCTTGGAGCCCCAAGCGAAACGTCTTAAATTAAAATATACAATGAATATCTGACCCCTTTAGTGCAACCGAACCTAAATCCCAAGATAAATCCAAAATAAAAATATATATATATATATATATATATATATACATATATATATATATATATATATATATATATATATATATATATATATATGTCTTTCCTTTTAAATCATGGTTCCTGTCTCACTGCTCAAAGGTAATATAAAGGTATTCGTTTATTAATGCATCTAATTTGTTGGAAGAAAAATTTTCCCCTTAAATGCAGAATTTTATTGGATAATTTGGTAACTACTTGTGTTCAATTTTAACTATGTAGCCTGTGGGAGAATATTATTCAATACAGGCAGCAGGTGCTCTTGATAAAACGCAGCTTCAATTATTATTATCTTAGTAATTTGTATAAAAATATTGCCTTTACAAGCGTTATTTTCCATTTTCAAGTACTAGCAAGCTGTTTCTTTTTTGCTTGTTGAATAAATTTCATTTTTACAAATGTATGCAAATTATGCATTTATTCAGTCAAAAATGTATTGCCAAGCATACAGTCAATTATTCGTGCGTGAATATTGGAAAGAAAATGCGGAAAAGCTAAAGTTAAATGATTGATGAGAATGAGCTATCGATTTTGAAAGATGTTGATGGATCAATCTATATAAAGTGAAATGTTGCTACTTATATATTAAATATGCGTCTGCTTCTGATATATGTCTGATCTTGTTAGACCAAAAGCACGAAATATTGATCTATTATCGAAATTATCTTGGCGCTTAATGATTTCTTTGTAAATTTCTGTGCTGAAAATTATTGTTAAATGAAGAGGAAATTCTACAGTGGGAGGAATGTTAATGTGAAATTGAGTGAACATTTTCCATTTTGCTGTGTTTGAATAATTTTGAAAATAGCATTTAGGTGGAAGTGAGTATTGCATACTATCAAAAATTTTAAATTCTTAAAGTTTCTTCCCCTGAAATTCCCTCCAAAGGGGATAGATGGGGCTATTAAATAAGAGATCATTTATGGAAACGTTTAAATGGAACAAAAAAAAACTTAAACGACTTCAGTTTTTAGAGAGTGTGAAGTTTTCGAGAAAAAAAGGTAAATCATTGAACATATTCATTAAAAGCCTTATTTTTAATTTAATTTACTGTTTTCTTCTAAAATATGAAATAAATAGCTTTTTAAAAAAACTAGGACCGACTTTATTAGTTTATCCACTGGGAAATACGAAATAATATTGTAATGTGGATAGTTTATTATGTACTTACGCTTATTATTCTTATTCTTTTAGTATGTATTTGTTCTCCTTATTTGCTATAGTTGTTTCTTGTGTTGTTCAATAATTAGTTCTAGAATTAGTAGATTTATTCTTGAACCTTTCTGAAACTATATGTGATGTACACTTTGTCACAGTATTGTCAATTTGACAAGCTTCAAGAACATTATTCCAAGCGCCTAGAATAATCATAGAACATTCTCGATGAATGTCATGTCAAGATTCATATATATTAAGCCGTGTCGATCGCGGGTTATTGTCAGTCGCTAAAGTCAGTTTAAAGAAGTCGATGAGAAAGTCAGTCTGTGAAATTAGTTCAGTGAAGACGGTGAAGTCTGTGGCAGTTTACATTGCCAAAGTGATCAAGTTATGACAGTTGTACTACCGTGGCAGGTGGTGTACAAGGTGTTAAAAATAAACGTTTTAGAAGCAATCTGCGAATTTTGGATTTTTACGCACTGAACTTGAACTCACCCCACTTGGTTTAGAAAACGGTTGAACGTTACATTTGGTGTTAGAAGTGGGATCCCTCACATTTTGCTGGGAAGACCAGATCGAAAGATTACGGCGAAATGGCAAATAATAAAGATCTAATGGATTTCCTGAAAAGGGAAAGGAAGAACAAGAAAAAAATAGACAGGAAGACCAAACAAAAACAAGGAAAATCGTAGAAAATCAAGAAAGTATTAGACAACGAGATAAAGAAGAACGCGAATGAATAAAACAACAAGAAAAACAAATACAACTTTTGTGATGATTTCATTAGCTGATAAACTGAGCAACAAGCTGCTGGTAAACTCGCTCATTGTCATCAAGCCTCTACAATAAATATTTTTACAAAAAATTGGATCGACGTTATTGGTTGGTGCACTGAAAATTACAAAATAGTATTAATTCTATTGGTGTAGGTAATTTTGAAGTTGCAGTTAGGATGAAAACTTTTGACATCAACTTCACAAGTACCAACACCAATAGAATTAATATTATTTTGTATTTTCACTGCACCAACTAATAACGTCGGTCAAATTTTTTATAAAAAAATATTTATTTTGCACTTTTGAATGTAACATTAGTCACGAAAATCGTTGAACGTTCACTAATACAATTACCCATCCTCCTCCGTTTGGGTTCGTGGGTCAAAAAATCTTGTTTACTTTCATACCTCTTAGCCTCGGCAAAGATTAGGATACTTTCCTCGTATTCCCATCTAAAGGATACTTAATTGTAGAAGTTTTGGAAAACTTAAAGCAATTATTGCCTGACAAATTTTCTACACAATTATTCCAATTCTACTGGAAATATCATGGAAATGTGTTCGATATAGCTTAACTTTGTGAAATTATTATAGTGGCAACAAAGGGTTCTATTATTCGATGTTTATGGATCATTATGTACCTGCCTGCCTGCCTAGATTCGCGTGTTCTTTAATCTGTCCATTTCCATCTATATGAGAACGAACAGAGAAAGTTGTACAGTAGTTGAATGTGGTGATAACACGTTTGTTGTTTTAATTTAAAATTTTAGAGTTTGTCTCTCTTTCTCTATCTTGAAATCAAACTACTTTACAAAGTTCGTAGTGGTAGTATTTCACTGTGTAACACGAAAGCCTAAGGTCATTGATTCCGGCATTTCATCGACCTTATGTTGAAAAATTTTCCGTCCCATCTACACATAGCCCGAAGATATCGTATTATAGCTCTAATGCTGACTTCTTCATTTATAAAAATGTATTTATTTATTTCCATATACTCCATATTTTCAAGAGCTCAAACTTTGCTATTTTCTGATATTAAAGTGAGGAGAGAAAAAGTCCTTTTGTCATCTTTCACGGAACACTGATAAGTCAAATGACCCTGTCTCATAATGCCTGTGTTCCTGAATTCGATCCAATCTACTGGTCTGTGTTGAGTGATGTCATCATTTGACATCATACTGGTGTTCTGTTCCAAAATCCTTCCAGTAACTACTGAATATCAGCTTGTTGCCAAACGCTGACAGCTGTGGAAATCACTTTTGTAAATCATTGGTATTGTCCACAGCTGTTTCTGATTACCAATCTCATAGTAATCAGTAATCAAAAAGATGACATCTTTAATATGACAGCTATCAGTAAACAATAGTTTAATATAACCTATCTTTTGTTTCTGCTATTTCCCAATTCTATTACGGACATCTATCCTTCCGTTTACCACATAGTATTTTTGACCGACTTCAAAAAAAAGGAGAAAGTATACAATTCGTTTGTAAGATTGCTTTTTTATTTTTTTTATGGCTGTTCGCGCATTTTGCATAGTAAACGTACTCCGATTTAGACGATTTTTGTTTCATTTGAAAGAGGAGAGTTGAGAAATGGTCCAAAGGGGGCAATTTTTCTCAAAAATTTTAAATCCGAGAAATGTTTAAATTGGAAATTTTTGAAAATAATCATACGTTTCCGCACTACAGTCTGAAATATGTGTTTCAGCTATGTGGAAGGGGCAAATTTTTCTGAAAATCGAAAATTCGAGATTGGAAAATTAGAAAGGGGACCATATCCGGAAACATTTAAATTGAATTTTTTTTCAAAAAAGTTACGGTTTCCGAGTTTCGCAATGGTAAAGTCTGAAATATGTGATATGTGTATTTTCGCTAGTACAAGCTAAACCTACCTATAACTTTTTGGGTATTAGTGAACGTTCAACAATTTTCATGACTAATGTTACACTCAAAAATGTGAAATAAATATTTTTTACAAAAATTTGACCGACTTTATCAGTTTTTGCACTGAAAATTACAAAATAATATTAATTCCATTGGTGCTGGTTCTTTTGTAGTTGGTGCCCACAACAACAAATTACAACGGCACAACTTCAAAATTATCAGCACCAATAGAATATTATTTTGTATTTTTCAGTGCAACAACTGATAAAGTCGGTCCAATTTTTGTAAAAAATATTTTTCAATATAAATATATTGAACAGAAAATACTGTTTCTCTTTTCAATTTCTCTTATATGTGTAATTGTCGAATTAAATTATTTAAAATCTTTTGAAAAACGTCAGTTTGACAAATGAACTAAACCATGCATAAGTAATGAGTCATGTCCATGATTTTTGATTACTGATTACTAAGCGATTGGTAATAAGACACTGCTGTGAACACGACCATACATTTTCATTTGACGTTTATTGACTAAAGTAGGTAAATAACGCTGACACACCACACCAGTGCGACACTAGCAACCAGTCGGTTGGTTACGTCACTCTATACTGGTCAGTGGTACTGACTCGAATTTAGGAACATAGGCATTAGGTATATGGGACATAAGTAACTTGTTGAGCAAAACAGTTTTGCTTCTTCTTTTTGGTTTGTAGCAACTTTGATCGAAGCTACACTAACTCCGCAGTGGCGTACCTACATATTATTTTTTCAATCGGAATAAATAATATTTGTATTATGTACATACTATATCTATACGTAAACAACAAACTATACAAGTACAAATAATATTATTTATCCAGTGGTTGTGTAAACAAAAACAAATAGAATCAAAAATAGCGGTACTTTTTCAATATTGTGGCAGCAAATACAAACAAAATTATCAGACAATTATTATTATTATTGAGTGAAGTGTACGATAACGATATATGTGTGTTAGGATAACATAATATTTATAGTTTCTCGTTTATTTTTATGCTACAAACTAAATATATTATTGTCTAACAGAAATTTGCACTACCGTGTCTATAGAAATTCCTTGTTGTCTTTTCTTATTTTGATTTAAGATGTGAATATAGATGATCTACTTTTGCAAGGTATTTGTGAAAGAACCCTTAAAAGATCTCTTCTTGTGTTATTCTGTCCGTCTGTCACAGCCTTAGTCGTCAGCCTTTTTGTATGTCCAATACTGAACAGGCGTCCCCGTCACTGCCTTGTCAGTTTTTGCAAGTGATTAGGAGACTTACAGTTTATGGTGGACTCCAAACCACCGATATGTCTCCAAGATACATACCATTCAACCAGATCAGAGGTTTTTAAGGCATACATTACCAAGCTGCCTCAATGCGGGTTTTTGACATTTTATAGCGATCCTTCTACACCCGGAGTTTTTCAGGAAATTTTCATTTAAGGAAAAAGTCCTTGAATTAGTTGGGCTTAAATCCCATACATCTCGGTTAGGTTAGGTTAGACCAGCGTCTATCAACCCGGGGTCTAGTCACAGTCTAGTTTCTTTGAAACTACTGAATGGAGAACGTTAAAACTGGTACAATTCTATAGAGTTTAGGGCCCCATACAAAATCAAACCTGGTCATGAACCAATTTGATGAACCTAGTTGATTAACACGAAATCACGTTCAGCAAACTAGTTAAAAAATACCACTATCACAATAGGTAGGGTTTACTATTGAATATATTTTGGAAATAATGGTAAAATGACCAGAAATGTCTACTGTACCTAATGTCCTAATGATTTTTTTTAATAAGATTAATATTATTACCTAAGTTTGAAAAATGGAAAATATTTCATCCCATTACATTCAAATATATTAGATTTAGAATATAAGAATGGTTCTTTATAAAAAAGTGAGTGTAATTTAGAGGAATATCATAAAATCCAAAGATTATATTCAAAGCTTAATTTAAATATCAAATGAATGAATATAATTATTAAATATTTTTATTGTGTTATGGCTATGGAAAATGTTCATCAATAATCGACAATCAGTCACCTATTTTGAAAAAACCTGGAATTGTAATAAATAATGAAGTTATTTTAATTAATATCACCCTATAAATTTGTTTAATTAAAAAAAAATAGCCTCTTTTCGGGGAAGAGCTTAATTAGATTTTGAAAAGTTTGAAATGGAACAATCTCTTCTAAGTCTTCTGTGAAATTAATAAATATTTTTTACAAAAAAATTGACCGACGTTGTTGTTGCACTGAAAAATACAAAATAATATTAATTCTATTGGAGCTGTTGTTTTTGAAGTTGTGCAGTTGCAGTTAGATTGATAACTGTTGGCACCAACCACAAGTACCCGCACCGATAGAATTAATATTATTTTGTATTTTTCAGTGCACCAACTAATAACGTCGGTCCAATTTTTTGTTAAAAATATTTATTTCACACTTTTGAGTGTAACATTCACGAAAATCGTTGAACGTTCACTGATACCAATGAATGATCCTATTATCTACGTATATTATTTGCTCGTAGTTGTTATTATTAAGATCTCAAAACATCGCTCCGGAAAAACGCATAAGTATTTTAGATTTTACCATATTACCACCGCTGTAACTCGAAAACCGTAACTCTATGGAAAAAATGTTCATTATAAATGCTGCTACAAATAATTAGGTATCTCATGTAGTACCCAGAGATTTTCAATTTTCGAAAGAAATCGCCCTCTCCACATAACAAAAATACCCATATTTGAGAATTTAATATGCTTCTATCTCAAAAATTCTTTTGAGAAAATGTTCAATTGAAACTTTCCGGATATTGTCTTATCTTTAATTATACCACCTCGGATTTTCGAGAAAATTTGGCCCCTGCACCCTCTTAGGGGAAGGAGTTTTCGGATTTGCGTTTTTATGAATATGGCACCATTGCTGAAGCCTCCTCTTTCAAATGAATCAAAAACCATCAAAATCGGAGTACGTTCACTATATACAACGCGCGCACAAACTAAAAAAAGCACACAGTCGAATTGTATACCTCCTTCGTTCGGGGTTCGTCGGTCAAAAAAGGTTAACAGAATCAGTGCCCGTTGACTTGGCAAAAGGCAATAACAGATATAAAAAGACATACATTAAAATCGAATAGGTACCTCCTCCTTCTTCTAAAATCGGTCAAAAAGAAATAATCTCATTTCATCTATATCGTCAAGAAGCTTTAGTAACTGGTATTTCAGCAAAGCAGGTAACTTCTGTCTGGTATATGGTTACACGGCGATTTTGCTTTAACTTTCAATACAAGTACAATAGTACAACTACAAACTACAACAGCGTCATTGTGGTGGTACAGAAAGGAGCCCTTGGAGCTCATTAAATGTATTCCAAAAGGAGCAGAGACCATGCAGGATCATTATAGGTACATGCTAGACATAATATTTTATACCCTGACGAAAATGTGTTCATTCAGCATCACGTAGTCAGCTTTGATCTTGATCAAACGCTTGCACACGCTTAACTACTACGAGTATAGATTGAGAGTAGGAGTACGTACGCTTTTGGTGGATTATCATTCACAGGTACGTACTGAAACAAATTACTCAAATAATAAAATTCTTCATATATATAGGTACGATGCAATGTATACATTTTATTATTATTATTAAGTGCCTGAGAAAAAAATCATACCTTTTCTTGAGCAGATGATAATTAAATGTCATTTCAATAGCGAATCTGTGCTCTAGTAGTCTGAAAGACGATACCTAAAACAGTTGTTGTGGACTGACATACTGAAGTAAAACTTCTTGATAAATGAGATATAATTATAAATAATAAATACTACAATCAGTTAGTAATACAACAGACTATAGACCCATCTGCTTCAAGAGAGCGGCTTCAAATCCCTTATTATGTGCTACACGTTCTGATGAGAAAATAAAATAAATGGATTAAATATAATGATAGAAATAGACCATATTTCTTTCTTTTTTCTTCTATTTATGAAAATATATTTATGTAATTGTTTTTAACTCTATTATAAAATCCTTCGACATATTTATTATATGCTTTGCTATAATAGTAATGTACGGAACACTCGGGGTAGGAGTTCCATTCGTACTTATCACATTTTATATTGTTTACATGTGACAATTGTTCAAACGCACTATTTTTCTCAAATGTGAGTATTAACTAAAATCTGAAAATTATAAGTGACCACTTAAATAACAAGGATGGCTACCGTAAATCATAGTAAAGATCGAAAGTACATTAGAAGAATCACAGAGTGTATTTAGAAGTGGAAGAAGAACTCAAGACCATGTTTCCACGAATAAACAAATCACAGAAAAAGCAACCCAAAAAAAGAGGAAAAGTTTATATGACATTTCTAGACCTAGAAAAAGCTTCCGATCGTCACAAATACATAAAATATGGAAAATTTTGAAGAACCGAGGAGTAAGTGGAAATATTATAAGACTAACACAAAAAATATACGAAGGCAACTTAAACTCAGTAATTAGGAACAATATAGACTCAGAAACATTTACAAACAATATAGGTTAGACAGTCAGGGAGCTTCAGTGCGCTTTTGTTTATCATATTCATGGATGATATTATTAAAAAATGCCAACCCAGAACCAAGAAATTAGAAATAGGACAATCTCGGTTAGAAAGAATATCAATAAGCGAAGGAGCATTTGCAAAGTACGTAATAATAATAATAATAATAATAATAATAATAATAATAATAATAACGTTTATTAACTATCTAAGAATAACAAATAATAGTTTGTCAATAAACAAAAAATAACCTACGAGACTCTTAAGTCTGTATGTAGGTGGTAATACATTTTACATTATTAATTATTTTATCATTAATTATTACAAATTTAAGTATCATATTATAAAAAAAAATAATAATAAATACACACCTATATCCTTATATACATACATACATACACTAGGTTAGTTTTATCTAAAAATTACAAATAAAAAGAATGAAAATGAAAATGTGGTAGAAAAAGCGTTATCATTTTTCAATAATTCTTATTATAGATTTCCTTGAATTAGTTTTTATGAAAACATCAATCTCAACTTTAAATTTTTTAATTGAATTTATATCTTTAATATTTTCAGGTAAAGAGTTATAGGCATTTGGTCCTAAATATAAAGTTTTTTTGACCTATAGTTTTTTTCATGTATGGTACAGAAATATTTTGTTTTTGTTTAGTATCATAATCATGAGTAACAGTATTTTGTATTTTTTTGTTTTCAAACTGATCTATTACAAGAATTTTGAAATACATTTGTTTTGGATCAATAGTGTTTGTTTCTTTATATAATACATCACTTGGAAATCTATAATCCCTCTTTGATATTATTTTCAAACATCGCTTTTGTAAAATTTCAATAGGTTTTAAATGTGTCTTTGAAATTCCTCCCCATCCTATTAAACCATATTCTAGATGTGGTCTAAAAAGGCTATTGTACAATATTTCTATATGTTTAAAATCCAAAATATTTGAAAGCAATTTAAATTTGTATACTATTCGCCTTAGTTTTTTACTAAGGAAAGAAATATGTCTATCCCATCTAAGATGGCTATCTATAATAATACCTAGATATTTGATTTCAGATTTTGAATAAATAACTGTTTCTAAACTTAAAGAAATTTATTTGAATTCTGGAATACCTTTGCCATAACTACAAAAGGGAACGAAAAGTGTCTTTTTTAAATTGATAGGAAGCCAGAGTACAATTTTCTTGAAATCATTTGCAATCTCGAGTTTCAATTGTTTCCAACTGCTATTTTCATAATATACAACAGTGTAGAAAAAAGAAAAGCTAAATATAGTGATAGATGGAGACCATAAATATAGAACAAGTAGATCATTTCCAAGACCTGGGAGTAACTCTAGACTTAAAATTCAGACAAGAAATAGAAATCAACACCAGAATACAAAAAGCCAATAAGCTCTACTTCCCATTAAACAAGAAATTCATTAACAAAAAAGACATAAATAGAGATACCAAAATGAAAGTTTTTAAAGCGATATAGACCAATACTTACTTTTGGTTGCGAAACATGGGTATTAAAGAACTGCAGAAAAGTATGATCCTGACGCCGGAAATGCGGTAGAAGGTAGAAGTAAAGCCAACCCTAGATACGTTGAAGAGACATTGTGATTCCTCCAGACAAGACACGAGCATTCATTTTGATATATCCAGTATTTTCACAAATAAAATAAATTTTTTTGGTACTGGTAATTTTCAAGTGGCGCAGTTATAGGTAGATGATAAAAAGTCTTTTGTGGCACCAACTTCACATTTTTGAGTTGATCTTTAGTCATGAAAATGACGTTTACATACATTCAGTAATTTCAAAATCAGGCAGTAACACTTTTACACTTTCCTAGTACTGTAAAGATTCGGAATATTTGAAAGAAAATGCTACTAACAAGGGTGTAAAAGCATATTCGATTTTGAAATTTTAAATATGGAACTACTTTTCATCACTCCTCTTTCCCATAAAAGCTAATATATCACACAACAGCCTATGAATATAAAATGGCAAATGGTAGAAAATTCGTTGGGGTGGACACACGACAGATATATTTTTGATATAATCATAATCTAGCTTAATCCTTCGAAATCTACCAATTTACTCTTTTCCTCTCTATTTTTTTTATATCTTCTCTTTTCTACAACCTCCAACTGAGATACCAAATCTGCGACAAATTGAAAATGTGCAATATCCTGAACTTCCATCACCTTCTAGTATACTATCTACTTTGTGTCCTTGTTGGAAGAGCGAATGGTTGGCAAATTTCTGTCCATGTTCAATATTGGCCAGCGATGATAGATTCATTTCCTCCTTTCTCCCCCATACAACTACCCCAATCCCACCCACAAACTTCATTATAAGAGCGTATCATCTGA
The DNA here is from genome assembly GCA_958507055.1 of Crioceris asparagi. Taxonomy (NCBI): domain Eukaryota; kingdom Metazoa; phylum Arthropoda; class Insecta; order Coleoptera; family Chrysomelidae; genus Crioceris; species Crioceris asparagi. The sequence continues at coordinate 13,770,216 of OY293832.1, read as the reverse complement.
AGGGACGTGAATGCCACGGCAAGGGATGATGTGCTGCTGGAGATGGACTGCGAATGAATGAAAAGGGATGTGGAGGTGAGGGGAGAAGAATTAGTAAAAGGACAGCATCGAGGGGTGAAAACGCTCGAGATGCTTTTGGAATTTCGAATGAAATCTCCTTTTGTAATCCCTCGTCTGTATGATGTGCTTGTTAAATGCATGAATTGGGGTATTTTTGTTTGCTGGCGATTTTGTGTCACTTTTCAAATTAGATCACGAATTAGAGATTAATAATTTCTCGAGTAATTTCTACTCGAGTCTAAATTGCAGTTATTTCCTTGAATAAGATACGTGAGCATTTTTTCCGAGTGATCAGAGAGGAAACCACCTTTGAAAATAGATGAAATTCTTTCAAAATATTCTCATTAAAACGATACAGAATATACAGGGTATTCCATAAAGGTCTTTACAAATTCGGACCACTTGTTCCTACGGCCAAAATTATTATTTTTAAGTAAACTTACCTTGGTACAAAATTGCTTAGTTTAGGTCTTCTAAGGCCCTGAAGATACAATTTTAAAATCATTTTTTGGCTAAAAATTTAAAACGGCTAATGTGATTTCGACGGAATTTGATACGTTGGCATAGCTTTATATGCTAAAAAATCCCATGTAAAAATGATTATCAATATTAATCCATGAACGTAGAAATTGGGTTTTTCAATGATTTAATTTTTTTCGGATTTCTAAGGAAATGGATAAAAAGAGTATTCAACTTAAAATTTAGATTAAGGCTAAAGACAGACGAAGCGTTTTCTGCCGAGTCGGCACAGTTTCGGCGAAGAGGCGGCGCAAAACACACGAGTCGGCACTGCAACTGCAGACCGACTTTGGATGTCATTGTATTATTGGGCTGTTGTCAAATTTATTTGTACACGTAGCGCCGTAGAGTACACAAGTATGTCTTCCTCGAATGATAGTGATGATTTGTTTTCACTAACAACCGCTGGCCTGCTTTATAAAAAGGATAAGAAGAGATGGACTGCAGGAAAATACTATGACAGCAACACTGGATGAGGACAACCTTACATCAGCAAATGGCTTGAACAATTTAGTCGCAGATTTATTTTGTTATTAGTTGTTAAAATTACACAATTATATTTTTTTTCCCAAGCACGTTTTTTCTTAATTTTGTTTGAATAATCGGTCGACCGCATGTCCCAAATTGCAGGTCTTAGATGAATTTCGTTGATAAATTTATCCATGTCCATATTTTCCATATTTATCTGTTGAAATGGCAACAATGAATCAGCGTAAAACTTAAAAACCGCCACGAAAATACGCTTCGTGTGTTTTACCCCATATGCGAACATGTACTGACCTGCCGGCTAGAGTCGTAAAAACGCTTTCGGCACATGATCCTTGGCACGGTACGCTCGACGCCGACTCGGCAACCAAACCGCTTACGTTCCGTCTGGTTTCATACACAGAAGTTCCATTTAGGAGACACTGCTTCGGCAACCGAGTCAGCTGCCGACTCTAAAACTCACTACAAAACTCGATTACTCTTCTCAATTTTTTTTCAATGCAACTCGCTATTCTTGATTATTATTAAATTTGTCACTAAATTGTCGTTATAATGCACGTTTCTTCATAACTCAGGAACTAAGCAAGATTAATATACCCACTTTGTTTAGTTGATTCCTTAAGCTTTAGCGCATTTTTGAGATATAATTGAACTAAGAATCGGCTGCGATCATGCGTAGTTCCAGTGACCAAACCCATAACCGTTGTTTGAAAAAATGTATATGAGTCTCTATATGCCACAATAAACATGTCTTATCTTTATTGAATAAGTATTAAGCTTGACAGGTAGCGATATGCCTTCGATCCTGGGTATGAATACGAAATTTCAAGTCTCTAGCCCTTATGGGGCCTGAGAAATCATTGCTAATCTACCATTTCCAAATAACCGAAAATAATGAAAATCATACATGTTATTTTTCAATGGTGTTTTTTATATGTACGTCAATTTCCCTTATACAGCTCTCTGGAATGGTGAGCCTTGAGATTTATCTTGAGACATATTGGTGGTTCGGAATCCATGTTAAACTGTAGGTCCCCTTGTCTGTGATAACACTTTCAAGGCAAAGAAGCTTCCAACGCTCGAATACGAGTACGGCACTCAAAGAAGTAGAAGACGCTATATCTATACCTAATAGGTATTAAAATTATTATAGAGAAGAAATAAAATATTATTAGAAGGTTGGCAAATCGAAACGCCATTTTTTATGGGAAATTTGTTTGATTTCATTTTTAAAACAAGTGTAAACTCTCGATAACATATCCCGCCAATATACCGAATAAGATAATTCGGGCGTAGCGAATGTCAGATGTCACTTCTGAAACCGACACTGGTAGTGTCACTCTTATGTGATGGGCATTATTGTTCATTCCTCACATGCAACCCCAAGTGACTGTCAATTGAAACCGTTTGTGTGTGTTGAACATAGAGCTTTGTAGACTTTTTCATTTGAAATTGCTACCATCAGTTGGTCCTATAAAAAACACTTACTAGTTGTATTCATTCGTTATATTTTTGAATTTATTTAGAAAAGTCTGGCTCATGCACACATTCTATTCAATCTTTTAAATAAAGATAAACTACGTTCAGTTGGAATAGACTCTTTAATTTCTTCAGAAATTCCTGTTAAAAAACCAGACCCTCAACTTTTGAAGTTATTCAGGAATGCCTGGTATATGTATCTTGTGGTATTATCGATGTAAACAATACATGCATACAAGAACAAAAACTGTCCAAAAGGTTCTTAAAAGTTGTCTGAAATTCCAATTATGTTTTTGGTCATAAAGATACTTTTCACAATAAGGACTTAGGTACTACTTCTTTTCAAAATAAAGTATCTTTCTTCGATGGATACTTGCATACTTGCATTTATTTATTTCCTTTCAGTGACCAGGTTATTTAAATATTTTCAATCGATAACTTGCTTGTCTAACCAACTACATATTTATCTTTTCATTATGTTTTCTGACCGACGAACCCCAAACGGAGGAGGTATACAATTCGACTGTGTGCTTTTTTTTAGTTTGTGCGCGCCTTTCATTTAGTAATCGTACTCCGATTTTGATGATTTTTGATTCATTTGAAAGAGGAGGCTTGAGAAATGGTCCCTTATTCATAAAAACGGGAATCCGACATCTTGTTCCCTCCGAAAACCGCCCCTGAAGGGGGTGCAGGGTGCAAACGTTTAAATTGAACATTTTTTCAAAAAGTAACGGTTTTCGAGATAGAGACATTTTAAATTTTCAAATATACCTATTTCCGCTATGTGGAGAGGGCGATTTCTGTCGAAAATTTAAAATCTGTTTGCAGTACATGAAAGACTTAATTATTTGTAGTAACATTTTATAATGAACATTTTATCCTTAGAGTTATGGTTTTCGAGTAAATCGAGTAAATGTTAAAATGGTAACAAATAAAATGCTTAAGCGTATTTACGCAGCGATGTTTTGAGATCTCAATAATAACAACTACAAGCAAAGAATACACGTGGGTAATAGGATAAGTAGGTACTATCTTCATTGGTATTAGTGAATGTTTAACGATTTTCGTGACTAATGTTACACTCAAAAGTGTGAAATAAATATTTTTTACAAAAAATTTGACAGACGTTATCAGTTAATGCACTGAAAAGTATAAAATAATATTAATTCTATTGGGGCTGGTACTTGTGAAGTTGGTGCCAAAAGTTATCAATCTACCTGCAACTGCACAACTTCAAAAGTATCAGCCCCAATAGAATTAATATTATTTTATACTTTTCAGTGCATTAACTGATAACGTCGGTCCAATTTTTTGTAAAAAATATTTTATTGTATCCTCTCCTAAGTAGTACTGGCGGATCCTGCATTTTTCTTTAGACAAATAAATGGCCAAAAGTTTATATTCATGTAATGAGCAAATGGCCAACCAGAACATGCCAACATCAGCCATAATGAATCGAATCACATAGCCGTAGAACACAAAATTTGTTCAAATCATCTAGTCAGTCCATCGTCTTCTGAATCATAATATTCCAGAAACACCTAGTCAGAACTTTATTGTTTAAATAAAACTGTTTTTTCACTTGAAAATACTCACAAATACCTATTAATTGTGGCAGGCAATCGAACTCAGGGTCAGTTGGTAATTTATGTGAAACTGTTCTATTGTATATCAAATTATACGGTATTAGAAATTGCATGTTTTGTATGATCGATTTTAATATTTAATATGGTTCATTTCAAGCATTGTTATAATACTATATGTTTCTAATATACAGACAAGTAATGCGCATGTCAAAAACACCGTTTCTTATTAAGAAGAATCTCAACATATTTTATACGTTTCAAATCAATGTTTTCTACATTTAAAGGTATTTAACTTTTGCCTCAACATCATTATTTCAACACATTGTCATGAAACATTTTTTTCTCGCAGTCTAGATCATCTAGAATCAAGCAGATTGGAACATTTACTGTCTATTTGAGTCTATTGAGCTATACCAATTCAAAGAGAATTTTGCGCTTCTCTTAGTTAGTTCTCGTCATTTTACGTGATGTGAAAATGAATGAGTTCTCTATTAATGTTAACTGCACTGAATTTCCATTTACGTGAACCATTATGGCATGCATTTACATATAGTCCAGACATTTGGGACACAAAAAAATACAAAACACAAAACAGAACTGAAATTGAGTGAATTAAATCGGGGCTATACATCACGTTCAGATTGCCATGTCCCAATTACAAGTCCAAGTAGTACTTGTACTTGTGCGTCTATACAAGGAAGCTATGTACAATACGCGGTAAGTATTGATGGATGCCTATCTTTTTTTATTGACGGGTACTCGGATCCTTTGACGCGTGATCGTTTACCGGCAACGGTAGGGAAGTACTTGATCAAGTACTACTTCTATACCGTACATACTACGCTGTACTTGAAAAGTATTTGCCAAGTACTTGACAAGTAGGGCGTAATGTGTGGCCGGCTTTAGCTCTATTCAAATATAATATTCTATCCATCTTAACAATTTCAAGATGTCTTTGCGATCTTCCCAAATGCACTATAGTGTTACTAGTTGTAGGAAATTATTAAAAATACTATAAATACTTTCAGTTTAAATTTATAATTGCTACACATTTTTTGTAGTTATTTCAAGTTATAATTAAGTCTTATGTATTCGGTCTTCCAACGATAATTTAATTTACCTGCGCAGAATTGTAATTGAATACGCGAGTTTTGATTATATTTAAATATTAAATATTAAGAAACAGCATTTAACTCTACAATAGATTCTAGATATTTAAGAAGTTTATTTAAATGATCTCGAGAACCCAATATGATGTGCAGATTCTATCAGAGATTATATTTTCATCATTATACTATCTATGCCATTTACTAAAGTAATATTCATTATTTTTATTGGAAAATTACCTGGTCCATGACGTCCATCGGGTATATTGAAGAGGATTCAATTCCCACCAACAAAAAAAGTAATAGCTAAACGAATAGCATTTTACGAGCAAATTCTATCAGGCTTTTTCAGCGATTCAACGAATTTCCGACAAATAGTTTAGCGTATGTATATATATGTATACTATATATGTATACTATTTCAATTTATTTCCATTCAGAATAGTGAAAGTGTTAATTGAATTGATAAAGTGCATCTATGTGCCTAAATAAATATATATACATAAATAGGATGTATTTATTTGGATTTCTATCAGACAAATACACAATTTCTCGTAAATTGGATTTTATTGATAGCTAGTTCATTGAAGCTGTGAGATAACGTGTCGAAATAAAGAGACTCTTAATGAAACTTCAGTATTAACCCGATAACTTTGTATCATTCATATCAAAAATAAAGTTAAATTGATTCCCGATGAAAAATCATGAGGTTTAAATATAAAGAGATAAATGTTCCTAAACTCCAGGAATCTATTAAGTTCTCATTATTTTATTATTCTTCATTATAATGTAGCAAGACTCGGTTCGACTATTGGAAGCAACAATCGGTGGACATAATTTATTTAAACAATTAAATAATTACACACCGACTACAAATGAGCAGAATAAATTGGGTACTTGACATTAATGGAAATTCAATATAAAGTGATGTTCAGACGATATTAGGTAGTCCTAACATACCAAAAATCATATTATGCAGGTTAAATTTCTCTTAGAATTTAAAATATAATCAATTTAAATAGTTGTAATTTCAAACCCATTACGTGTCTGCGAACGCCTATCAAAATCGACCAAGATAGTGACGTAGTAATTAAGTCGATGGGCAAATCCTCCTCAGAGAGAACATACAATATTGTCTTCTCTCCTGGTCAGATAGTGTTCTTTGCTCTATTCCTCCTTACTTTAATACCGTGGGATACTAACTAAGGGAGATTGTGACGGTGCAGCCGTTTTTAGAATTCAAGCGGGGATATATTTGAATATATTTTTTTATTTTTAAAATAGACTCGTACATTTTTTTTGGCTCAATTGAATGTCTAACTGCAAAATAAAAATTGTACAAAAAATTAGTCAAGTACTTACCCAATTGTGTGTAATAGATCGCTTTACTTCAACAGTTGACACCTTCGAATGGCACGACGCTGGCTCTCAATCTCTGGCTTACTACTACGCCAGTAGTACTGGCTGTTCCTTTCTAGGCGATTCCAGAGGCCACGCGTGTGTTGCATTCTTCTAGTTTCGTCAAACGCATCAAACTTCGAGTGCTCTATCTATGCCAACCTGCTCCGTCTGCATCCTCTATTAAGAGAGTGTAAGTGCGTGCGTAAAGTTATTTACTTTTCGCACCAGTGCGCTAAAGTAACGAAAGATTCGTAAGAGTTAGCTACACTATTTTCTGGTATGTAAAATAAAAATTTATCATCAAGGCTGTGAAGTTAATGAGCGCATTCGTTAGTAAACTCATTGCTGGAAAATATTTTTATTTATGTTTTGATTGAATGAAAAATTATAACCATTGTTAAATTGAGTTCTTGATAAATATACCGAGAAAGAAAATACTTTCATAGCTGGAAGTGAAACGTAAAGCAACAACATTTCCAAGTTTTCCATCATTAGTTTGGATATTCTCGAAAGTTCGATTTATATCAATATCAGTTATTCAGAAACATCGAATAGAGTCAATCGTCCAAAGAGTTGACCTACTTGGAGGATATTTTTCTGGGTATACGTTATCGATGGTTGTTTCCAACTTTATGGATTATGTAGTCCAAAAACTTTCATGTATATACCTAAGTATTTTATGTATTTTCAAACAAAACACTTCTGACTTGATGTAATCCGGAAACTATACAGCTGAAATACTTGGCAAATGGTTTATTTTTGCAATCTTGAGACGGATAAGTAGTTTATTTTCAATATATATAAAATATAGTTGCGTTGAGACGTTCCTGCAAATTTATATTAAAATGTTCAAGTGAACATTTTTCATGAGATTATTGGAGTTTTTGCAAGTATTCCCACTCACCCAAGTTATTTATTATTATCTTCCTTTTGTAAACGGGTATTTTCAATATGTTTGTGTGTAAATTGGGTTAAAGCGAGTTCCGGTTAGAATATTTCTGTTGTAATAAAGGAAGGAAATTTCATGAGAATATAATCAAGTAAGATAACAAAACGGCTATTTATTTTGTAGCCTTGTCTTACGTACATATTTCTATACTGTGTAAGCTGAAAATATTTCATTATTAAAATGCCAAAAAAAAATTTCGGTACGAGTAATAATTTTATTTGTCTTTTTAATGATATTGAACATATACTTTTTGATATCCATTTTTTATAATAAATAGTTACAATTTCATTGTTGACAGACTAACCAAAAGGAGAAGGTATACAATTCAACAGTTTGTCTTCATGTTTTTTTTAAATGGATGTTAGCGCCTTATACATTGAGAATTGGTGCCGTCGAAAAAAAAATAGACATTCTTCTCAAAAACTTCTCCCTAAGGGTGAGGAAAAGGCATTTTTTTAAACCGAAAATTTGAGACGACATAATTAAAGAAGAGACCATATCAGACAGCATTTGAATTGGACATTTTTCAAGAAAACCATAGGTTTCCGAGTTACAGCAGTGGTAAAGTCTGAACTATGTTTGTCTCCGTTAGGTGGTGGGGGTAATTTTTTTCGAAAATTGAAAATGTGAGACGTCGAAATTTTTGAAGAGTTTATTATATGTAGCAGCATTTAAACTGGACATTTAAAAAATTACCTGTGTTTGCCTTTTTATGTAGGTATCTATTTTTGAATAGTAAAAGTGCGCTGATTGTTATGATTCTTGTTTATTGGAAAGACAGTTGAAAAATGTTCCATTTTCCTGAAAAACATCTCCTATCCTTTGAAAACTACCACTAAATGGGGTGGAGAGAGAACTCGAAAAGTGAAAATTTTATGTGACATAACAAAAAAAGATCATTTACAACGTTGTTTAAATTGGATATATAAAAATAAGGTCTTCCGAATAAATATTTTTCGCAAAACACACCGATTTTGTTAAATATTGGTGCTGGTACTTTTGAGGTTACTACCAAAAGTCTTCTATTTATTCAATAATACACCATTTCAAAATTACTAGCACTCTAACTCCAATAGAATTATTATTAGTTTGAATACCAATACCAACCAACCAACTAAAAATGTCGGTCCTATTTTTTTTAATATCTAACATTGTGCTGTTGTGTTCACATGACAAGTAATAATACTCTGTCTGATGCATTGACTGAATTTACATATATCAGTTTACACATTCATTAATTCAAAGCATTTCATCGACGAAAAAAAATGTTATTCTCATTTAAACCTACAGTTTTGAGGGTTTTCTAAGAGAGGGTATAGCTTTGATAAATTTGGTATTGCAACAACATTGTTTTTTTTTGGAAATACATAGGTGATTCTAGTTGTTTATAATAAAATTTCAATCTCTTTTTTTCTATTTATGTATAGAAATGATAGGCACACATATAAACAAGCGATTAACCCATGAATTCACGGATTTCACCATAGTTTAAACCAAACTCAAACCGTCAGAAGCATGCGCATTTAAATTTTGTGAAGACCAAATTTGAAATGCGCATGCCTCACAATCACAGAACACAGTTGGAAACAGTTTGAAATTGATCCAAACTGTTGTTCGAGCACCTTAAATAATAAAAATCTAAAGAAGGATGTTCCAGCAGTGGATGGGACCAGTTTCAAACCGATTCCAACTGTGTTCTGTGGTTGTGAGCATGAGCATTTCAATGTTTCAAGGACTAAAATTGAAATGTGCAATGCGAATGCTTCTAACGGCTTGAGTTTGGTTTGAACTGCTGCACGAATACCCTCGATACGTATTCATTGCTGAAAGCAGCGAATATTTTCGATCGTACCCTATAACATATTTTTACAAAAAATTGGACCGAGTTATCAGTTGGTGCACTGAAAAATACAAAATATTATTAATTCTATTGCTGCTCGTACTTTTGAAGTTGTGCAGATGCAGTTAGATTGAAAACTTTTGGCACCAACTTCACAAATATACCAGAACTAATAGAATTAATATTATTTTGTGTTTTTCAGTGTACCAACTGACAATTTCGGTCATGAAAATCGTTGAACTTTAATGTATATTATTACCCATGTATACTTTGCTTGTTTTTGTTATTATTCAGAAATGTAAAAACATGCGGAAAAACGCATATTTTATTCTTTATCACTGCTGTAACTTGAAAACCGTAACTCTATGGACAAAATTTTCAATATAAATATTGCAACAAATAATCTGTTTTTCAAGTAGTCATTCTTTTTAAAAAAAAATTGCCTCTTCCACATAGCGAAAATAAACATATTTCAAATTTTAACATCGTTGAAACTCGAAAAATGTTCAACTTAAACGTTTCCGGATATTTTCTTATCTTTAATTCTGCCATCTGGAATTTTCGAAGGGAAGGAGATTTCACAAGAAAAAAGCAGACAGTCGAATTGAATACCTCCTCCGTTTGATGTATGCAATATGCGAGGAGGTATACAATTCGACTGTGGACTGTCTGTTATTTTTTATTATTATTTTTTTGGTTCGTTCGCTTGTTTTATATAGTAATCCTACTCTGATGATTTTTGATTCATTTGAAAGAGGACATATTCATAAAAAAATCCGAAATCTCCTTCTCTCCGAAAACCGCCCCCGGTGGAGGTAGATTTGGCAAATTTTCTCGATAATCGAATATCTGAGGTGGTATAATTAAAGATAGGACAATATCAGGATTCGTTTAAAGTGAACATTTATTTTTTCAAAAGAGTTACGGTTTTCGAGTTAAAGGCATGTTAAATTCTCAAATATGTGTATTTTTGCTATGTGCAGAGGGCGCTTTCTTTCGAAAATTTAAAATCTGTGGGTGGTGGAAAGACCAGATTATTTGTAGCAACATTTATAATGAATATTTTTTCCTTAGAGTTACGGTTTTCGAGTGGTGAAATGTTTAAATCTAAAATACTTATGCGTATTTCCGCTGCGATGTTCTGAGATCTCAAAATAATAACAACTACAAGCAAAGAATACACGGGGATAACAGGATAATTACTATCTTCATTGATATTAGTGAACGTTCAACGATTTTTGTGACTAATGTTAACTCTCAAAATTGTAAAATACTTATTTTTTACAAAAAAATTGGACCGACGTTATTTGTTGGTACACTGAAAAATACAAAATAGAATTAATGCTATTGGTGCTGGTACTTGTGAAGTTGGTGCCAAAAGTTATCAATCTAACTGCAACTGCACAACCTCAAAACTAACACCACCAATAGAATTAATATTAATTTGTATTTTTCAGTGCACCAACAAATAACGTCGGTCCAATTTTTGTAAAAAATATTTATAATATTAATAATATTTCGCTTGAATCTTTGTTTTTTGCTGTATAGCTGTTTCGCGCGTTTTGCATAGTACCTAAACCTTTGATGATTTTTGATTCATTTGAATGAATAAAGTTGAGAAATGGTCCCATATTTAGCAAAACTCAAATCCAAAATCTCTTTCCCTTCAATTACCGCCTCCCAAGGGGGTGAAGGCGAAAATTTTTCTCGAAAATCTGAGAGGGCAGAATTAAAGATGAGACTATATCCGGAACGTTTAAATTGATTTTTTTTCAAAAGAGCTACTTTTTTCGAGTTACAGCAGTGATAAAGTCTGAAATATGTGTATTTCCGCCGCGATGTTTTGAGATCTCTGAATAACAAGTACAAGAAATTTTCATGAATTATGTTACACTCAAAAGTGTGAAATAAATATTTTTTAACAAAAATTGGATCGACTTTTAGTTGGTGCACTGAAAAATACGAAATAATATTAATTCTATTGGTGCTGCTACTCTTGTAGTTGTGCAATTGTAATTAAATATAATTTTTCTCGAACATTGAAAATCCGAGACGACAGAATTGATGAAAATTCCATATCCGGAAATGTTTAAATTGGACATTTTAAAAAATAATCATACGTTTCCCAGCTACAGTCTGAAATATGTGTTTCAGCTATGTGGAAGTGGCAAATTTTTTTGAAAATCGAAAATTCGAGATTTGAAAATTAGAAAGGGGACCATATCCGGAAATTTTGTGAAGTTGGTGCCAAAAGTTATCAATCTAACTGCAACTGCACAACCTCAAAACTAACACCACCAATAGAATTAATATTAATTTGTATTTTTCAGTGCACCAACAAATAACGTCGGTCCAATTATTTGTAAAAATATTTATTATGACAGAAAGTCTAAAACAGTGAGTTTCAGGCTTAGCGTTTTAAAAATACATTATGGTTACAGATGACAGATACAACTATTTAGTTTTGTTTAGGGCATTTTTTAACAAAAATATGCAAGTCATTCTAACAAACTGAAATTTAATATTTGAAAAAGACCTAACGGATTTCATTTATTAGGTACTAATTATTTTTAAGGTATATGCATTGTGAATTTTAAAAATATTTTTGTTATGATTTTTAAATTAGTTCAGGTTTGCGTATTCTTCTCAATGTAGTTTAATATAGAATCTTTATGCTAAAAGTAACAATATTGTGCAATGATTTAAATAAAGACATGATTTTCCATTCCACCATGACACAGTGAGGATGATATTTTTCGTTTTGGATTCCTTTATATTATTTAGTACTTGTATATTGCATTTCATCTAATCTAATAAATCGGCTCTATTTCTTCTTTAAACTTACTTATTATCCTGATTGCTCACAATTAATTCAAGATCGATTCTATATTTATATAGCTCGTTTGAAATTCACCCACGCATACCGATGATCTTCCATTTCAAAGCTACATACCTACATTTATATTTCCAAAAAGGTAATTTGGCGTAAAATATAGAACGTTATTTAACATAACAAGCACGGTTAAGACGCAAATTATGCGCATAAATCGACCGTTCTTCCTGCTCGCCGCGGCAGCCGCCATACACCTGAATTACCAGAAATTATGCAGGATATATTATAATAATGTAACATGGAACGTGTAACACAAGGAGCAGACCAGTATTTTCCACCTTTTTCTTCGTCTGGCATGTATTATTAAATTCCCAGGAGTTGGTTTTCATCATCATCGTTCACCGTATGTAATAGCAACAGCAGTGTGAACGTCTTTTTTTTGTTTTGTTTTTCTCGTTCACATGTCCCGTGCTTGACATGGAACATATTTCGAGACCACCTCGAAGGCGGAACCGCAGCACACGTTCAACTTAATCATTTTATAGTGCAGTCAATTGATTAATTCGACATTAAAATTAAAATAACTGAGTAACTAACTGAATAGCACAATCCCTGTGTCCCAATAATCTTCCTGAAATTACCAAAAGTTCGTTATCCCTCGTTATTGTTTTAACCGTTAGATTGCTTTCATTGCTGGAAGTCTAAACTCAAAATCGCGATCAAGCTCTGCTTTTGCTTATATCCGCCACTTTTGTGAAAAATTGTTTTGATGGAATAACTGGACCATAAGCAATTTTTAAGAAAAATATTAGAAACAAATTTGGAATTAAACTATTGCATTGTCACTTAATTTTTTGCAAACTTTGATCTTGGCCATTTTTTCCTACAGTTATTATTCAAGGTCGAACGCCAGCGGTAAAGAAAAAGAGAACCGCCAAAACCACTTGACAATTGAATGCCTTTCTCTTTCTGATATGAACTTGAAAAACATTTTTCTCACCAACACAGTGTTAAAATTTGAGGGGAGTTTTTATTGACTTGATTTCCCCTGTAACCCTAATCCGTTTAATTTTGTGATGTTCCCTATAATCCCAAAAAACATGTTTTCAAACATTGATCTGTCAGTCTTGCTCTGAAAACAAAATTTTGCAAGATTAGGTTAGATGAAAAAGGTATCTATGCAAAAAACCTCAATCGAGATCAAGAGAAATGAAAAATTTGATGACAGAACAAGAAGTATTAAGTAAAATCACAATTTGCATCTTAAATATTGCAGCTTTCTATATTTATACATCTATCGCTCTAAATACATAAAATGTTTCCATATTATAAAATTTTGAATTATGCACTAAAAGTTTTTATAATAATTTTTATATATAATATATGGAGTTTGAATGGTTTTGATGATAGGTTCGATTGTTGATGATTTAAATTGTGGAAAATTGACACGTACAGCGTTAATATATTACTGAATAAAGAATATGAGAGTTATGAATATGAGTATATTTGATGATTTAAATTAGCTGGATATATTTTTTTTATAAGCCGAACAATATCGCCTACAATATATACCATCTCAGTTTGACAACACTCATATATGGATTGCAGTGATAAAAAGTATCTTTGTATTCCTGACTGGTTTTATATTCAATCAATAAATTGACGACCTGTATTTTTCAAATACTGTTTAGTTGTTTAAATAATTTTGTAACAATTTATAGTTTGCCCATAAGAAAAGGATATACATTCTCGAAAGTTCGGCTTAACTCAATATCACGAAATTTGTAAACACGATAGAGGTCGCATTTATAGATGTATCAGGTTCGATCAACTCGATCGTACAAATATTTCGGTCTAGTTTGTTAAAGGGCTTGACAGGAAAAGTAGTTTGAAAATGGTCGCTGAACAAATTAAAAAAAACCTCAAAAAGTTGCCATTGAACAAATATAATTAAAATTATGTTTCTGTTACAGATATCATATGTACCTACAACTTTTGTCGGAAGCATTTTTTCTTAAAAGTGATATAAAATATAATAAAAATTTATAACCCTGAAATTTACCTTTCCTCTGTCTATACGAGCCGTCGATATTTTTTTAGCATTCGATGGACTTTTTCGAATGGATAAATTTGATCTAACCCTGAAAATTTTAATATTTTTTAGCAATCATCTTTCAAATGAAAGAATAATCACCACGTTTAATATGAAAAATGAGGTTATATACATAGAAAAACAAACATCAGTTGAATTTTATCCCTCCTTTTTTATGAAGTCGGTCAAAAATGACTCTTTACACTCTTTACGTACATATAAATCAGTAGTTCTATGTCCAAATCCTGAAAGTTTAATAAGATTGATGCATTTGGCGCAAGTCAAACGTGAGCATCAACTTACGAACGCAAAGTATACCTATCCCATGAATGTAATAGATTTTCCATCTATACCGACTTTCTGCTGAGTTTTCCTTCATTTTCCGAGTTCGGTTCGTTCGCAGCTGTAGCAGCTAGCACTGAGCAATAAAACAAGAAGTAGGAGAAGTAGGAAGGTTTTACCCGCATGCAAATATACGTTTGCAAAGTCAACAAACGATTCCCAGTTGATTTGGCATAAAATACGGTTTCCTCTTCTTTTTTTCGCTTATTTTGCCTTTCGCTGCCCTCTGCGATGGTATCGAAAACATTCGCGTCTTTCCATATATAAACATGTATATATGAGCCTTAGCCGGATGTGGAGTGGATTTATTTTCCGGTGCTTCAAAGGACGCGAGCCTTTCTAGTGCTCACATATTATTTTTCACTTTGAGTATTCTCAGATCTTGATACATTTTTTTTTCATAAACGTGAATAACAATAATACCTGAAATATAAATAAGCCGATCGAAGTTAAACCTACATCGTCCTAATAAAGTTTTTCTCATGAATATATACAAGGTGTGTCTAGAAGGTTTTACAGAGTGATTCTGAATAATATGCTAATCTTTAAGGGGTTGAATCCTCAGGTGATTTTAAGGAGAAAAGTTCAATTAAGCCTATGTCCTAAACTTTTAAGTTACAGGTTGTTAAAATTCTATGAAAAATATAGTTTCTTTACTATAACTTTAATAATTTCCTATATATTTTTATGAAATGTAGCACACGCCCTTAAAGCACAAATATCAGTTTTTTGATGTGAAAGATTTGAGAAGTTTTTAAGTGTGAAGTAGACATTTTTTGGAAAATTCTATGTACACCACTGGTTTTTCTTAAAATAAAAAATATTTAAAAAATCCCCATTCATTTCATGACAAATTTGATTTATTCACGATTTTCCCTTATGGAAACAAAGTGGATGATTATATATACTTTAAAATTACATTTAATTACTTAATGAACATATCTTAGTAATAAATTAAAAGGAACTAAAATTAAACAATGTGAACAAAAACAATTTAGATTAGCTGTTGAAAGTGGCCACTACCTGCAATTATGCATGTTCACCTCTTTTCATTATAAAATCTCGTACCCTTTGGAAAATTCCTGGAGTATTTCTGATAGTGTCACAACAAACTGCTAAGTAGTTTCTCAACTCTTCTTCAGTTTCTATTATGGGGTGCTTTAAACCACCGTCTTAAGATTTCCCCATATAAAAAAATCTAGACAATTTAGATCTGGGGATCTATTTGGCCAGGATTGTGTTCCTCCGCGACCTATCCAGCGATTATTATATTGTTGATTTAGAAATTCTTGTACCTGGAGACTAAAATTGGCTGGTGCACCATCGTACATAAACCCTTGGCAAAAATTATTCTTGACGAAAAAATCGCATATCGCAGAAAAATGTAAAGAGATCAAATTTGTCATAAAATGAATCGGGATTTTAAAAAAAATCAGTGGCGTACATAATATTTTTCAAAAAATATCTACTCCACTCCCTGTACAGACGCCACTGGTTAAAATTTAAAATTATCTTGCTCATAAAAAGAAATCTGTGGATGTTTAAAGGGTGTGTGCTATATTTCGTAAAAATATCTAGGAAGTTGTTATTGTTATAATAAAAAAAAACTATTTCTTTTTTAGAACTTTAACACTCTGTAACTCAAAAGTTACGAAGTATAGGACATAGTTTTATTTGAAATGTTCTCCTTAAAATCACCTGAGGATTCATCCGCTTGAATATAATAATAATATTTAGCTCAAGGCTACAATAATTAGATTAGCATTCATTCTGAAACACCCTGTATATAAAGCAAATATAAAAGTTAAGAAGTTTCGGCGCTATACGATTTTGAATTCGAAAGTGATTTTTATGTAAATAGTCCTTGGGTCCAGACCTGAAATTATTCATCGAAAACCGCCCTTTTGCGGCTTTATATATCCCTTCATTATGTTGAATAGGAAATTCCGGGAAATGAGGCGTTTTCCTTCAAAACTTTTTCCTTGGCTTTTAAGCTTCGGACAACATCTAGGCACCGAAATTTTATGGTTAAGCCTCATGGAATGACTTAAGTTGAATTATGTGTAATTTATATATTACAGAACAGTATTTTTGATAAGACCCAATAAGAAATTACCTAATAAATTTACCAAGTCTGTGGATGGATTTATCTTTATATTTGTGATGTGGATTTATTTTTTCCCTTAAACTACGTTATGTACC
Organism: Crioceris asparagi; assembly: GCA_958507055.1. Classification (NCBI taxonomy): domain Eukaryota; kingdom Metazoa; phylum Arthropoda; class Insecta; order Coleoptera; family Chrysomelidae; genus Crioceris; species Crioceris asparagi. The sequence goes on along the minus strand of OY293832.1, from coordinate 13,753,321 downwards.
AGATTTCAGTAAAAGTCAGCATTTTTTTGTAAATTTGCAGCAATGGACGGCTTCTTAATAGAGTTTTTCAATTCTCGGTTGTTGGCATTGTTCTAACTTCTAGAACATCAAATTCTAAAAAATACTACATAATTAGTTATCCTCTAGGTTATGTACGAATAGGCGATTTTCGATACTATGAATTTAAGAAGTGTCCACTTGAAATGCGATCTTAAAACAACAAAATTTAATTAGTCTGTACTTGTTTTGTATACGCGAAATGGCATCATCTTGAAGAATTATTTAGTATCCATTAGTCTAATTTCTATTGCATTCGTAATAAAAATGTACCATATCATTTCATGTATATAAATCCATGTTATTGAAAATTCAATCGTTTTGATGTACGTTTAATTGGGTTTTATTTTGATAAAGAATCTCAACTCTTTCCATAGATACAGTGAAATTCAATTATAAAAGAAAGTAAATTCCATATACTTAATAAACTCAATTTCATAGAATTATACAAGACTGAATTAAACTTCCTGTTCTATGACAAGCACATATCTCATCAACCCTACCTTAAAACCCTATCATACTACAGGTCATTTAGCATTAGTATTGATCCTTATTCCTAAAATATAATATATATATATATACATATACCGAGCATAATTTCAACATCATGATCTTACCCTTAAGCATCTCATCAAACTTGGGAAACACATATAAAGGATATAATAACAACCCGCATACCAAAACTTCTCTATTTATATACATCGGGGGAACGTCATATAGGACGCGAACCGCGACCCCCTTCAGGGTACATGCTAAACACACATTACACTATGAATAGATGCGGGGGTGAGTATAGTATAAATATACAGGGTTTTCCATCTCAGGTCCTGTCTACTACAACTCATTTGAATTAAGTTATGAATTTGATATTTTGCATACTTCATCGATTACCTAACGCCCATTTCTGTAAATTGTTTTGGATGACACAGAATGCCAAAAACTTGCGATGTCATGTTGATATTTATATATTTATAAGTAAAGAGAATACCTTGGACCCATTTTAAAGCATATTGCGTTCACGAACGAGTATGTGATTTGGTATAGTTGGAGTTAGAAAGCTAAAATTAATGTAGATATACTTAATATAAAAAAAACAGCTAATTGAATAAAGTAATTAACGATCTCTTGAAAATAAGGTGTACCAAAAATATACAATAAAGGGAAATATAGTTTTGTCTAGTATTTCATCGCCTTTCGAGAGTAGGAGAATGCTATGCGACTTGAACGGGCGTCCGTATGACCATTCACTCGTCCAAACCTCTCGCAACGCACTGCGCTGCTTAACTTAGTTAATCGAAGTCAGCCAGTGTTAACTCGCCAGCCACGCGCGCTTCACACTGTATAATCTAAACTAATTTTCCGAAATGGGCTGGTTAGAGATGAATTTCGCAAAAAAGTATTAAATATACCTAAGTTGCAAAATATCAAACCCGCATCTTAAATAATAATTAAGTTATAGACGACAGGAGCTGACATGCACGTCCCTGTATAACACAGATAGTTCGGTTTAGGGAATTTCTGCTGAAGCAAAATTTCATACTCGCCCAGAAATTTCTCTTGCAGCTTGTAGTCTCTCTGTAATTAGAGAGATGACGTGAAAACACTTTACTCGTTGAGTGCATATAAGTGAGACAGAAACACGACTGTCCTGACATATTATAAAATAACAAGAGAATGAGATGGATAGAGTTTGGAGTTTTAGTTCATTTTCTATTGTCGCCGTATCCGCTTTCCGTCATGTTCCTATGTATGTGAAATTTGAGGAATAGTAGAGAGTTGGGATAATTATTATTTGAGGATGCCTGCTTGGAATATCACATTGCCTCTTGCATCGCTGGCATCGTTAAATTACTATTCTCTTGTTTTTGATTTTGTTTATTGTAAAACTAAAGTATCCCCTGCTTCGGTTCACACAAGTTGACAACGTTTTATTTTTATCTCAGCTAGTCAGACTTGTCAAATAAACTTGAGTCAAATATGGGCAGATGTTTTCATAATCAAAACATAGGAGCAAATAAGTGAATCAAGACTAGAATTGAGTACCTGACTAATTTTGTGATTTATTTTGTAGTTAGACATTCAATTGAACCAAAAAAAATGCAAAAAAATTACGACTCTATTTAAAAAAAAAATCAAAAATTGGTTTTAAATTTCGGCTACAACGTCACAATCTCCCCTAGTTAGTGTCCCACAGTATTAAAGAAAGGAGGAATAGAGCAGAGAACACTATCTGACCAGAGAGAAGATACAATATTGTATGTTCTCTCTGAGGAGAATTTGTTCATCGACTTGATTACTACGTCACTATCTTGGTCGATTTTGATAGGCGTTCGCATAATGGGTTTGAAATTACAACTATTTAAATTGATTATATTTTAAATTCTAAGAGAAATTTAACCTGCATAATGTGATTTTTGATATGTTAGGACTACCTAATATCGTCTGAACATCACTTTATATTGAATTTCCATTAATATCAAGTACCCAATTGCTGGAATTTTGTTCTTATTAGAACTCATTAGATACTCATTTTTGGGGGGAAAGAACTTCGTCGAATGTCGACCAACTCTCAATAGTTGTCTTTCAAATGATAAAAAAAATCTTCAAAATCAGAGCACTTTTACTATGCAATACAGTCGTATTGTATACCTCCTCCGTCTGGAAGTCGGTCAAACATTTCAATTTTGATTTTGCAGAGTTAAGGGTGTCCATTAAGGACGTGTAGGTATAGGTCAAATAAACAAATGATGATTTTGGGGGTTCATCTCTTGGGACAAATAAGAGAGAATAAGAAGTTCTAGAACATATTAAAGAAAAAATTGATCGTTCCCCTTGAAACTCCGAAACTACTGAGTGTACTGAGAATAGTATGGAATGTAGGGTTTGAGTCAAAGATTACATTAAAATCCAGCGAGCCCGACTCGTACTTACATTAAAATTTACTTGTCTCTTTGTTTTAAAACTTATTTATTCCAGCATTCCATTCATACCAAAAAGGAAATTAAGTCTTGTTGAATATTTAATTAGTCGTACTTATTTCATTTCAAATAAAAATTTCATTTAGTTTCTCAAATGCTATTGAAATCCCTGCGCAATGATTGATGATGCACCATCAAACGCTGATACACTTGAAATTCAACACACTTCACAAAAAAAGCTAACAACTTTAATTCCCACCGGGGGTGCGCTTTTCATCTCTATTTCCATTCCGAATCTCGGGCAGCTCTTTTCAGAGAAGCAGCCAAAGCATTTCAAGTGTTTGGAACTTGAAAACGAATAGAATCCGGCCATACAAAAGATCAAGCGAACTAACCTTCCGCCGCAACACAACCTATACTTTTCTGGTGTAGTAAGGTACAAACTAAACTCTTTTGTGTTAATTATCATTCTTGCATTGCTTGCTGAGACTTTTGAACAAATGAAGAGGCTTGAAAAAGTTTGTTTGTGCCTATTTGAAGTGTTCTTTCTTGTGTGTTTTTCAGCATGGTGGAAAGTGGAATTTATCTCAAATGATGATACATTGGATAAAAATTTAATTATTACCACTTTCCGTTTGACATATTCTTTCACACTAATTGGCCATTTTATTGTGCTTCAATAAGACAATCAAAGAGCAAGAAGAGGATCCATATACCTTTATCTAAAAAGCAATAAGACGATCCCTACCCGGTTTGCTTTTTTATATAGGTATGTCCATACCGTGTCTTGCTTAGTAAACGTCCTCCAATTTTGATGATCTTTGATTCATTTGAAAGAAGAGAGCTCAGAAATGGTCCCATATTTAGAAAAACTCAAATCCGAAATCTCCTGCCCTCTAAAATTTGTCGACTTACGTTCGGATCTTAGATAACAGCAGCTAATACTCGAAACTCATTGTCTTCCTTAGTTACTGTTTTTCTCGAAGAGGAGTAGTGTATTTTTACTTCCAGTTGTAACAAATCGTCCCAATAAGTACCTACCCTCCGAAAACTGCTTTCTTGTAGATGTCTTCTGTTCTGGAACCTTTCTTGATAGATTTTTGAAGCCAACAAATAATACCTGTGGCATTCAACAAGAATAAAAAACCTGTCTACCATTTCTTCCGTAGATAACTTTATTTTCAAAATTACACAAGCAAAAACAAACAATCTTTGTGAAAACGTCTTGCAGAACAAAATATTGGGATCTGACTGTGATTGACATATCAATTCATTCATTTGTTTTTCATTTCTATCAACGCCATACCGCGCCATATTTCGTGAAAGGGTAAACACAAAAAAATTGAAATATCTCCAAAACTTTCAAAAACAAGTGCCAATACGTATTATTAAAGAGAACTAAAACCCGCATCTATCAATCTAATTTGTTTGGTACTATGCTATTTGAAAAAATTAAGTTATCACTGATTTAAGTTTTCTAAAATCAAAACTTCAATTCAAAGCAATTCTATGTCTTAGAACTTTCAAATCAATCTTGAATAAGGGAACGATTCCAACTTAGTTAATTGCAAAAAACCGCACTTTAAAATATCTCATACTTTTCATGTTATTGCCATCTTTCTAGGATGCTGCAATTGTCATTTTTTCAGAAAACTGAAAATATCTTTGAAACCTTCAGACTTATGCCCAACAAATGCTTAACAAACTGACCTTTATTTTTCACAAGGAATTAAAAAATAAAAAATACAGGGTGTTCCATTTAAAATAACGAAGTGATGGTCAGTTTCCGGTATAACCGGATGTTGGCCATGTTTGAAAATATTTTTGAATTTTAGTCGATTTAACCATGAACAACTTTTATGAAAACAATTTTTCTCCATCTCTAATAGATCAGCCACGATCCACCAAATACCGCCAGCTGCCCCACTCTGTGTATATATATGTATATATATATATATAAATACACAAAAAGTTTTTTTGGAACTACTCACGGACATATAACAACAAGCTGTTGACTTTTTTTCGAAATTCAAAAGTTTGACCGATCGCAATAGGTACATTTCTATAAGAAATTTACCTAAAATTGATAAAGAAAAAAATTATAAATATTGGTAAAACATAAGAACTCAATATAAATTGGATGCAATTGTACATTTTCTGGAGACCTTAATATAGACCGTGATTAAAAAAATATATACTTAAATTATTGATAAGAAACAGGCGAAAAAAACAGCGTTGAAGCGGAACGCGAACCCTATCTGCTTTATATTCAACAGCCAAAAGAACAACCTCTAACCACAAGGCTATGACATAATTTGCGTGTAATGACAAATTTCAATTCAATGAATTTTGAAGAATTTACCTTTCCGATCGCTACAGGGAGTATTTTTTAGTACACCAACTAATAAATTCGGTCCAATTTTTATTCATTATCATCTCTGCAATTGAGAAAAAAAAAATATTTTTACTTATTTACGCTATATTTCTCATCACATCTCATTATCATGACATTTTCTACTACGTTTGTCGATCTATGGCTATGATATCAGTATTTCAAGCTTTATACCATGACTGGGCGCTGCTCGTATGTCCAAAGGCAACTCCATCATTATTTCTTCAGAGTCACAATGTCAAAGTGAAATTTCAGATGATTAAATTTAGATATATTTTATAAGTCAAGCTAAAGATTTATATTTTGTGTTTCTGCATTTTCTATTGTTAAAAATAAATCTTTTATATAATTTTTTTCTCCCTAGTTGTATGAATTTCCTTGAAGCATATAAAAAAATTGAAATACAGAATCGATCTTATCTCAAAATCGTCACGCCACTTGAATTGATCCGTTTCTCATGTTTTCACGGCAGACTCTATCATTCGTGAAACAAATTATGCACTTCTTTGAGACACACGTATTGCAAGGCTTCGTATTTTCCCCTGGTACATTAGGTATAATTTTTGTGAACATTTCCTTAAAGATGGCGCCCTTTCAAATCGTTTTTAAACAACATGTCATATACTGAGCGTTGATATAGCTCAACGAATTGTCCGATTTTTTTTAACTCATCATGATCTCTCTGAAATTAACGATAATTTCTACTTATATGGCAAAGATGGATCTTAGTCTACATTATCCTGCTCACAATCAACAATATTAACTAACTGCTCTGAAGAGTTGGAGAAAATGATTTTTCCTGCTGATTAAGGTAATTCCTGATAAAACAAAAACTTGACATTTGACATCTAAATAGCCTTTAATTCTGTTAGTATATTTGATAATCAAATTCCACACTTCTAGAGTCACATAGCGCACCTAGACTGTAAGAAATATGGCATTAACTTGATTTTTGTAGAATTTAGTTCCATGTTCGTGTTGATATTGTTTCTGCTAACTTTCCATTGCCATCTTGATAGCCGTCTGTGTCTGTGTATTGCTGGTCTGCCGGCAGATATTACATATTATACATACCACTTGACTTGCCCGCCAGGCTTTTCCCACAGGCACACGACGCGACATTCTTTAGAAGTTACGATGATTTATCGGTCTCTCAGTGCCATTAAGCTTTGTTATTTTTTATTATTTCTGCTGCTGTGACGACTGTTGGTTGGTCTCTCTCGCCTCTTTATATTATTAGTGCTGTTGCATCTGCAGTCAGTCCGTCCGTCTGTCTTTAATTGCATCAGAGCCAAGATATGGCGCAAAGTTGCGCTCTGCTTCTCGATCTGGCCTTTCTCTCTCTCACACACTTTTCGCGTCTTCACTCCTGTGCTGGTAATTATTGTGATGGGCGCCAACATTCCACGATGAAATAGTCCGGACCAAGTTGATTACTGAAGTGGGAGGTTGGAAAAAACGTCGACTTGAAATTCTCCCACAAGATGTCCTCTCTGTAATGCAGAATATATTTTCTACAGAAAGCCACTCCAGCAAAACCTTTCTAACTTCAAATCTATAATATTTGAAATTAGGATCTGATTCCAATTCTTCTTTGATCTAAGGCTCTCCCAGAGAGGTGCGTTTTTAACAGTCTATTTTAACGCATGCGTTATATCTGTTTGTAGTATATTTTGTATTAAACATTCCGTTGCGTTACCCTTATGATTTATAAGTTACAACCCTTTTTCGCGTCTCCTGTGTGGCCATCTGTTCGAGTCCACTAGTGATTCGCGAAATTTCCAAGCGGTCGTCAAAACCAGGCTGTAAGCTAGATAGTTTGGAAAATGTCTTCTTTACGAGTTATTAACCACGATCAATAAAAAATGTGAAATAAATAACAAAAAAACTTGGATCGAATTCATTCGAAGTTGCACTGAATAGTATGAAGTAACAACAAATAGTTACGGTATGAATACTGATTTCAAAGCTGGCACAAAGACTCATTAGTTATTTTCGGGTTAATATTCAGGTCAAATTAACCCTATGATTACTAAGGTGTTCTGAAAATCAATGATAAATTTAGATTTTGTATTTAACGATATGCAACCTCGTGGCCTCCACGATCTCCTGATCTGACCAAAATAGTTTGTTTCGTAAACTTTCAAAATAACTTTTCCGCTTTGATCAATTCCTTTTTGACCGACGAACCCGAACGGGGGAGGTAGGTATAAAATTCGACTGTCTGATTGTTTTTGGTTCATGCGCGCGTATTGCTTATATAGTAAACGTACTCCGATTTTGATGATTTTTTATTCATTTGAAAGAGGAGCCTTGGAAAATGGTCCCATATCCGTGAAAACTAAAATTCGAAATCTCCTTCTATTCAAAAACACCACCGAATGGGTGAGGGGGTCAATTTTTTTTTCAAAAGAGTTAGGGTTTTCAAGTTAATGTGATGTTAAAATCTCAAATATGTGTATTTTCGCAATTTCCTTCGAAAATCTGAGGGAACTAAGATCTAAAATACTTATGCGTAATTCCTCCGCGATGTTTTGAGATTCTAAAAAATAACAAGTACAAGCAAAGAATATACGTGGGTAATAAGATAAGTACTATCTTCTTTGGTATTACTGAAGGTTCGACGATTTTCGTGACTAATGTAAGACTCAAAAGTGTGAAATAAATATTTTTTACAAAAAATTGGACGGTCATTATTAGTTGGTGCACTGAAAAATACAAAACAATATTAACTGTATTGGTGCTGGTACTTGTGAAGTTGGTATCAAAATTAACCAATCTAACAGCAACTGCACGACTTCTAAAATAACAGCACCAACAGAATTAAAATAATATTTTGTATTTTTCAGTGCACCAACTAATAACGTCGGTCCAATTTTTTGTAAAAAGTATTTATTACCTATGGGAACAGCAAGTTAATAATAACATTTTCATATTCGCCATCTGCCAATTCAATACATACACATACAACTCATATTTAGGGATTGACCCATTGATATAAGGAATTGCAAATGTTGACGAGGATCAACGATATTTCGAAGGGGCATCAACTTGAATGGCCGCCTTTGTACGCGAGTGTTTTTATTTTGTTCGATTAACCTTGAATAGATTTGTGACTTATACAACACAATCGATATTATATTCAACTGTATTGGGTTATCGATCATTGAAAATGCAGATGTTGTGTTTTTTTTGTGTGTATACTAGGTATATTGAAATTGTATGGGATAGTTGCTTTGTAAGTGAAACTCGTCAATGGTAAATACATGCTTCTTGATTTTAAGGGAAAATACATTCACACGAATTTCCTACTGCTCTGAAACATATTCTACCGAATATGAGCATTGTTCGATTGACTTGTGTGATCTTTCATTTTTTCAGCATGTACAAACAAACAACAATCAATGGTCATATTAATGCTATTCCCAAGTTGAGACGTTTATTTAGAATATAACTAAAATGCGCTCCTCAAGACTCCACCCTGCATTCTCAATTTAAAACTCACTGTACTGAGTACTTTCTTTTTGCTAATATACCATGAAGATTAAAAAGATAGAGTTGATAAATCACTTGTTCTTCCTGAGAAAAAAGTTTGTTTTTCTTTCGTTGCTATCGTTTCCTATTCGTTGCAGTGACGAATTCATTGTGTGTTTATATTTTAGAGTTTTTAATTTAAATTGTGATTTTTTTAACGTAATAAATGAAGTTATTATACCTACATCATAAATACAGGGTCATTCTCCGGGAAAGACATCAATCAATTTTGGGCAACGCAAACGATAACTACTAACGGCCTGAAAATTTGGCGACTTACAAAAGTCACCGGGGGACATACATTTAAAATATTTTCATGTTATGTGTAAAATATTTTCATGATATATGCATTTCCGGTTATACCGGGAGTAGATGCCAACTTTGTTATTTTTAATGGAATCCTTGTATATTACAAATTTTTTAGATTTATTGTACAATTTTGAAAAAAAATCATGTATAATGTCTTATACCTAAGTCTAACCATTTTTGACATATTTCAAATTTTATGTCAAAAATTAAGTTTGCAGTCCAAAACACAATTATCAATCATTCCTATGAGGAACCCTTTAATATTTAATTTGTTTTGATTTTCATGTGGAAGAAGATATACTTTATCAGTACTTGTATGATATTTTGATAATAATTTGTACAGATTGATAAAAAATTAAGCTTGAAAACAAGATCCAAAAGAAACAAAAGTATTTTTTTCAATAATTGGCAATTTTTCATTTTTCTATGTAAACATGTATTTTACAAAAAAATGGACCGACGTTATTAGTTGATGCTCTGGAAAGTACGAAATAATATTAATTCTAATGGTGCTGGTACTTTTGAAGTTGTGCAGTTGCAGTTTGATTGATAACTTTTGGCACCAACTTCACACGCACCAGCACCAATAGAATTAATATTATTTCGTACTGTCTAGTGCACCAACTAATAACGTGGGTCCATTTTTTTGTAAAAAATATTTATTTCACGAAAATTGTTGAACCGTCACTAATATCAATGAAGATAGTACATATCCTATTACTCACGTATATTCTTTGCTTGTAGTTGTTATTATTGAGATCTCAAAACATCGCCGCGGAAATACGCTTAAGTATTTTAGAGGTTACCATTTTAACACCGATTTTACTCGAAAACCGTAACTATAAGGAAAAATTTTCATCATAAATGTTGTTACACATACTATTTTTTCATGTAGTTCTCACAAATTTTCAATTTTTTAAAGAAATCGCCCTCTCCACATAACAAAAATGTACATATTTGAGAATTTACTTCATCTTACTCGAAAACCGTAATGTTCAATTCAAACGTTTCCGGATATTGTCCTATCTTTAATTATACCAACACAAATTTTCGATTTTTGAGAAAATCTGACCCCTACACCCCCTTCGGGGGCGGTTTTTGGAGGGAAGGGGATTACGGATTTGCGTTTTTATCAATATGGAACCATTTCTCAAGCCTCCTCCTTCAAATGAATCAAAAATCATCAAAATCAGAGTACGATTACTATATGAAACTCGCGAACGAACCAAAAATTGTATACCTCCTCCGTTCAGGGTCAAAAATGCTACAAATCTTTAAAGTTGTGTTAGAAGTGGGCCATAATTGCATTAGACAATGATAACAAATGTCAATAAAAGTTAAACAAGCGTCAAAAAAGTCAATACAATACTTTAATTTGCAAATTTTAAGTAATTATCATACCAAGAAGTCTTTATTATACAAATTAATTATTATGGAGAATGTGATAAAGTTATCAATTTCATTTTATTTTTAGTTACATTATTTGGCACGGTCTAGGCATATTTAGCTCAAACGTCTTGCGTGATTGTTCTGTTTCTAATTCGTCTGTTCATTCATAGAATTAGGTATAGCCTTGATTCCTGGAACATATTATCACAAAGGTCACAAGTATTTTCATATTGGTTTCTACGATGTTATTGATTTCGCTTCCAAGTCCTCTTAGCCTCACAAAAAAAGGTATGGTATATACATTCTTCATGTCCTTATAGCTGTTGATACCCTTTTTTCCATCGATAATCCCATAACATTATTATTCAGGATTTGTTTTCATGTATTCTACTTGATAATTCAAAAGGGATGGAAGAGATACTTTTGAAATAATGAGATATGTTTGTATTCAATGGTTGTTCCACTTTTGTTGGATCATGTTTTCGCTCAGAGATTTCTACCCTTATAAAGGATGGAAGAGAAATAATAAAAATATGTTGTACTTGTTCTTTACAATGGTGAAAGATGTTTCTGTATGAAAAGAACGTTATTTTTACGTGACGAACTTTCAAATACATAGTTAACGTAATTTGTCAAGAATAATTATAGATTGTCTTCAATTTCATCATTTTTTTTTTTGAAAATGTGAAATATTTTTTTGTTGGGATCAACTCTGAGAATATTCGAAGGAGATCAGATTAAGAACTTCACAAACTTATTCTTCTGTACCCAAAGAAATACACAAAAGAAGTTTGGGAATTTATTCCTTCATACTGGTTCCCCAAATTAATAAACCTCTATAAACCTGGCAAACCCAAGTCATCGGAATTGAATTAAAATGGTATTATAATTAGGTGCATTTTAGGTGCTATTTAGGTGCACAAATAATAAATTAGGTGCACTAATGATTTTCGAAGAATTTATGAAAAACAATGGGTCTGCTAGGTTTTTAAAAGCTAGCAGACCAGTCAATCATTATATTTTTTTGTTTTAATTATGGTGTAAGAATTAAGTAATAATTAAGTGCTTTTGAAATCCTTTACAAATTATTTGATAATACGATAAATTACAACAAAGAAACATAGAATAGACTATTTCCGGGAAAGATTTTGTAAAAGTCTGGGTCTGCCAGGTTAACATATGTTGCTAGGTTTGCCATCTAGACATTTTTCATCAGAACTGAATTTGAATGATATCAAAATTAAGTTCTTTTTAAGTACTATTTAGGTGCAGAAATAATAAATTGGGTGCACAAATGATTTTCGGAAATTTGTTGAAAAACAATGGGTTTCACGATATTCTTTTTTTCTATTATTGTGTAAGAATTAAGTGTTTTTGAAATCCTTTATGATTTATTTGATAATACGAGAAATTACAACAAAAAAACATAGAATAGAATATTTCGGGGAAAGATTTTTTTTCAAACTCTGGGTCTGCCAGGTTGGCATATCTTGCTAGGCCTGTCAGCTAAATATTTTTCATTAGAATTGAATTTTAATTATATCAAAATTAGGTGCTTTTCAGATACTATTTAAGTGCGCAAATAATAAAATAGGTGCACAAACGATTTTCGGAAAATTGTTGAAAAACAATGGGTCTGCTATAGGTATTCAAAATCTAGCATACATGCCTTTCACGATATTTTTTTTTCTATCACTGTGTAAGAATTAAGTGCTTTTGAAGTCCTTTATGAATTATTTGATAATATGAGAAATTCCAAAAAAAGAATAGAATATTTCTGGTAAACATTAAATTAATTGTACTCATCTAATCCCATGATTTGGATCCCAAATCGCAGAAAACTAACTCCAGCTACTCCTAGGAAAGACCTGCCAAAACGTAAGCCTCAAAAATGTTTGTATCCAAACTTATGACGATTTAACAAAAGCTAATCATAAAACTCGAGCATGAAGATCGGAGTTAAGAAGTGAAGCAATTTCACTTTCTTATATGTAATACTTTCATTGAATTAGCAGTAGTTATTAATACGTAAATTGTGAACTGTAATCCTCTATATAATTTCTGCTCTCTGCAAATTCACTTTCGGTATGAGTCACTAGGTTTGTGTGGGTTTTGTTTATTATTGCCTCCCACTAACTATTACAGCATTAGATTTTCACATACATACTGTGAAGCTTCTGATATTCTAATTACCAGCATAATCAGAATTGATAGAAATTTAATAGGAGAATTTATTCAATGATGTTTAGTGGGACAAAATTTTAGTTTTATCTCCTTTTTTTGTGGAGCATAAAACATGAATCAATCCCAATTTGTAGAACTTCACGTTGATTTACTATAATTAAATGTCAGCTTTGTTGGCTATTTTTGTTATTTGTGAAACGTTGGTACATAAATCATCAATATATATATGAATTCGAATTATGTTGGAAATTGTACAGGGTCTTTGATTATATTTACGTGGCTATCTGGAGCCTTTATTTTTGAAGATAGAAAAAATTATTATATAAAAATTGTAGTTTGTTTTTCATATTATCTTTTGAAAATTTCAGTAAAAAAATTCGCATTTAAAAATGGAAAAATATAGGCAACTTCATTTTTTTCAACGGTACACCCGGTATATTATGCGCTACAACGAACTATCTTTTTTCTGATTTCATATATATATATATATATATATATATATATATATATATATTATATTTAGGTATATATAAACAACGAAACTGTGGCTTCTCTGTGCCTCGACACATTATACTTGCAAACTTTTTGCCATTTGTCTGAATGAGTCAGTTTGTGAATTGAATATTAACAAACTTATCAATGAAAAACATCGCCCTAGTCAGATCCGCATAACCCTTTGACATTTCGCAAACAGCCCTTCTATTTAATGTTATGTGTACGTGTTTCCATCCAGAACAATGATATATCTACTGGCCGGAAATGCAATAAAATAACATTTCAGTCGGGATGGATTTACATCGAATAGGACTTTCCGACTTTCCATCACCACTACTACCGAATGGTTCACACTGCCTAGCTACTATCTCTCTAATTAATTGGTCGACGTGGCAACTGTGCCATCTTTTATTACCCCCATACCCCTCACCCCAAACATGGTGAATCCAGTATGGGGTAACAGAAAGATCGCTGGACCAAATTGAACAAATTTGGAAGAAGAAGAAGATCTTTTCGATAATTGATCTAATGGTGATTTAGTTTGGATATCGGATATTTAGAACCATTGCAGACAGCCATTTTGGAAATAGATTTCTTTCTATAGGTAGGTACTATTGAGACAAAGAGCAGTAGAATGTTCCTCTTGTATAAAAAAACCTGTACAGCATCGTAAACGTGGTAGAAGTGAAACTTCTTGCAAACTAGAGAAATAAAGAAATTTGAGTTGTATGTGTGTGAGAGTGAGAGAGAGAGAAAGAGAGAGGAATCATTTCAAAAGAAATATAACAGTATAAAATTTGTTTACAAAAAAAATAGTAAAAATACTTGTAGAAAGTTGAGTACCCAGAGGTATGGAACCCTCAACAAATGTGTCGTAATCGCATTTAAAAATACCAAAAATATTGAGCCGTTCTCAAACCAAAGTAAAAACAACGAAAAATCCAAGATGGCAGCCAGATCAAAACATTGTGGAACACAAAACAGGAGGGTCGCAAGTGTACTAACACACCATCATATAATCTTCCCTAACCGCTTTCATAACACAAGTCCCAATAACAGGCATCCCCGGGACTCAAAGGGTTATAGGTATGAAACCCACATCCAATGAGTCCCAATCGCACTTAAACATAACCATAACATCGACCCATAACCATCCCCACCACCTATGACTTGCACAAAAACAACATCTAATTGAAGCATATATAAGAGTGCCAGGTACGGAACCCTCACCCAATGAGTCCCAGTCGCACTTAAAACTTTACTACTCCACTACAGAATACCCATCGAAACACCATCAATATACTTCCATACATTCAGGAAATACTTAAACAATATGTCAGAAGTATGGAACCCACAACTAATCAGTCCCACGCGCACTAACACACCTGCCCAACTCTCAGCTCCATAGCCATCGAAATACGTTGCTCTGTCCCTTGCTCGTACGACGCTTCCTAAACTATTCCCCCTTCAAGCAACTTATAGAAGCTGTATATTCCGTCTCAACTTGCGTTACACTTTTTCGTTTTATAACATCCAATTCTCAACGTCCCAAAAAAAAATTCACTTCAAAACTATAAGCTCATGATGATCTGCAGAGTTGTTCAAATTTTCAGGGATTCATAAAGCTTATCCCTTCGAAAAAGTCATTCGAATGCTAGAATTTTTATTTTGTTTTTTATTTAGAAATTTTCTTCTCTTCGTCTTATAGATCATATAGTTTCTTAAAATATCTGTTTGTACTGTACTTTATCAGTTTTTGACCGATGAACCCAAACAACGGAGGAGGTATACAATTCGCTTTTTTTTGGTTTGTGCGCCCTCTGTAAACGTACTCTATTTTGATGATTTTTGGTTCATTCGAAAGATGAGACTTGAGAAATGATTCAATATTCAGAAAAACTCCAATCCCAAATCTCCTTCCCTCCAAAAACCGACCGCGAGGGGCGTGGTTGGGGCAATTACTCCCGAAAAGGGGAAATCTGAGATTGCATAAGAGAATATCCGGAAACGTTTAAATTGAACATTTTTTTCAAAAGAGTTACGGTTTCCGAGTTATAGCAATGTTAAAATCTATGTGAAGCGGGCAATTTCTTTTGAAAATTGAAAATCTGAGACGGCCAAATTAAAGAGTAGATTATTTGTAGCAACCTTTTAATTAAACATTTTTTCCGGTTTTCGAGTTAGAGCTGTGATAAATCTGAAATATGCGAATTTCTGCCGCGATGTTTTGAGATTTCTGAATAATAACAAGTACAAACAAAGAATATATGTGGATAATAGGATATGTACTATCTTCTTTGGTATTAGTGAACGTTCAACGATTTTCGTGACTAATGTTACAGTCAAAAGTGTGAAATAAATATTTTTTACAAAAATTGCACCGACTTTATTTGTTGGTGTCCTGAAAAATACAAAATAATATTAATTCTATTGGTGCTGATACTTGTAAAGTTGATGCCGAGAGTCTTCTATTTTACTACGATTGCACAACTTCAAAGTTACCAGTACCAATAGAATTATTATTACTTTTTATTTTTCAGTGCACCAACAAATAAAGTCGGTCCAATTTTTTTTAAACAATATTTGTACAGTAGGGTTCTTACTATGAAAAAAAAATGTCATAGTTATTTCGTAACTACGCGTTTAAGAACTTTGTTTATCCAAATAGTTTGCTATCGTAGCCTTGAAATGATCAATGTATATACAGTTTGTTAAGCAATTTAAAAAAATGTGGAAGATTTACTACACATTTTTTTGTTGTAATAAAAGAAATACAAGTGTGCTAATATCAAACTGAATCACCTTGTATACGCCTGTATTGGGGATGATGACGCTGAATGTGAATTTGTGCGGGGAAGCACGGGGAAAAGAGGAGGTCGGTCATTGTAGCATTGAAGCGGCTTCTGTGATATGTGATCAACTGCTACATTCGCAAATCAGCTCTTGCAAATGCTGGAAGTAGATTGATATGATGAGTGGGAGTTTTCAACAGTTATATGGGGATCGTTTGAATGTGCTTCGCAATCTTTATTTATTAGCATCGAAAATGGTGATATTTCAGCTATTGCCTACCAATCACTGCGAGTGGAATATCCAATTTGAGTTACCGGTACCCTACAAAACAACAAAGAAAGCAACAAAATCGATACATCCGAGATAGTCTTGACACAGACAGACAGACAAACAGGCCAATGGCTGTGAATAGTTTTTTTTTTACTTTGGGACCTCTGAAACTTTCCTCACTAGGTTAGAGTAGCGGTAGGAAAGTAAAAAACCTGATTACCTCTATTGAGTAAGATGAATTTGTGACATTTGAAGATCTAGTCGCATGTTTAGATACGTTATTATGGCCGTTCTCATCCATAAGACTGAAAACAAATTAATCTTCTGACTGAAAACAAATTAATCTTCTATTTAAATTGATATGTTTATTAGGTGCAACCGTTTATTTCAGTATTACAGATCAAATGAAAATGAAAATGGTGGTTTTATTAAAAAAAGTATATAGTGTACGATGAAATATATATTTCATATTTATTAAACTGCCTTATTTATTTTTCTAAGAAATAAAGTAAATATAAATATTACCGAATTATATTGAACAATAGGTAATATTTGTGATTTTTTTCTATTTTTAGTTTCATGATTATTTTTAGTCATTTTTTATATCTTGTATTTATCTTCCTGTATTATTTATTTAAAAAGAGAAGGTATACAATTCGGTTATATGTTTGCTTTTATTTTTGTTTCATTTGAAAGAGGAGAGTTGAGAAATTGTCCCATATTTACACAAAACTCAAATCCTAAATCTCTTTTCCTCAAAAAACCGCCCTCAGAGGGGGTGGACTAAGCAATTTTTCTCGAAAATTGAAAATCCGAGACGGCAGAATTAAAGAAAATTCCATATCCGGAAACGTTTCAATTGAACATTTAAAAAAATAATCATAGGTTTCCGCGTTACAGTCTGAAATATGTGTTTCAGCTATGTGGAAGGGGCAAATTTTTCCGAGAATCGAAAATTCTAGATTTAGAAATTAGAAAGGGAACCATATCCGGTAAAGTTTAAATTGAATTTTTTTTCAAAAGAGTCACGGTTTCCGAGTTTTGCAATGGTAAATTTTGAAATATGTGGTGATATGCGTATTTCCGCTATATGGAAGAGCATTTTTTTTTTTCGAAAATTGAAAATATAAGACGGCCAAATTAAGGAAAAGTTTTAAATATAGCAACATTTAAATTGAGTTATGGTTTTCGAGTTACAGCAGTAAGGTCTGAAATATGTATATTTGTCCCGCGTTGTTTTGAGATCTCTGAAAAATAAATAACAATTAGATACAATCTAAGCCTATATATTTTTGGGTATTAGTGAGCGTTCAGCAATTCTCATGACTAATATTACACTCAAAAATTATAAATAATTATTTTTTACAAAAAAATTGGACCGACTTTATTAATTGTTGCATTGTACAATTCAAAATAATATTAATTCTATTGGTGCTGGTAATTTTGAAGTTGTGTCGTTGTAGTTTGTTGTAGGCACCAATCCCAAAAGAACCAGCACCAATAGAATTAATATTATTTTGAATTTTTCAGTGCAACAGCTAATAAAGTCGGTCAATTTTTTTTGTAAAAAAATATTTATTTGAAGTTAAATATTATCATAAATCCACAATTTATCAATTAATATTCTCTTTCTTCCACTTTCAAGCATCTTGAACTGAATATTAATATTTTGAGGCATATATATCTAACTTTGATTTTTTTTCCAGGTGAGTACTCCAACAAATCACTTGATGTCATCATTTTGAATAAAATCTGGACAAGAAAGATAAGTAACTATTTTTATGATAAGTATACACTAACAGTACCAGATTTTACTTTATTATTTTGTTTAATTCCAAAAAAAAATATATGAAACCATATTTCCTGAATGAATATTTGTTTGCCAGTTTCACTTTTGTAACTGTTATTGTGGCTCTAACTCCGATAAAACGAATTAGTTCAATTTTAGATAGAACTGGGATATATCTTTTGGAACAACGATAAATGCAACGTGCTTAAAAACCTCTAGATTTTACCTCAAAAAGTACGCTGTTGAATTGTGTACCTCATCCGTGTGGAAAGTAGGTTAAAAAAATTAAAAGCAAAAAACTTAAAAAAAGCATTTATTTAAATGCTCTAAGAAGAAGAAAATAAAATTTTTCTTTAAAATGTTAACTATCAACTTATAGCCTCATTTTACACAATTTAAATGATCATAAAAGCTTGTCGCGCGATTTATTTGTGTAAATAAACTAGTACCTATTTGTTTGAGTAACTTAATCTGATAAGTTTATTTCTTTTAAATTTCAGTTTAATTAAATACTTATAGGTACTTACGCAAACCTTGCGACAAGCTTTTATGATCATAAATTTTAAAGGAAAATTTTATTTTCTTCTTTTTAGATCATTTAAATAAAAGCTTTCTTAAAAAAGTTTTTTGCTTCCAATTTTTTATTTCAGAATATTTTTATAATTATCCTCGGCGAGCCCTTTTATTTAATACCCATATTGCAGATGTGCATAAAACATAACTATTCCGCCATCTTGGATGTTCCGCCGTATTGGATTTAGAATGACGTCAAATTATTTTTCGAGTTACTCTCAACAAGACCTTTCATTTGATCCCATATTGTAGAATTGCATAAAAAATAACTATTTCGCCATCTTGGATAGTCCGCCATATTGGATTTAGAATGACGTCAAATAGCTTATCGTGTATTGTCATCCAAACTGAACGTGTATACAAAATTTCAGATCAATCGGTTGAAGATATCTGCTTCAAAATTGAGTAGCAAGATTCCACTGAACAAACATACATAAATTGCAAGTTAAATAAAACTCTCAACTCAACAGACAATAGATTACCTATGAAAAATAGATGGGTAACAAGTGAAACAGATTATATATGTATATAGTATGTCGAAAGGGCTTATCCGATATGGAAGGGCACCGTCGTGATGACACGTGGCTGGCCAAAGGGCTGAGGTGTTAAATCCGACCTGTTTTGGTTATTGGTATATCCGTTTGTGTTATATCAGTATATTTGTATATATACCAACTGTGGTGCCCATCTGAAGCAGTTTGCTGGCACGCTGTTCTATGAGAGATCCTTCGTGTATCTCCAAATGGCACGTTTGTGTATTTGTTTGTTGTTTGTAAACAAACTGCTTTGTAGTTGGGCGATATCTTGTTCGAGATTTTAAAATTTTCTGTCTCTCTATTTGTTCTCGGTCAACTACGAAATTACTAAATGGATTTTACATCGTGCTTGGCTTGAAGTGGAATATAGACTTCAAATCAGTTATCGTCATTTAATGTTATTAAACAAGAAACTGGATACCACGCAAATGATGTTGCGGGCAACAGCTAGGTGTTAAATATAGAGCAAAACCTGTTCTGAAAAGAATAAATTATCAATTTATCAATAACAAATACCTACAGTAAAAACATTAAACTTTTGCAGAAGAAGGAAGTATCCGTTTTAGGAAAGAATTAGATACTCGAATGTGTTTTGGAATTTTATAAATGAAAAACATTCCTGTAGCAGGGAAAACAATTTCGGCTCACGAACAATAAATCAGGAACAGTTGGGGTATAGAAGAAATTGCGTCCGAAGGATGAATAAGAATGGGATCGGCAACCGGAATGCGTTTCCAATATTAAAAATCCTAAGACACTAAACCAGAAACTTTCAGTCATGAGCTGTTACATATATGTTTCCGAAATCCTGGAATCTCACCAAAAAGACCACTCGTAATATGAGAATAAATAAAAGTTTTCAATATTCTGTTTTGAAAGCTGATAGTTGAAAGTGTTAAAAACAATAAATCAAATCAAATCAAAAAATCTTCTTTATAATCTGTAATTTCACGAAACCTCTTGCTCATCCTTCTAAGGCGAATCTCTCGGAAAATGTGATATCCAAATTAAATGTAATTTATTCATTTTCTGGCTGAACGGTCTTGTTTTGTAAAAAATGTGCTCTTTCCACTCAGACAACATTTCCACCACCCTCCAACGAATTCCATTAAATAAAAAAAATGTCTGATCTGGCGGTCACACGACGTCAAAATAAAAGATTATCAATTCGCCACTTTGGAATATATTCACATATGATAATTTATTAGGGCTTCCAAACGAATATACAAACTTTCATAGGTGTATGTATGTATGTTTTGTGGACCCAGGAACCTCTGAAATGTGAACGTATGTTGGAAACCGGACACCGAAAATTGTATACGATGACAATACTTTTCTTACTTCTACTACTACTTGAGTAAAACTGTTCTAATGCCATTGTTTTCTTATCTCTGCACGTTGAATCGGAAAAGTTTCATGTTCGGTGAAATTTACTTGAACACGAGTGAGTAGATGTAATGTAGCCCAATCGTAAAATAAGCCATATCTGGTACTATATATTCAGTGCGGTCCATATGTTTGGAATAAATTCAGTTTTAGCGTTATCAAGTATTTGTTTGAAAAAAAACCTGAAACAAGTCGATTTTTATCCTCAATTTGACAATTTATAAGTATGAAAATATTACCCCCCTTCTTGCACCCCCTCTGAATTATGAGCAAACCCTCAAAAGGGATTTTCTTTCTCTGTTCAGCAATGAGTTTTTTTAAATTTGGTCCGATTATAACTGAGAAAATGTATGTAAATTTCTTGCAGTTCTTTACAATAAGGAAGGCGATCTTGGTACATTTTGTCAAACTAGTAGGCTACTGTTATTTTGATATTTGTTGCTGACAGACTTGGGTGTATTGAAACATGTTCGATTTAGCCATGGCTCTTTTATCCGAAACTCAAAGAATAGACATTTTATGTATGATTTTATGCGGTAGTAAAACAAGCACTCAAAAGCAAGTTTGTGAAATATTCAATAATAAATACCCTAGTCAACTTGTATCAAAATTTACAGTCAGCATAATGGAAACAACATTTCGTCAAGCTGGACATGTAGAAACTATTCAAAAACCAGGTCGAAATGTTAAATTGGATGAGGAAAAAAGTTAGATATACTGTTAGCGATTGAGGAAAATCGAGTCTCTGTCGCATTGCATTCTCCTCCTCTCGCTAGGCAACGGGAAACCAGTGAGAATATATATTCCCTAGTACAGCTCTCTGGAAGGGAGTGCCCTTAAGATTTATCTTGGGACACATCGGTGGTTCGGAATCTACGTTAATCTGTAGGTCCCCTTGTCTGTGGTAACACTTTCAAGGCAGAGAAGCCGCCATCGCTCGAATACGAGTACGACACTCAAAGAAGATGATGTACAGAATGGAAGCAGATTTGCAGTTCATAAACAAAATTGTGTTTCTTGCTGAAGCTACTTTTCATTTAAATGCAGCGTTTGATAGATATTACTGAAGATATTGGAGCGGAGAAAATCTCATTAGAAATATGAGGCTCACACACAATATCCCAAAAAAGTAAACGTTTGAGCTGGTATCATTAACAACAAAATTATTGGCCCATATTTTTTCAAGGCACAATTAGTGGTGAGGTATAGGTACTCGAGGTTTTTTTGGTGAAATTTTTATTGCCTACATTAAAAATACTTTTTTCTTATGTTAATGATCCAAATGCAATGATAATTTGGTACTAACAAGACGGGTCTCCACTGCATTACACACATATTGTTAGAGATGATTTGAACAAAGTTTTTTTCCCAATAGGTGGATTGGAAGACGCGGAACGATTGAATGGCCACCTAGATCCCCCGATTTGACTCCTCTGGATTGCTTCTTATGGGTTATTTAAAATCAAAAATATTTTTTAATAGACCAGACAATATTACAGATTTAAAAGTTAGCATAACGGAAATAATTAACAACATAACCCCAGAGGTCCTAAAAAAAATTGTACGAGAATTCCAAGATCGCCTTGCTTATTGTTAAGAAGTTAATGGTGGTCATTTTGAATCTGTAATTTAACAGTAAAATAAATTGAAAGATACTTCCTAAACATTATGTAACATTATTTTCTTCATTTTAAAGTATCAAAATTTTACATTTTCAAAATACATTTCCTCAGTTATGATTGCACCAAATTTGAAAAATTAGTAATACTGAACAGAGAATGAAAATCCCTTGCGAACAAGGTGCCACACGACCCCCTTCTAATTTAATTTTTTTGAGATGGTGCTCCTAATTCAGAGGGTGTGCTAGAGAGGGTAATATTTTCATACATTCAATTGTCAAATTGAGAATAGAAATAGACCTGTTTCAGCTTCTTTCAAACAAATACATAATAGCGCTAAAAATGAATTTATTCCATAACAATGGACTCCACTGTATATACTATGTACGACTATTTATTTCATGATATGGCTAAATATAAATAATTGTATCGTTGAAAAGTCATCATCCAAGTCGGTTAATTTTTTTGTTGAAATTGTCCAAACGTTAATAGTTTTGACGTGTCTGAGGTCTCTAATTAGAAAATCCTTTCAGTATTTTGATGAATATCTTGTTTTTAAAGGCTGCATTTGCTGAAAACTATCTTTATTCTCTTCAGAAAAAAATCCATTTTGTGAACAAAATTACCCCCTCAAGGTCTCTTGCATCCAATGAGAAAACCGAACTCGTAGCTAGAAAATATCACTGGTATCAGTCCATCCACAACGTTTGTCTATCCGTCTGTTTTCTCTAAAACTACTGATCGAAAATACGAGTCGTTCAAATCTGATATTTATTCAGTTTTGAAGTAATGAAGAAAATTTACCGTTTTCATCTCCTTATCTCTGGAAGAACTAAACCTAAGAAAAAGGGCTTCCGCATATTTTAGGAAAATCAAAGCGATAATCCTAGATTCATAATTCTCTCTACGTGATCTCTCACTTCTCACTTGACAATAATTGTTTTTTGGGAGGCAATATGCAATATAATTGTTTTTGATTCCTTTTGATTTTACGTTGAATAATTTCGTTGTAGAATAGACCACAAACGTATTAAAAATAGTACTATAATTTATTTCAAAATAATGCGGTTTTAAACTGACTAGGTATTTCAATTCACGCGCGAAAACGAACCTACAGTTCCGATGACGTCACTCATGTCTTTCATTCATATTTCCTCCTTATAACTTGTTACTTGTGAGACGGTGAACATGATTTCGTTAAGAAATTCATTTTATTTTATAATAAAATGGAAGCTGGGTTCATAAGAGCAGACTCCAATTTTGGATCAGAAGATCCAGTTAAAAACAATTTATTTGGAAACTTTGCTAAACTAAATGGACGCAATGGCACAAAACATGAATCAACACGGGTTTTTATAAGAACATTAGTAGCATTATTATGACTACCTGATGTTGACGGGTCACTATAAAATTGATTCATTTTAAATACTTTACAGTTTCTTTACCTACTTATACAAAAAATTACAATGCAAATGAGAGCCAGCGAGGAACCACAGAACACTACCTCCAAGCGATGTACAAATATGAGTGACAGACATGAGTGACGTCAACGGAACTGTAGCTCCGTTTTCGCGCGAAATTTGAAACTGTCAGTTTAAAACAGCATTTTCTGCAATAAGTTTAAATATATATATATATATATTTTTTAATATACTTATGGTCTAGTCTGCATGGAAATCTTTAAAATGAAAGCGAAAATAAAAATATTGCATGTTGCCCATTTTTGATGCATTTTTACCAAGCGAAAAATATTAAGAAAGCAAACAAACAATTGAATTTTTGCATTCTATGACGTCGGTCAGTTATAGCCTTTTCAATTTTTTTTTCAAGATTTCTGATTATCCATAATATCAATTTTTTCGTAGTACATTTTTCAAATTAGTATAGATTTTCATCAACTTAGGCATCTAGGAAATGAAATCAGTTCTATGATCCGGCCACGACAGACAAACCAGATATTTTGCAATTTAATCCAATCTGTAGTTCAAATATTTGCCAATAAATTTAGCTCAGATTTAGAGCATTTTTTATTCCAACAGTCACTGTTGAGTGACATTCTAGATCGTGAAATGTTTTCGAATCATTGTCCTGCATGTCCTGAAACTACGATGGCTCTGAATGAATGAACGGGTTTCCGTGCCATTTCCCTCACAGTTTTCATGTTCTATGTGTATAGTTGAGGGTGTGGGTCGACCCACGACCAGTCGAAGTACCTACAACATGCACACACATACACAATACACTAATGATAATTGATTGATGTTGTGACTGATGACCTGATGGGGCATTACTATCGGGCACCGGACTGGGTGGTGGTTGAACGCCCACGCTGCTTGTCACGTGAGCGCCACCACCGGCACCACAATGGCGCCTCTAATGGCTTCCCCCCGACTTGTTGTAAAAGTGGATTTATATTTATTACAAGGCAAGAAGCCCTTAGTTGAAACTCAGCTCAAAGCTTGAAATGTATATGTATGTTTAGTTTTTTTTCTAGTCGAATGAAATCCATACCTATTTGCAAATCTGGTATCTATAATGGTCCAGATAATGATAATGGCTTGAATTTATTCACATAATATAATGAAAAGATTTATATAGATAAAATAAAAAGATGTTCTTGGGGATGCAGTCATGTATTGAATAAAATTCTTTGACTGAAGCCGAGCTTTCGAGAATGTTTATTCTCTTCTTCAGGGCAAAAGTCGTGAATTTAGAATAATTTGTAATTGATGGCTATGACATATTTCCCGTTTTTAGCTAATTTATTATCATTATATTTTTTATACAGAAATTTGTCTTAACCTTTCGGTCATTGATACCAACAATTATACATACAATTCAGGTCTAATTTATTATTACATTTCTTATTTCAAAATCTTCCGCCAATTGAGTGATGTGAGTGGATTGTCATTTAAAGCAAGCAGAGTATTGAGGCGTAGTACTTCATTTGAAATTTTAGGACGCCCACTTTTTGGCCTATCACTAACGTTACCCGTTTCCCAAAACTTTCTATTTTACAAAGACTTCTTCTTGAGAACGACGTACATTACCGAGCATAATCAAAACTACTATTCTCTTCTTTTCAGTTAAACGTGGCATTTTCTTGTATAACTTGTTGATTAAACCTGTCAAATTCTGACGGTGTATTTCTATTTTCAGTATAACAACAAATACTAAATCCGTCCGTCCATACGTCTGTGAGCTGGCTGTATCTCATGAAAGTTAATAAATACCCATGGTCTATAACTCAGTTTATAGACCATGATAGATACCTAGGCAGTGGAATTTTGCTTTCATAATGGTACGAAACCCTTCGTGTGAGAATTCGACTCGCACTAAACGAATACGTTAAATAGTAAAAGCCTTGTATCGTGAATACTTATATGCAATCTTGTGCATCTTCTTTGACTTTGCCACATCTGAGAACCAGCCATTGATGAAAAATGCGCTGCGCTGTGTTTCGAAAAACCAGTTTGTCTCACTCTTCAGTCTCGCGCGGCTGCTGAAGAGGTCATCCGAATTAACAGACATAACACAAGAAGTTGGAAGCCCTCCATCACACTACATACATACAAACTACACTGAAAACCATTTAAAAAACTTCTCGTGTAGGGCAATAAAATGAAGATGGGATGGTCGATAAATATATAATTATATATCGTTTATATACCTCTCAGTTGATGGGTAGTTAAATTTACCTTGTGGAAATTATTTCCAAATTAATTGAATAGATACGATAATAGTAAGGTCTATGCGGTATAGGATGCGGAATGGTCGTCGGTTTTTCGGAACTGACAGAATTTAGGTTGATAATAGAAACAGAAACATTTATGGAAATGATTAATAGATCCGAATTTATGATCAGTGTTAGTTTATCATCGAAATGAATGACACGAAAAATAAGAATATTAAAAAAATGGACCGACTTTATCAGTTGTTGCACTGAAAAATACAAAATAATATTAATTCTATTGGTGCTGGTTCTTTTTCAGTTGGTGCTTACAACAACAAACTACAACGGCACAACTTCAAAATTACGAGCACCAATATAATTAATATTATTTTGTATTTTTCAATGCAACAACTGATAAAGTCGGTCCAATTTTTTGTAAAAAATATTTATTTCACATTTTTGAGTGTAAGATTAGCCATGAAAATTGTTGAATGTTTACTAATACCCAAAAAGTTATAGGTGGTAGGTTTAGCTTGTACATAGCGGAAATACGCATATCACATATTTCAGACTTTACCATTGCGAAACTCGGAAACCGTAACTCAGGGATATGGTCCCCTTTCTAATTTTCAAACCTCAAATTTTAGATTTTCGGAAAAATTTGCCCCTTCTACATAGCTCAAACAGATATTTCTGACTGTAGCGCGGAAACGTATGATTATTTTCAAAAATGTCCAATTTAAACATTTCCGGATATGGAATTTTCTTTAATTCTGTCGTTTCAGATTTTCAATTTTTGAGAAAAATTGCCCCCTCCACCCCCTTTATGGGCGGTTTTTGGAGGGAAGGAGATTTCGGATTTGATTTTTCTCAATATGGGACCATTTCTCAACTCTCCTCTTTCAAGTGAAACAAAAATCGTCTAAATCGGAGTACGTTTACAATGCAAAACGCGCGCCATAAAAAAATTAAAAAAGCAATCTTACAACTGAATTGTATACCTTCTCCTTTTTTTGAAGTCGGTCAAAAAAAACGA
Source organism: Crioceris asparagi (assembly GCA_958507055.1). NCBI lineage: Eukaryota > Metazoa > Arthropoda > Insecta > Coleoptera > Chrysomelidae > Crioceris > Crioceris asparagi. Next base: position 13,726,368 of record OY293832.1, on the reverse strand, counting down.
CAATTACGGAGTAAAAGAAATCATGAGTTGTATACAAGGTTATTGTTCGTTCAAATTGTTCACAGCATTATTCTGCATTTCTATTACAGCCATTTGCGCCATATTAGTGTCTTTTAATTATTCCAGCGTTGTTGGTCGTATTCTCAATACCAATACTTTCTTTTTTAAATAACCCCAAATTTATCTGCTGTGTTGAGATCAGATGATTTTGGTGACCATGAATATACAAAATGTTCCCTGAACACTGTAGTGTGTCAGCCAATTTCGCACAGCAATAGGATGACTAAGTTCTTTTGAACATTCTTAAATTATAGCTTCCGGAATTCATAACGTTCGTCAGTTGCTTCAAATACAAACTTATCATGTTCTCTGGTACGCAATAGTGCAAGTTCTTACCTGCCAAATTTGGGAACAGTCAAGTATTTTCTTGACACAGATCTATTATTCAACGAGTATTTGAATAAATGTTAACTTCTGTTCCATCAATAGGCAAAATGCAATAATTATTTTTGATATCTTTTGATTTCATGTTAAAGAATTATTTTGTAGCATAGACCACAAACGTTTTAAAAAATCAAAGTATTACAATTTATTTAAAAAAATGCGGTTCTAAAATGCCTATTGCAATTCACGCTCGAAAACGAACCTACAGCTCCGATGACGTCACTCATGTTCTATCACATATTTCCTCCTTATAACTTATGCTAACAACTTGTTTGAGGTTATACTTGTGAGACGGTAAATATTATTTTGTTACGAAATTAATTGTATGTTATAATAAAATGGAATTTACCAAAAGTTAGTGTCTCAAGCAAGTTCAATAAGTAGGTAGGTAACTATTTGCGTACAAGCTTAGATTATCTAGGCTAAGCGTACAAGTATATTTGCCGACATTCATCAAAGTTGTCTTCACAGCAATGAATAAGATTATCTGGAGAATAATTGTCATCCCATTTTGCAGCTTGAAACCAATTTTTTCTCAGTTTTGTATCAGAAAGTCCAGTTAAAAACAATTTATTTGGAAACTTTTCTGAAGTAGATGGACAAAATGGCAGAAAAAAATAGAATTCATCACGACTTCACTGCCCATTCACTATTATCATATTATTATAATTGAGCTATTTATTATTGTTGTATGAAGTAATGTGAAAAGTTTTCCCTTTTGATTTTGAACTTTGTTTGTTAGGTGTTTATTCCAAGTTCAACTAGAGGAATTTGAGTAAAAGAAAACTTGCCCAGTCGTACTGTCCACTGGCAAATAACATGACAACCTACTGAAGAAAGTTATCCCTGTCAGAAGCAGAAGTTATGATTTATATTATCCAAGTATTTATATTGCAGGTTTTTTTGTTAAAAACTGAACTTTCTTTCACATTTATGTTTTTGCTGTGATATATATGATCTCGGAAAACATCAATTAAGAATTTTTGAGCTGGTCGTGTGCTTCGTGCTCATTTTGATACCGAATTAACGTACTACCTACTGATATCTGACAGCAATCTACAGTCAAGAACTTGTGCATTTTGTTTTTTCTGATCCCAGTAGGTCTGTTGTAGATTCTACATATTGCGGCATTTAAGGAAAACGATCATTAAGGGAGTTGCGGTCCTTTTAACGTATGCGCTTGAAGCAAAAGAAAAAATGGTAAAAGCCTTTACCTATGACTTCTCTCGACAAACCACCCCGCTTCCAGAATGTATCTTTATCGACCTGAATAACTTACATCTTTTTGCTCATGGAAACAACCTCGTCGCTTCTACCGTTCTTATATTGACACTTAATATTTTGGACACCTTGTATATATGATTAACGAAAACCCTTACATTGCGTCGCCGGTAGTCCTTCAATATGCATACCAAAATTCGTTGTCCTAGGTCAAGCCGTTATTGAGCTACAACGCCAACAGAGTACAGACAGACAGACAGACCGACGGACTTGAGATACCATGATTTTCGTGATCTAGGAACCCCAAAACGTAAATATCAGCAAAAATCATTTTTTACATACAATACTTCCCTTATTGAGGGAAGTAAAAAACTAAGAACACTAGGTTAATTTGTCACCGATTGTCAAATAAATCAACGCGAAACTTTTATTTTTCACTGCTACTATGATCTGAAATTATTTGTTTTACACTTGAGACAAGTAGTAAAGCATTTGAATCGATGTTACTTGGAAATGGTTCATCTTACTGAGGTTCGATAAGAGTACCTCTTTGTAGTTTGTAGTAAAAAAAAACATTTTTTTATGTTTATGACAAAATTTACAAAAGCTACATTTAAAAAGTTAAGGTAGTTTTTGACCCAACGCAGCCTTGTCTGATGCACCCCTATTTTAAATTTTGAAATTTCTATTAGCCTATCATGTTATCTTCATTAGTTTTGGAGATATTGAATAAAAACCATCTTCAGGCGCGTACTTTAAATGGACTCCCTTAATGGTCATTTTTCAACTTATGTTTATTGGAATTTTTTGCATTATTTTTAAACTTACGAGTCCGCTGTTGAAATTTGACAGGCTAATTTTGAGACACCCCGTATAACCTATCTCTGATAAATAAACGATTAATCCGCATCCGGGTGTCTATATAAGTATATGATCAATAAAACAACTGAAACAAAATTCTGGCAATACCTATCCCTAAACAGGATACTATACTAGGTATATTCCCTGCAGACTTGAGAATATACCTCAAAAGGATCCACAAAGCAGATTAGATGTTCCCATGTCCGTATAGAAACACTCAGCCGGATGTTCATAAGCTTGGGCCAACTGAGACGCAGCAATAGCAGAAGATGATGCGATGTGCCCTTCTTCTCTTGTATGTCATAATAGTGCGGTAGCCACTGAGGATTTTTTGTAGGTGGTATCTCTTTAGTTTTAAAAATGCTGAATACATATATACCAACTTTTCGTCAAATGGTCAGTTCTTATCTCAATTATGAAAACGTCTTACACTGTGATTGACAAATGATTCTTACATCCCATTGTTCTTTTTCAGATATTGTCCTATCTTTAATACTGCCGTCTCAGATTTTCGAGAGAAATTGCCCCCTCCACTCTCTTCGGGGGCGTTTTTTGAAGGGAAGGAGATTTCGGATTTGAGTTTTTACGACCATTTCTCAAGTCTCTGCTTTCAAATGAATCAAAAATCATCAGAATCGGAGTACGTTCATTATATACAGCGTCCGCACAAACCAAAAAATCGACCTCTTTCGTTTGGGTTCGTCGGTCGAAAAGAAAGCTCCCTATCAAAGCAAATACCGATATCCTTTATGTGATTTACTCTTTGTAGATTGATATTACTGGTGCTGTAATTTAAATCAATTGGATCTTGTATTCTCTTACATTTTTTCGTATTCAATACTATTTAATTTACACCATAAGTTTAAGCTGTCTAGATCATTTTTGCACTTCTATACAATCCTTACAAGATTCTGTACCTACATTTGAAAATTTTAAGTTTATCGGCATATAAAAGTATTGTTGAGTGCTCTATGAAGGTTATTATATGATTTATAAAAATATTGAACAGTTATGGTGACAGATCAGCTCCTTGTAGAACCCCAGAAGTCACCATAGTTTGCCTTGATAGAAATACCCTTTCCCTTCAAAGATTGCTGTGTATCAGACAAATAACTAGTCAACCACTCAAGTAAACTGCCAAAAATACCTCAAATATTCTATATAACGATGAGTTTACAATAATTGCTTCTTGATTGTCTGCTCATTTGTAATGCCATGTAAAGGTTAAAGGTAACTCTTCTGGTTTTGGGGTCCTTGAAGAACAACACAGTACTATTCCTAATACTATCTATCTGTTATAGTATGTGAGTCCACAATATATATACCTACCTGTAGTGTCAAATGTCAGACTTGCCGGTTCTAGATCACCTGCACAGTCAGTACATTAACCACCAATCACAGTCATCTTTCACGTAATATTTCCAATGAAGTACCTTACCTTGGCCCATCACATTCTCCTAGTTCCGATATTTTATCTAACTACAACTGCACAAATTCAAAATTACCAATAGCAATAGAATTAGGACCAATTTCATAATGAATCCCTAATGGGAGATTAGTTAATTTTTCAATTTCTGTAACTCACATCTCCATGACAGAATAAAAATAGTTCATTTTACAATAACTTTTATAACGTCAGTCACCTATCTTCCGTTCCTTTAATGTAACTTTGAATTATATGTTTAATCAGAAAAAATATGAACTTTTTAATGTGGGATCAAAAATTATAAGAGGTATTTGATTATGAAATCGGCCCCTAATATTGTTTTGTGCTTCCCATTGCACCAACTAATAAAGTCGGTCCAATTTAAAAAAAAGGAATAATCCGCGTCTTCGTCGCCTCTTTAGGTATTTATGTCTGAAATAATCAAACATTAAATTCCCTACTTGGCTCTGCTGGTTTTCCGGAGTTAAGTTACCAGTCCTATTGTTACAGGCCTGGTATATCAAGGGTATTAACCCAATCATAGAGCGAAATCGGCTACAAAAACCTTATTAGCTACCGTACTATATCACTAGGGAACTCTTTTTCTCTTCCGTTGAATCTTTTTCCCTTTGGCAGAGCACTACACGATCCATTAGTCTTATTGATTAATCACTTGAGCACACGCCACAACTTACTCTGGCTATATAATATGACGATGATGATGATGATGATGATGCTGTGTGACTGACCGATATTTTCCTGGTACACAGGATTTTTGAAGGTTGAAAATAACAAAATAATACAATGTGTACCACGTGAATTGGTCATTTCTCAAATACCATTCAAGTTATTATTTTGAAAATATACTTACGGGGGTTTCAGGGGCCATTTTCAATCGGTCAAAAAATTATTGACTTTGTGACAGGAATTCCAGTTCAACCCGAATTTGATATTAACTCGTTTATTTTAACATGCAACTTTTTAGTTTTTCAGTTTTCAATTCTACTATGAAAGTTTTTTTATAAATAAACTTCATCATTATTTGTGATAGTTTTCCAGATATTATATTTTCTGATTCTCAAAATAATATGGCTACATTAACATTGATCTATATCCCTTGATTTTTCATAACAGTAGCTGACATTTTAAAGGAGAAAGTCTAAGATGTATCTTAAATATTTGGCTTGTGAAAAGACTCCATAAAATTATACAGGGTATTTAAAATGGGCCAACCCATTCCGACTGATTCCAAACCCAATAACTCGCTTATTTTATACAGAACACCCAGTATTTTTTCTTGTCAATTCATGTACTTTTCATTTCTCTTTCGTTTGGTATTAGCAAAGATAAGAGTCCATTATCTTTGGCATTAGCATAGCCCTATACCTACATAAATATATTACTGCTGAGATGACAATAATCGTTTAGCTTGGTAAGTTGTTGTCACCTAATGCCATCACTTTTGTTTTTGGTAATAATGGCTTATTTAAACTCTATGTGATACACACACTGTATATTGAAGAGAAAATCAAAAGAATAAAGTGAAGTGCGGTGTTCTTATAGCATCAAAAGCTCTACTACCTACGCAAATAACTTCCATATGATTTTATGTTTTTATCGATGTTCGATGATTGGGAAATTTAGAATGTATTTTCAATCAATTAAGGCTTGATAAATTAGTGGATTTGATTAGCTCTATACAGTATTGGGATTTAATAGATTTGACCTGAGGTGATGAAATGACGATGATTCAAGTTTAGTTGGGACATCTTCATTCATATTTTTTTTATTTCTCTCCACGTTTTTCAACAAGTTTCCAGTAGAAGGAGGTATATAATCCCATTGTATGTTTGCTTTGTAGGGTTCCGTACCCAAAGACTGCCAACGTGACCCTATTACTAAGACTCTGCGCTATCAGTCTGTCTGTCTGGCAGCAGGCTAACAAGTTGAAATTTTCACACAACAAATAATAAATTAGGAAGAATAAAATCAAAAATAAAGTGGGCACCTGTACGAAAAACGACCTCAACAATATCTGTATGTCTTGAACCATAATATCAACTTTTTAAAAAGTCACTTCACTATAGCTGCTATAATAATAAATAATAAAAATATAATAAAGCTAAAAATTAAAGGGGGTCGCCATCTATGATAAACTTTTGATTTTGCTCGATCGTCATAATGGCTGCAACTTTTGAACTTTTATTATGTTGACAGTTCTTGTCCGATGGTACGAAATCCTTAATGTTCGAGCCCGACTCGCATTTGTCCGGTTTTTATTGTTTTATGTAGCGTTTTACATTGGAAACTTGCACCGAATTTGATGATTTATTTTCCATTGGAAAGATGAGCGCTGAGAGGTGGTCCAATATTAAACTTTATTATTTAATATTTAAAAAACCAAAGTTCACACACCCATCAAACCCTATAGTTTGTTTCACGAATTCATTATCATTAAATTTTCTAGTACGTTTGTCGATCTAAGCTACGACATCAGTATTTCAAGCTTTATACCATGATAGGGCGCTGTTCGTATGTACAAAAGCAAAGCAATCATTATTTCATAGGCGTCACAAAGTCAAAGTGACATTTCACAGAATTCAGATGAATAAATTTATGTTTTATAACTCAAGCAAAAGATTTTTATTTTATGTTTCTGCATTATTTTTAATAATAAATCTCTCGTATAATTGCTTATTAAATCAATCGATGCATCCTAATTATATAAATTTCTTTGAAGCGTTTGAAAAATTGAAATACCAGATCTTATCTCAAAATTGTCACGCCACTGATTTACTCCCCTCGCTTGAATTGATCAGTTTCTTGTGTTTTCAAGGCAGACGCCATCATTCGTGAAGCAAACTGTAGTATAACATTGAAATTATTGTGAAAGTGACTATCTAAGGCAAAGACTGTATAGGGTTTTACATACAAAAAAATACCGATGATGTTATATCCCGAAAATTAGCGTAACTGTTGACAATCAAAGTACCTCATTAAAAAGAGCTCTAGAGAGGTTCTACATTTTTGTTTGGATATTTTTTTCATATAACGTATAATCAGGTGTTTCCAGGCCTCTTGACCACCGTGTATACAAAAAGATGATTCTTGGAGATGTTGTCTTATAATAAATAAAATTAATAGTTTGAAGCCAAGCTTTCTTAAAGGTCCCCATAGTCGTTAATGGTCATATCGGCCGGAAGGCGAGGCCTGAACTCTCGGCCTCCCGAAAATCTGCCAGCATCTTAAAAATTACCTTCTGGCTATGCTTTTCGCTTGCAAGTCGGAACGTGTATGTGTGATAGTACAGGCCGATAGTTTCAGTTTTCAGTGAACAGAAAGCAATTGAGAAGAAATAATTTGTGTAAAGAGAAAAGAGTTTTATACTAGGAATCTAGGAAATAGCTGATATAGAACGTGGTCACACGATTTCATTGAAGAATTTATTGAACTATATAAGTCGCTACCTTGTTTATCTGATATAAAGAGCAAGCAGTATTTAAATATAAACCTTTGAAGTTGAAGATGCCTACAATAAGTTAAAGACATTGGATGCCATAACTACAGCTTTTCGTTTCACACCATAGAATGGTACAAATTTTCACACTACACTAAACCTGAATAAAACCCTGCGTTAAAACGTTTAGTTTTAATTGCATCGTGTATGGGGACCTAAACTTGTCTTCTTGGGAAATTATTCATTTATTAAACCATACCAATTTTCTCACTTACACCAACGAAATATTCTTTTGTTGGTGCTCTCATGCAGTGATTGAATATATGTTTAATCATCCGAAAGTATTTGTATCGTGGAGTTTAAGGACCTATCTCTTATTATAGGTATGTTTATAATTTAACTCAAATGGATGGACAGCTTGATTTGTATATTATAACCATTTCATTGTTTCGTTGTCCATGTTCCCATATGAACAATATTATAAACAATGCCGTGTAGGCGTAGTATATCCTATAAATATATAATTGTGGTTTGTTTAGTTATGGAATGTTTGATTTTATTATACCTACTTGTACATGGTCATGTAACATATGAGTATAGGGCTCTGTTTCTTATTAAGTAAATGAAATTTGAATAATAATAATAATGATTGCTTTCTTTATGGAAGAATTTATGTTGTGGTCAGGTGTATTTCATTGGCTGCAGATTTGTTAATAAAATATTTTTTTACAAAAAATAGGACGGCCTTTTATTATTTGGTGTACTGGAAAAATAAAAAGTAATGTGAATTCTATTGGTAGTCGTAAATTTGAAGTTGTGCATAAAATTAATACTATTATGTATTTTTCGGTATACCTATTTTATATAAAAAATATTTAGTTAATATTTTTTAATGTTCTCTAGTCAACGATATCAGCGATATCACAATAGAGTACCTACTGTAACTCGAAAACCGTTGAAGTATTTAGAAAATGTCCAATTTGACATGGTGTTGTGTTCTCTGTCATAATTTTTTTATTATAGAAAAAATTGCCCCCTCCACTCCCTATGGAGGCATTTTTTGGAGAGAAGGTCATGTTAGATTTCATTTACTTCTTCGATGGGTCTGATTCTAGTCAGAAACGCATTTGGAAATCAGTCAAAAATAAAATATTTGTCGACGGTCGAGATTGGATATTTTTAAAAAATTTAAGAATAAGAATAAATCCAGCTGTATCAACACTAGTAATTATATATCGGATATATAATATTATAAATAACTAGGAATGCTAAATACGTCTCCCATTATCTCCAGAGTGGTGATGTACTACAAACCATAAAATAAACTCTGTATGCATTAACATTAATGATCTCCAAACTGATGCTGTACCATAAACGACAAAATAAACTCTGGTGTTTTGCAAGTGGTGAAGTTATAAGTAAATAGAATACTTTTGGTACCAATTTTTAAAGTACCAGCGCCAATTGCTGTCAGTTATAGTTTTTTTAAAAAGTTATTTAATATAAGAACTTCAAAAAATAGATATAATTTTTTCTATAACCTCTGACTTTCTGACTCTGAAATCGTTAAAGTTTTTAAAAAATGTCCCATATAAAGTTTCCTAGATATGGTCTTTTCGTTAATTCTGCCGTCACAAATTTTCGAAAAAAATGTAGGGTATTTTTGGGAGATCAATTAAATATCATTTTTTTTTTGTTATTGGAAACATTTCTCATTTCTCCTCCTTCCATTGAAAAAATAATTATCAAAATCGGTGCACAGTTGAATTGTATACCTCCGTCCTCGGTACGAAGTCGGTCAAAAACACAATTCAACAACGTAGCCAGCTGAAAGTTGTTTTTTTTTACCGAAGAACACAAACAGAGGAGGTATACAATTCGACTGTCTATTTTTTTGTTTTGGTTCGTGCGCACGTTGTTTATAGTAAACGTACACCGATTTTGATGAATTCATTTGAAATCTCTTTCACCATAAAAAACATTCCCGAAGGAGGTGAAGGGGGCAATTTTTCTCTAAAATCGAAAATCGGAGGTGGCAGAATTAAAGATAGAGCAATACACGAAAACGTTTAAATTGAACATTTTTCAAAAGAGTTACGGTTTCCAGTTACAGCGATGTTAAAATCTCTAATATGCGTATTTTTGCTATGTGGAGGGGGCAATTTCTATCGAAAGTTGAAAATCTGAGGCATGAAAGACCAGATTATTTGTAGCAACATTTAAAATGAAACTTTTTTCCTTAGAGTTACGGTTTTCGAGTTACAACGGTGGTAAAATGGTAACATCTAAAATACTTTTGCGTATTTCCGCCGCGATGTTTTGAGATCTCTAAATAATAACAAGTACTAGCAAAGAATATATTTTCGTGACTAATGTTAAACTCAAAATTGTGAAATAAATATTTTTTACAAAAAACTGGACCGACGTTATTAGTTTGTACTCTGGCAAATACAAAATAATATTAATTCTATTAGTGCTGGCCTTGTGAAGTTGGTGCCAAAACTTATTAATCTAACTGCAACTGCACAACTTCAAAACTACCAGAAACAAGAGAATTAATTATTTTGTATTTTTCAGTGCATCAACCAATAACGTCAGTCCATTTTTTTATATTCATTTATTTTTGCTATTTAAGTAACTCAACCTAGACTTTCACAAGTCTGATTTAGATATATGTTAAAATCGAAATTTTCGGAAATCTTAACCAATAAAATAACCTTTCACATGGCTTCTAATTTCTAAATCTAGTAATTAGTATTATAATATGTTGGTCTTATTAATTAGGTCCTGAAAAATGCTTCCCGAGCTGAGTTATTTTTCTAGCCTCTATTGATAAGCAATGATTTTATTGAAATTGAAAACTTCATTTTAAAAATATTGTCATGACAGAAAAAGAGTGGTTGGGTAAAATTTTGCTAAAATACCCTAAAAGCTTTTTTTGAAAGCTTCCAAAAACAGTATTTTCCTAAAATTTCATCGTTTCAATAAACATATAATATTCATTCTTTTCAGGTATATAAAATCAGACAGAAAATGTTCTTTATTTTATTCCATGTTTCGTGAAATTTCAGACACGTTCAAGAAATAGATGCAAAAGACCCTGATTGTGCATCTAAGTCAAAGTTATTCAAAATATGGAGCGTGAATAACTTTTCCGAAGCTTGCCGTAGATATTATTATTGCCTTCTGTAATTTTCCCCATGGAATATTATCGATTATAGAACGCTACAAACTCTCCTGCCAGCCAGTCGTTGCTATAAGGAACTAGCAGAGTTATGGTTATGGGCCTTCTTTCAATTACATTGGCGACAGCAACTTGGCAAAGGATATTCGAAATAATAATATTCAGGAAATTTAGCCAAATTGCCTTTCTCGCTGAAATTTATAATATCTTGATTAGTTGAACAACGCCATTGTGGCTTGGAAGTGGGTATTTTTAAAAGAACCTTGTTGATTTTTCTTCATGTTGAAAACAATTTGAATTTCTTTGTAGTAGACTCAGATGCAAAAACAACGCAACAAGCTAATATCTGGTAAAATTTAAAGCCTCATAACACTCTTAACTATTTTATTTTTGACCGACGATCCATCCAGAGGAGGTATACAATTTAACTATTTGTCTGCATGTTTCTTACTTTCCTACGCTACTATAGTAGCTGTATAAGGAAAGTATTGTAATCATGTGAAATTTTCGGTATCGAGATTTTCACAAATGTTGACGTTTCATATTTTTCTAAGTCTAAAAAACATATTTTCAGCCATTGGTCTGTCTGTCTGTCTGTGACAGCATTATCCCGGGAACGGATCGGTGTATGCTGTTGCTTTTTTTTTATTTTGCTTGGCACCAATATCACTCGCCGGTGGCACTGAATGAGAATCCTGTATACACTGGGTGCTGAGCTATAGCCAAAAAACGACTGGAGCGTGAAAACGGCTCTAAGGATTTTGATTAAACTTGCCTGAAGTATTCTTCTGATAGCCCTCTATCACCCACATACAGAGCCATGTTTGAGAAAAAGTACAAAAAAGTTTTACTTTAATAAAATTCCATATTTTCCACTTGTTTCTTCAGATTCTGGCTAAACGTTTCATCTTGCGAAAAAATGTCACATGACTGTTGTTCGTTTTGATCGGAAGATTTTTTATTCACTGGAATTTGCCTGCGAGCGATAGGAAAGTCGTTTGAGTGGACACACCAGATTTTCACGCCAATTTTTGTAAAAGTACTCCGATTTTCATGATTCTTTTTTTATTTGCCTCACCCCCATAAACTTCTCCAAAATGGGGTGGAGGAAAAAATTTTTCTCGAAAATCAAGAATCTGAGAGGGCAGAATTCAAAATGAGACCATATCTTGAAACGCTTAAATTGAACATTTTTTTCAAAAGAGTTACGATTTTTGAGTTACACGAATGGTAAAGACTGAAATATATGTATTTCCGCAATAGGGAGGGGGTAATTTTATTTCGGAAATTGAAAATATGAGACGACCAAGTTGAAGAAGAGATTGTATTTTGCACCATTTTAATTGGCAGTTTTTAAAAAAATACGGTTTCCTAGTTACAGCAGTGATAAAATCTGGAATATGTATATTTCCGCCGCGAAGTTTTGAGATCTTTGAATAATAACAAAAGTACCTACAAGCAAAGACTATATATACATAGGTAATAGGATAAATACTATCTTCTTTGGTATTAGTGAACGATCGAGTTTCATGACTACTACATTCAAAACTTTGAAATAATTTTTTTCCAAAAAAAAAATAAACGACATTATTAGTTGATACAATGAAAAATACAAAATAATATTAATTGTATTGGTGCTGGTACTTGTGCAGTTGGTGCCAAGTGTCTTCTATTTAACTACAACTGCACAACTTCAAAATTACCAGTACCAACAGAATTAATATTATTTTGTATTTTTCTGTTAATGAACTAATATAGTCGGTCTCATTTTTTGTAAAAGATATTTATTTTCTCTACAATGTAGCTTCTTATGATGTATTCGGAACCTTATAGATCGATCGATCGATTTATATAAGTAGATTTAGGAGCCAGATATGGCAATACAAAATATTAAAATAAATTCGGAAAAAAGATTCTTTAGGTTGAGTACATTTGAGTCAGTTTGCTTGTAACTACATTTTCTTATTTTTTTTTCTTTTTATGTAAGTTTAGGTAATCGGTTATTAAAACTAAGCAATAATACTTTGCCTTTTCATTGTAAAATTCACTAGCTGAGCTGTTAAACTGACATCAAGGCAATAACGAGATAATAATAATAAAATTTATTAAGATAAATTATTGATTGATTTTGCTCTCAAAAATGAATCAATATCTACCAATAATCTAAATATAGGAAAAGAATACTAACATAACATACTTTGTAATTCGCCCCCCTCCCCCCAATGGAAAAATTATACCATTTCAACAATAAATTCACATAAAATCACATAAACTCTGTATTTTCTTAAATGCGCTGTTGCCACATACACATACCTATCCCAATTATTCGTACATACGCATATTTGTATGTGTGTATAGGCACTATGCACAGAATGCTTTTGTGGCTTTACCCCCTTCACCGCTGCCTTTCCTATACGTACGTTCCAATGAAATAACAATTACAATGTTACCGCTAACAGAAATCCATCGTATGCACTTCGCACTCGCACTGTTACATACAATCCAAACATTTGCTCTCCAAATACTCTCTCAACCATTTCACATATACAGGGTGATTTGGTTAAGAAAATCAAAATTTTATGATATTTAAAAAATATAATATATAGGTATGAGAAAGTCCCTTAAGGCCGGATTGCACCTAGTTTCGGACACTTGTACTATCTCGATTCAAAAACGGTTAAAAGGGGTGCGGGGGCGCGTTTCGAATGGTTAATTGTAATTTTAGGCGGGAACAGATAACGATTATAAATTTTTGTTTTAGGTAAATTTCTTATAGAAATGTACCTATTGCGATCGTTCACACTTTTGAATTTCGAAAAAATTTCAACGGCATGTTGTTATATGTCTATAAGTTATATATATATATATATATGGGCAATTACGAAATTTGTTAACACGATAGAGGTCGCAGTTTTGAAGGTATCAAATTTGCTACAAAAATCAATCTCTCAAATATCTCGGTCGAGTTCGTTATTGGGCAATATCGGGTAAGTAGTTTCAAAATGGCGACCATTCAAAAATTTAAAAAAAATATCAAAAAAGAGCCGTAGTGTAAATATTTTTAAAAATAATTTTAGGTTATAGATATAATCAGTACCTGCAACTTTTGTTCAAAGCAATTTTTCATAAAATATACACAGGTAAAAAAATAAAAATTAATAAAGAAAAATAACAAATATTGATAAAACATGAACACTGAATATAAATTTGATGTAATTGTACATTTTCTGGAGATCTTAATATAGACCCTGATTAAAAAATATATAGTATATTTATTGAAAAGAAATAGGCGAAAAAAAAATCTGCCTTGAAGTGGACTCGAACCCTGTCTGCTTTATATTCAACAGCCAAAACAAAAACCTCTAACCGCAAGGCTATTACACATACGACAAATTTATGTAATAACATGTAGGTATACCAATGAAAATGTTAAAATTTCAATTCAATGAATTTTGAAAAATTTACCTTTCCGCTGACTACCGGCCATCGGGAATTTTTTTTAGTCGTGGTAATTATTCCTAATCCTATTATGCAAAATATCTCAATAAAATTTAAAGTAACATTAGGATCACAGGATCTTACGCTAAATTATGTAATATAAAAATAAGTAAATATTAGTTAACCAATTATACAAAGCTAGTGCCCTTCTTGGAAACGTTTGAACTACCAATAGGGTTTACTTATTTGCTTATGTCGAAACTCGCGTCTTGGTGCCGGATTTATCACTGCATATAAACAATCGTAGAAAATAATTATTGGCATATCCAAAAGAATAACCTTCGAAGAAGAATTGAGTTTTTTTGCCGAATTCTTTCCAGTACCTACTCAGACAAACTATACTAACTTTCCATGTACAGGTTTTTGTTATTTTATGAAATACACCCAAAAAACCCAATTATAATTTCTGTCAAGCCAGTGAGTTTTATAATTCTTTCATTTTTGACCTACTTCTCAAACGGTGGAGGTATACAAATCGAATGTATGTCTTCATGTTTTTTTTATGGATGTTCGCGCCTTTTAGAATAATAATAATAATTTAGAATTATCCTGTATAGAGTCAGTCATTTGGTATGTTGTTGTATGGAGCTAGAATAACAACAACTAACGCTGATTGACCATTAGAAATGGAAGCCGCCACCAACAACTATCAGTTCCTGATATATTATTATACGTATAGTGTGGAACAATCAAATGGAATAAATTTCATTTTAGTGGCAGTTATAAACGCCCATTTTTCATAATAGAGATTAGTGACTTCCATTCTCTAAGCAAACATTTTTATTGATTTTAAATTTATTTCAAAAATTAACATGAAATAAATTACCTTTACTATTTGAGTACCAAAACTCGCTACAAAATTTTAAAAACATAATTAGTGATACAGTTTGGTTCATTTAATAAGAACGCATTACAGTTCCAGACGCTTCCAGCAAGATGTACTTATTATTTTCAATTGGTTGATATGGAGGAGGCAACGATCCATGGTCTGGCCAGCACGATCACCTTTGTACATTTTCAAACATGAATTGTATTGTTACCTAATCGAGTGATTGCGCAAGATTAGTTTTTATTGTTAAATAACTGCATGCGCTTGGACTTTTTACAAGGCAGACAACAACTACAGCGAGGGCAAAAACCCCTTCCGCCATTGAACAACTGTATACGACAACATGATCACAATATTGCATAATACCACTATAATGCTTAATTAGTCTGATTAGCAAATATACACAGCATATCTCTTGCAGACAAATATCATGGTTTCGAGTTGGGTATCTCTCATCAGTCTGCTGCAGAGTGAGGAGCCATATTTTATAATCAATCCTTATTTGCACTCATATTGGTATAAATATTCAGCATGCAACTGACGATGGAGACTAATCTGAGCGATGAACAAAGCAGTATAATGGTACCTACCTGTTATGCAATATCGTAACGATGTTGTCTCGAACGTACTGCGCTAACCGTTTTTGACTTAATTCAAAGGCGGAAGGGGCGTTTGTCCACGCAGTGGTTATCTTTCAGAAATAGCTTAAGTTGCGTAATCACTATATTATGTACCTAATTATAAAAAAAATATAATATAACCGTGTTAATCCCAAGTTCCTACTACCTACTGAAAAAATTACGGGTTATAACTGTCACTCGAAAGGGGTTTAATATAATGAATTTATTTCATTCGTCTGTTCTACACTGTATAGGTAGGTATAGAGAGGTATTACTGTTGTATCTAAACATATGTAACCTATGTAGCTATGTAACGTCCAATTGTATATGGAGTTGACAGGGTGCTGCGCAATGATAACATTGATTTTGGTTTCAATTACTGTTACTTAATCAATAACTCGCATGCGTCCAATCTGTATAAATGTATTTCAATCAATTCCTTCTATTTATCATAGTCTTGATAAATATGCCCGCAAATGGAACACCTGATCAAGAATCAAAACTTTACCTTTACTTTTAGATTCCATTTCTTTAAATACCTTACTTCTAATTAAACGTAGCTGAATTCTCCGCCTGTGACAAGGGAACCTAGAATCTTAATGTGGATTCCGAACCACCGATATGTCTCAAGGTTCATCTCAAACCATCCCCTCAGAGGAAATATTTTTGTCAATAAGTATTTCTCACACGTACTCCATTTTCTATGGCTAATGAAATGTGTTTCCTTTAGCTCTTGAGATACATACCTGTTCTTCTTTTTGGATTTCGGTCATACCAAATTTAAAATTTGTTTAATTGGGTACTTGACTAAGTTTTTTAACAATTTTTATTTTTTAGGTAGACATTCAATCAAACAAAATCAAAAAAGAAAATTAAAAAAATGTTTTTAAATTTCCCGCTTGAATTCTGAAAACAGCTGCAGCGTAACAATCTCCCTTAGTTAGTGTCCCACAGTTTTTTGTATCACCAAAAGTTACTCTCTGATGTTATGGTTATCTGTGTCAAACATCAATGTCAAATTTAGACGATTGTTTATTGTTTATCTACTCGAGTCAAATCTCGTATAAAATGATTTGGCGTGTTGCTGCAGAAGAAAATAATATTTATATGATTTTACTTGATT
Organism: Crioceris asparagi; assembly: GCA_958507055.1. NCBI lineage: Eukaryota > Metazoa > Arthropoda > Insecta > Coleoptera > Chrysomelidae > Crioceris > Crioceris asparagi. The sequence continues at coordinate 13,709,705 of OY293832.1, read as the reverse complement.
GTTGATATATATAACCAGAAACAAAGACAAATTTGTATCTAATTCAAACTCTCCAAACTCTTCCAGGTTATGTTTGTTAAAGGAGAACACTATCTGATCAGAGAGAAGAAACAATATAGTATGTTCTCTCTGAGGATTTGTTCATCAACTTGAATCGCCGACGTCACTATCTTGGTCGATTTTGAACTATTTAAATTGATTATATTTTGAATCCCCAGAGAAATTAAACCTGCATAATGTGATTTTTGGTATGTAGGACTACCTAATATCGTCTGAACATCACTTTATATTGAATTTTCATTAATGTCAATTACACAATTCTTATAAAAAAAACAAGACGAACTTCAGTAAAGACAAAATTATTTTCATTTTTGGTGCGATTGAACTAGTTGAAGTAACAGAAACACCTAATATTTTCCAGAATAATTGAGAATACATAATTACATTATCAAATAGTGACAACATTGATTACGCTAGTACTTCTCATCTATATAATATATTCAGAACCTCTATATATTATATGTCAGCCAACTTGAACCAATCACATTTGATTGACAATAAACTTCCATCAGTAACCCAGTGTATTCCCCTTTGAGCTATAAATCCATCCCTGTCGTCCGCAAAAGTTTCCTCCATTTCCATAGGAGGAGGGGGATGGGGTAGGAGAAGGGTATGTAACAGCTAGGAAGATTCCCAAGTAGACATTAATGCCATTAATCTTTCTTCGTATGTAGGCCAAGTGTTATATATATATATATATATAATGGTATATATAACGAAATAGCATAGAAATCAAAGAGAATGGCCCAATATTCTCCGAATGTGGCGTCGATCCACTGGGAGAAGCATAAGTCGCATTTGAATTTCTGTTAGAGACAGAGTCGAAGTGTTATAAATATTTTTTACAAAAAATTGGACCGACGTTATTAGTTGGTGCACTGAAAAATACAAAATAATATTAATTTTATTGGTGCTGACACTTTTGGCACCAACTTCACAAGAACCAGCATCAATAGAATTAATTATTTTGTATTTTTCAGTACACCAACTAACAGCGTCGATCCAATTTAAAAAAAAAATATTCATTCCAAACTTTTGAGTGTAACATTAGTCACAAAAATCGTTGAACGTTCACTTATACCAGATAAGGTAATACTTATCCTCTTACCCACGTGTATTCTTTGTTAGTACATGTTATTATTTAGTAATCTCAAAACATCGCGGCGGAAATAAGCATAAGTATTTTAGATTTTACCATTCTACCAACGTTGTAACTCAAAGGAAAATATGTTCATTTTAAATGTTGCTACAAATAATCTGGTTTTCAATTTGCTATTCTCAGATTTTCAATTTTCGAAAGAAATTGCCTCTCCCAAAGAGCGAAAATGCTCATATTTGAAATTTTAACATCCATGAAACTCGATAGCCGTAGTTCTTATGGAATAATTTTCAAATTAAACGCTTCCGGATATTTTTTATCTTTAATTCTGCCACCTCAGATTTTCGATTTCCCGGAAAAATCTTCACCCTCTTTGGGAGTGTTTTTTAAAGGGAAGAATATTTCGAATTTGAGTTTTTACTAATATGGGACCATTTCTCAAGTCTCCTCATTCAAAAGAATCAAAAATCACTATATACAAAGCAGGCACAGAGTTGAATTGTATACCTCCTCCGTGGGTCAATTAAAGCAAAATAGTAAAGTCTGTCAAAAAATGGTCAGGGGCAAGTGGGTTTCGCATGGATAGGTTTCCGTACTTATGAATTCCGAATCTTTTCGATTCGTATCTTAAGAACAGAAAGCAATCAGTATGTTTCAATGGTATCAACTTAGAAACAATGATAATGAAACATGAGTACCGCAGGGTTCTGTCCTGGGACCCCTTTTATTCATAGTTATACGTAAATAATCTATTTTACTATTGAGCTAACTCAAACTGTATCATGTTCACAGACGATACCACTATATTTTATCAAAATATAAACGAGAAAACAAAAAATTAAACAGTCGAAGAAAATGCAGAAAATGGTTTGCATCAAACAGTTTGAAACTTGGATTGAAATTGGTCGGGTCACATCGAGAAACTTTGCTCTAAACTTTCCCGTTCGTACTCAGTACAGACACGCTGTTGGGCATTTATTATGCTTTCTTTCACTCACACATTTGTTATGGGACAATTCTATGGGGTAATGCATCTGACTCTCTCAAAGTATTCAAGTTCCAAAAAAATGTTATCCAAATGGTAGCAAATGCCGGCCTCAGAGATCAAGAACGTTTATTCCAGAAATTCAAAGTCTTAGCTCTACCTGCTCTTTATATATTTCATCACTTAGTAGAAATTCACTCAAAAAAGCGAATTATGTAAAAACTCAAATATTCATCTATATAACACTCGCTCCGCTTATCAGCTGACCACACAGATACAGGTTGAATAAAATTACAAAAAAATCCTTGTATATTGCCCTTTATAATAAATTACCCTCCTCTTGGAAATTTTTGAATAAGCCCTACTTCAAAACCAATTTGAAAAGATATCTTTCTGTGCACGGGTTCTACTCTACTCAGGAGTATATGGACACACCTAGCAGTGATATGCAAATCGGTCATAAAAATTGAGATAAATGAAATACATGCTAAAATTCTACATTGCATAACTGCTACTTGAAGATTTCCAATCCTCGACATCGTCTGACCTGCTACATACAAATCATTGTAAACGTAGTAGATAAAATATTTCTATGTGTATGGGTTTTCCTGTAGATAACATTCAATTGAAGGCCTATATTCTGTATTTTTCCAAAATTCTACGCTCTGCAGTTTAGGAAGTAATTAAGGCAGGAATGGTCAATTTTCATATATTTTTCAAGTTCAGACCAATATCTTACTTAAAAAAATGGGTTTAACTGTTTTCATCATGATTTGAACCCTTGCTTGCTTGACTGCTGGACATAGGTTTGGCTTTCCACTTTCCACACTTTTCTTTTTGTCCATTTATCCTCTTTCATTCTGGCCACATATCGAGCCCAATTCCATTTTAATGTGTTTTATTTATTCCATGATGTCCAGCAGAGTCCGGTTTGTTGCCTTGGGCCTTCGTTTATTACATGGTCCTTCAGACTCACTCCAAGCATTGACCTTTCCATTCTACGTAACTTTGAATCTATCGAGACGCGGATGATATCCGTTTAGTCAGGTTTTAATATAACACTAGTTTCTGGTTGTAGTTTGTTGTAAGCATCAACTCCAAAAGTACCAGCACCAATAGAATTAATATTATTTTGTATTTTTCAGTGCAGCAACTAATAAAGTCCGTCCAATTTTTTGTAAAAAATATTTATTTTACACTTTTGAGTGTAACATTAAACATGAAAACTGTTGAACGTTCACTAATACCAAAGAAGAAGAGTACGTATCCTATTACCATATGTAAGGTTTAGCTTTTACTTGTTATTATTCAGAGATCTCAAAATATTGCGGCGCAGACATACCCATTTCAGATTTTACTGCTGTAACTCAAAAACCGTAACTCTTTTGAAAAAATGTTCAATTTAAATGTTGATTCCTACGTATATATATATATCTCTCTTTTTTAATTTGGCCTTCTTATATTTTCAAAATAAAAATGCCCCTTCCACATAGTGGAATTACACATATCACATATTTCAGATTTTACCATTGCTGTAACTCGAAAACCGTAACTGTTTTGAATAAATCGTTCAATTTAAACGTTTCCGGATATGGTCTAATTTTCAAATCTGGAATTCTGATTCTCGGAAAAAATTACGCCTTCCACATAGCTGAAACACATATTTCAGATTGTAACCCGGAAACCTGTGATTATTTTTAAAAATGTCCAATGTAAATTTTTCCGGATATCGAATTCTCTTGAATTCTGCCGTTGGATTTTATTTTTTTTTTGAAAAATTTCCCCCTACACCCCCTTCGGGGGAGAACTTTTTGAGGGGAAGGACACGTGTAATATTGGTTTTTTAATGGAACCAATTCTCAATACTCCTCTCTCAAAAAAAATTATCAAAATCGGAGCACGTTTACCATGCAAAAGTCGCGAATAAAAATAAAAACATGCAGACATACAGTCCAATTGTATTCCTCCTCCGTTTGGGAAGTCGGTCAAAAAGTGAACATTAGCAATGTACGATATGCAAATCAGATGCTTATAGGCAATAAATAAATCCATGAATCATATAACGCAACATTGAACATCGGATCTTGTGTCCTTTACAATCTATCCTATCTATTGTGTTTAAACCTTGTATCATCGCCTGGATTGTATATTCATCCCGATTTATCGCAGGATGTTGTACTACCCTGTTTAGAGTATGTGTCATTATTATCATGTATGGGATAACAACACAGTCAATTCAAGCTCTCGACCAGAAATCATTTTGGTATCTGATACAAACCTACATATATCTATAGAACAATTTGAATATTTGAGGTTGTGCATCTCTACTATATAGCAGCGGGCCATATTATTCAAATTGATACGGCATCGTAATCTATATGCGCCTCGGTTTATTAGAATATGATAATTTGTCTTTCGACATGTATATGGAATGGAGGCAGAGGTTGTGATTAATTTCCGGTATTGGTGTCGGTTAAATTGACTGGAATGGTTTCAAATTGTTTCATTGTAAGTTTAGTTGGAACGAAGTTATTTCACGCGGCTTGCTGTAGGACTTGACTAGCAGAAATCCTCACCTAGGAAAAACATGTTATGCTCCATCCATCTGACTTTTTCTCGCCGCCTCTCTCTCTCATATATTATTTAAGAGTGTGTGTATGCAAGTGCGAGTATATAGATTCGAATAGACAAGCATCATTGGGCAGTTGGTTGTATAACTTTAATACTAGATCTATGAAGTAAAATTAAAACACTATAATCAATTTCCACTAATATATTATATAAACATGATAGTTCATTAGACAGATTGTGCTTTTCTCAAATGTGAGGATTACCTACATTATGAGAGGATAAGAGCCTACTTAGATAATAAGGATGGTTAACATAAATCTTACTACCATCGATTGGGTCATTGAGCAGATTACCTGAGTGTTGACGTTTATTTTATTTGAGAAAGTCGTGGTGTGTCGAAACAATTATCAGGTCTAAAGAATATTTTAGTGGAAATTGATTAGAGTGTCCTAATTTTAATTTACTATGGATTTTCATCATGTGACAGCCAATGCAGTTATAACTATTATAGATAAATTAAATTCAGAATTTGTGGAAAGGCGTAAGGAACCTCGTTCCTGACGGTGGTCCTCCGACCGCGAAACTTTAAACTGTTAAATACGACACGGTTAAAAATTCTTGTTAGGGTTACCCTCTCACCTAAGATTGAAGTAAACAAAATTTTAAAATAATAGCTTAAGAAACTAAAAAACACGCTCTAACAGCAAACCAAACTAAAAATTAGAAAATAAATAAGATATCATTTTAATGTAAAAAAGCGTGGGGTGCTTGATGCATAAAATATGATGATATAAATATTTTATGTTGATAGATACTGGGTAAAGTCATTATTAAATTAATTTAGAAAGCACCCACATAAAAAACACATCAAGAAATAAAAATCAATGGGTTCGATCGTTTTTACAAAAAAAACACGGCTGAATTTTAAATGAATTTATTGAACACTAATTCTGGGACGTACTATATGTTCAGCAGCTATGTGGTAATGTACCTACCTGTTAATCAGCGTTAAGTGACTTTAAAGAGGGTTGAAACCACCGTGCTTGTACACGTTATGCTTATGCCCAAATGGATTATTGAAAAGCCTTAGCCTGGCTAATGCATGTTTGTAACCCCATTTATTACTCACAAGAATGATGATGATGATGATATTCTTTGGCGTTGACATTTTTTTGAGTTGTTAATTGACTTTCAAATAGGAGGTGGTACCTATATACAATTTCGATTGATTGTCAGCAATTTTTCATGTTTGTTTTGAATTCAACATCATTTTCTTTAAATAAAAAACAAATAAAGTGGAATGGAATTTTTTTTTCGAAATTTCAAAATTGTATCTATCAGGATTAAAGAAAAGAGCATTTCCAGTCATATTTATACCTAAATTGGACATTTCTCAAATAATTTTATGGTTCACAAGTTGGAATGGTCGAAAGTGTCGCTGGCAGAAATAACTTTTAACGAAAACCAAAATTGACTTCACTAGATAATAGACTGCACAAGTGTAACATTTTTTAAAATTATTTTATATAATCAACAGATCCATATTTATCGTGTAAATAGAGCTTAAAGTTTTCGGGGTGTAACTGTTTCTTGCCCATGCGTTCCTAGTTCCAGTGACCGTTTCCATAACTTCTGTTCATAAATGTATCTGAGGCTCTATGGTTCCTTGCTCTATTTATGATTTCTTATATTGTTCTATAGATAATATTAATTAATCAGTAACAAACTGTAAAAATCCCGATGGCCTGTAGTCAGCGGAAAGGTAAATTTTTCAAAATTCATTGAATTGAAATTTGAACAACTTTTTCATTGGTATACCTACATGTTATTACATAAAATTGTTATAGCCTTGCGGTTAGAGGTTTTTGTTTTGGCTGTTGAATATAAAGCAGACAGGGTTCGAGTTCCACTTCAAGGCTGATTTTTTTTTCGCCTATTTCTTTTCAATAAATATACTATATATTTTTTTAATCAGGGTCTATACTAAGATCTCCAGATAATGTAAAATTACATCAAATTTATATTGAGTGTTCATGTTTTATCAATATTTGTTATTTTTCTTTATTAATTTTTATTTTTTTACCTGTGTATTTGATGAAAAATTGCTTTGAACAAAAGTTGTAGGTACTGATTATAACTATAACCTAAAATTATTTTTAATAATATTTACAGTCCGGCTCTTTTTTGATAATTTTTTTAAATGTTTGAATGGTCGCCATTTTGAAACTACTTACCCGATAACGAACTCGACCGAGATATTTGAGAGATTGATTTTTGTAGCAAATTTGAACTTGATACCTTCAAAACTGCGACCTCTATCGTGTTAACAAATTTCGTAATATCCCATATATATATATATATATATATATATATATATATATATATATATATATATATATATATATATATTGATTTTGTATTCTTGACTGGATTTATAATAAATAAAAAGATGTTCTTGGGGATGCAGTCATATGACTGAAGCCGAGCTTTCGAGAATGTTTATTCTCTTCTTCAGGGCAAAAATCGTGAATTTAGAATAAATTAACCAAAAACAGGAAAAATTTCATATCCATCAATTTTGCCCTGAAGAAGAGAATAAACATTCTCGAAAGCTCGGCTTCAGTCAAAGAATTTTATTGAATATATGACTGCATCCCCAAGAACATCTTTTTATATATATATATATATATATATATATATATATATATATAAACTTTTGAACCAAATGTTTTTTTGGACTAACTTATAGACATATAACAACATGCCGTTGAAATTTTTTCGAAATTCAAAAGTGTGAACGATCGCAATGGGTATATTTCTATAAGAAATTTACCTAAAAATGTAATTACATATATTATAAAAATCATTAGAATATTGCGTCAAATATGATTGACAGTCAATAAAATGAGATTTTCTTTGTCTGTTCATGATATATTTTTACACATATTATTGTATAATATTGTAACAGATGTATCTTTAAAATAATCTGCACTATCATCCCTATGCCTAATATCCCGATCTATCTCGTGTTATCCCATTCTTAATTGCTATGTATATAGATAGAATAGGGACATTAACATTAAGGGTGAATCATCATCAACCCCGTCCCCCGTTCCCTTTTCTTTATCATCTATAAATCGTTAGTATAAGGGTGAAATGCACCAAGTCATCGCTACAGTCGTGAAAAATAAAACAACCCTTCTTAGATATATTTTTTAAACAGAGGGGAGCTGTTGCTGTTAGTATATAACTTTTATCAAGAGTCTGTGTTGGTAGTGAAGGATAAATTGACTTTAGATTAAAACGTTGTGTCAAGCGCAGAAGGCGATATGGATGCGGGGTGGAATTATGAGGGATGACAAATAAATTTTACACTTACATTTGTTGTACGTGATAGGGGACAAATGTCATTAAATATTATTATTAATTTATATTTATTAATTGTAAATAAGGGTGAGATAATGGATAGTCCGATGGTTTTAAAATGATAAAAAAGCATCTTACAAAATTGGAAACGAATTACAGCTGATGCGATATAAGATGGGAGTGAAAATAAATTGTAAATGAATCTTATGTAGAGGACTTTTTCGAATAGCTGAATTTGAATTTCTCTTTTTGAGAATATGTCAAAGATTTTACCGCAAAATTGGTAAGATCACCGCTAACGATTGCAACTACGTGTACCTAGTTTATTTTAGAGATCAATTTATTTTTGGTATGTAAAGTAGGTAATACTCGATTAAGTACTTTCCGAAATTGACTATTTTTTTTCAGCTCACCAAGGCATACAACAATGCTTTTGTTATATTTTTCTGAAACGTACTGTCCGGCCAGAATATGTATTAACATGTAAAAAACATGAAATTTCCTATTTAGCCTAATCATTATCTTAGGCCTCTAGGTGAATCTCATTATATCCATACTGGTGCTGTACCACAAACCATAAAACAAAGTCTGTGTGCTTTACCTACTACCCACTCCCTTGGAAAGATGCACACCTTTCTGCAACAACTAATCTCTCGATCTTTTTGACCGACTAACCAAATGAGGGAGTTATACAATTCGACAGTTTTTATGTTTTTTTATCGATGCTCACGCCTTTTAAATATTAACGAGTTCCGATTTTCATGATTATTTTTTCATTAAAGGGAGCTCGCTACCCAGTGATATTGTAGTTCCATTATTTCTCTTAAACTAATTATCCTAACAAGGTAAAATTTTGTATGCTTACTGAGAAGAGTATTGAGAATCCCGGATCACATAGGAAAAACAAGAATTCTAAAATTTAAATTGAAAACTTTGTTATTATTTTTTTATGGAAGATAAAAAATATTATCCGCGATTGTACAGTGGATTCCAGGCATATTTGTTCCTTGAAAAAAACTCTCTTTCTAAAACCAAAAGAGTTATAGTGGAACTACATTTTTCAGCTAACTATTACTGTACCCGCTACTGTTCATTAAAACTACCTCTAATACACTTAATAAGGGTTGTCGGGTATTATATCATATGGATCAACTTTCATACTTCACCTCGGGGACATAAACAGAAAAAATCATCAAAAGCGAACAGCTGGTAGCGAGGCCCCTTAATAGAAGACGTTTGAGAAATGGTCCCATTTAAAAAAATTGTCATTCAATATGTTTCTCCGAAAGGGGGTGGAGGAGGCAATGTTTTCAAAAATCGAAAATTTGAAACAACAAAATTAAAGAAGAGACCATATCCGGCAACTTTTAAATTGCACATTTTTCATTAAAGTGTGTCTCCGCTTCGTGGTGGGGGATTTTTTTTCAAAATTGGTATAGCGTCCAAATTAAAGAAGAGATTATATGTAGCATTATTTAAATTGTAAATTTTAAAAAATACGGTTTCCGAATTACTCCAGTGGATAAGTACTATCTTCTTTGGTATCAATGAACGTACAACGCTTTACATAACTAATGTTATACTCAAAAGTATAAAATAAATATTTTTCTCAATAATTGGAACAACTTTATTAGTTGGTGCACTGATAAATACAAAATAATAATAATTCTATTGGTGCTGGTAATTTTGAAGTTGTGCAGTTGTCTTTAGATTGATAACTTTTGGCACCAACTTCACCAGTACCAGCACCAATAGAATTAATATTATTTTGTATTTTTCTGGACACCAACTAATAAAGTCGGCCAAAGTTTTGGAAAAAAATATTTTCATGGCTTACAATCACTTTGAGGAGAGATGGTTTAATACTATTGCAATGAAATTTCCATACTTACTGACGCGGGTCAGAGTGGAGCCATGTGCATCCAGCTATAGAGAAATAGACGCATCTAATCGCACAATCCTTATAATGATTTTTTTATGGTCTACCTCTTATCGTAACCTTTCTCACCCTTTATCTATAACCCATCTTGCCTACACCACCCTGTTGTCACTTTCCAAGTCGTAAATTTCACATAGACACTGATTCCATATATCTACCAATGACGAAAAGCAAAAAAAAAACTGACGAAAGGCTCGATACAACCACATGATAGGACTAGACATAAGTGTGATTTACGATTGGATTCAAATTTTATGGCCACTTTACTTCTTATGACTTTTAAGAATTTTCAATGTTGTTGAAGTTACGAATAAAAAACGGGTCTGTAATAATTATTATTATTCAATATAGATAAGGAGAAGTTTTTTGTTTGTTTCTGGTGATCTGTTTAAAGATAATAAATTAACGTTTAGAGACTATATGTATGTGACATTTTGGAATTGATTGATTGAAGTAAGTCTATTAAGTTTATGAAACTTGAGCAAGACGTTAATAGATGAAATTAGAGAGTTAGTAGATCTATGTTAGGTCTTACTAAAATAAGTTTCCACTAAATTCTGTAGAAAGCATGATGAACTGATATGAATTTCCACTTTGAAGAAATCATGGAAAATGGCAGTATATTTTACATGAGAAGCAGAAATTTGAGAACCGTTTGGACCAAATATAGTTTTTCATTTAAATGACAGTCTCATCTTGATCAAGAAATAAACATGAAATTGCAAGAAGCTAATTAATAATTTTTAAGTTACTTTAATTGGTATGATTGGCTGATAGAGGGAGATGTGAACTAGATTGAGGAATCAGAAAATTAGTATAACTTCTGCACCTTCTCTAATTACCTGGATGAAAATTGACAAAATACCCTTATTCATATTTCAATATCTAAAATTATACAGGACGTGGAAAATTTATAACAATAATTGTTATTTTGAATGGAACATTCTATATTTACCTGTATAGATACTTCTACGAAGAATTTTATTCTCTTTTGAATTATATTAGGGTTCTATTTACTTAAATCCAAGGATTTTTAGAATTTTGCATTTTCAATAAAATACTTTAATTACGAGCCAAAGGCAAGTAATGACAACTTCAGGAGTCAGACATGGACGAACTCAATGTGTATCTCTTAAAGGCAGCTTATCGCACTTTCTAGAAGTTGGATGAGGAATACCTCAGGGCCAACACTTTTCCTAATCTTCATTAATTTTCTAGCCTCAATTGATATTTCTAGAGAGTTCACACAATTCGCTGATGACACCACAATACTTTGAAATCACATTACTCTGAACTGCATCCTATGATTGAGTATGATTTTGGCAAAGTATTAAGATTGGTGTAATGCTAATATGCTATCAAATGTTTTGCAGTGAAAACACGTCATGAAAGCTTGGTGAGGTTAGATTCCGGAATTCTTGCAAGCCACTCTTTATCAGACATAAAATTTTACCACTAATATGCACTTTTATTTTAGAAACAGTATGTCTTATTCACAGCAAATTTAAAAACGAAATTTACAAGATAACTCAATATAACACCAGACAACCTTACAATATAATCTTACCAATTCCAACATCGAATAAAAACTCTGTAATTTATAATGGAAAAAATAGACTCACTTACCCAGTGAGCTTAAAATCATAAGTGATAAAAAATCAAAAATGCCGTGAAAAACCTTCTTCTTACGAATGCCTTTTATTCATTAGATAAGTTTTATTAAAAAAACTTTTAGTATAGTGGATTTCAAACTCGTTCTTCTATCCGAGGGTTTCATGTTTTATTTATAGGACATGTGCTATAGATACGTGTAATACATTTTCAATTGTAATTATTTTCAAACTATTTTAAATTTTAATAATCGTTTTGTTCCAGATATACCTCCGAAGGGGGAATTTTTTCTCGAAAATCGAAAATCTGAGATGGCAATTTTTAATAAACATTTTTTCCTTAGAGTTTTGATTTTCGACTTACAGGTGATAAAATCTCTAAATAATAAGTACAAGCAAATAATATACGTGGGTAATAGGATAATTACTATCTTCTTTGGTATAAGTGAACGTTCAACGATTTTCGTGACTAATGTTACACTTAAAAGTGTGAAATAAATATTTTTACAAAAAATTGGACTTACCTTGTTAGTTGGTGTACTGAACAATACAAAATATGATTAATTCTATTGGTGCTGGTACTTGTGAAGTTGGTGCCAAAAGTAATCAATCTAACTGCAACTGCACAACTTCAAAAGTAACAGCACCAATAGAATTAATATTATTTTGTATTTTTCAGCGCACCAACTACTAATGTCGGTCCAATTTTTTGTATTTTTTTTATTTTACTTAGATTGTTGTGTTCTATTTTTGTGTGTTATTTATTTTGTAGAAATTTATCTGTAATATCGATAGGTACTAGTTATTGATTTTTTTCAAATTTTATTTGGACTTTGTCGAATTGAATAAGTCTGAGCGTGTGTAAATTCATTATTCATTTACTTTCCGCACACGGTTCAGAAGAATTCGCCACTGTATGGTAAAATTAAAGTTATTGCCAAATCTATGGATAGTGCTACCAGTCAAAATTAAAATTTCAAGGTAAAACTAAAAAAAAAATATTTGCCTTCATAAATGCACTAGACTCAGTCTATAAATTAGCTTGTCAAACTTCTATCACAACACTGCAGTTCCGTTCTATTATACGCCAATGTACAGTGCATTCCAATTTGGTAGAGACAGCCAGGTATGTATCTCGGTTGTTGTTGAAGATATAACCTTGCGATTCTCGCAGCCCTGTGTCACTTTTTTGTGAAGCTCAAGATGGCCTAAACAAATTTTGCCTAACTTCTATTCTTCATAAGTTACAGGGCGTTTTTGAAAATCCCCACTTTTTAATATATAATAATATCAAATTGAAAACTTATCCCATAAAGAAATTTATGCAGAATTCCTTGTTACACGTAATTTTCATTTTCGGGTTATAGTCCTCATGGATATACGACTCAAACTGATTTTTTCAATGGAAAACCCTGTATTTTATTATCTCATTGAATTCCTGTTTTTTCTTTCAAAATGATATTTTTATAGTATATGAACATAAAGTTTTTAAAAATGTTCAAAAATCACTAAAACATGGAATTTTTGTTGTTATGAAATAATCTTGAAGCCATTATAAAATTTCACAAAATCGCCAAGCACAAACACAATAAATAGCACACGTCAAAATTGATTATCATGACAGCAGATTTGTTGATCTATCCACAGTCACTTGATAAAACAATACTCCAAAAGGCAACAACATTATTTGTATCCTCTGTGACCTACTATAAAAATCACAAATAATAATCCCTGTAGTAAAATTTTTAAATCCATGGTACTATTAAAATTCAATATGTTAGTAATTTTACAACATTTTTGAAAACTTTATGTTTATATATTATTATGAGCAACAATAGAGGCAGCTTTCCAGAATTTACAGACTGCCCTTAATAATTTTAAATGCATTGGGACGTATTGAGAAAATTTGTCAATTATTTGTTAGAAAAAATGGACATCAAATTAAATTGTGTTTTGTTATGTTAGGTTAGTTATTGTTTGTGTTTCTTTCATGGAAAATTCAGAAGTTATATTCCGTCAATTGGATCTTTTTTTGTATAAAAGAACCATAGCCCACTATTAAAATTCAATGTTTTTGTGATTTTGGAGCATTTTTAAAAACTTTTTGGTCGTATATTATATATCGTTTTGAAGGAAAAACAATAAGGAAATTAATGAGATAATAAAATACAGGGTGTTCCCTTAAATAAAATCATAAGTTTGAGTCGTATATCCATTACCATACCCCCCCCCCAAAAAAAAATACGTGCGCCACTTGATTCTGCATAAAATTGTCTATGGGATAAGTTTTCAGTTTGATATTATCGCTGAGAAAATTCGTAGATCTGTGTCGAGTCCAAAAAATGTGAATTTTCAAAAACGCCCTGTAACTAATGGACAAACGAAGTTGGGCAAAAAATGTTTAGGCCATCTTGAGTTTCACAAAAAAAAATGACACAGGATCGCAAAAACTGCATGGTTCTATCTTCAATAACAATCGAGATACCTTGCTGTCTCAACCGAAATGGGATGCACTGTACCCTAAATAGTTTACTTATCCCTTCTTACTAACTACAAACATTCAATACACTCGAACTGTTTCCTATTCATGTGCAGCATATTATAAATAAACACTTTGGAGAACGCAAACACCTCATGGTATCGCGGAAGCAAATACAAAGCGCTGTGTATGTGTGCTAGGCACATAGAGCCTAAAAGCCATTGTGTGTTTGTTTGAATCGTTAAAAAGCACTTTCAAGCATTCTAGCCGCCAATTAGAGTAAAGCTGTAGGTATACAGGGTTCTGCATTTTATCTCCGGTCTTGTGTTATAGCTCAGTTGTTGGAATTGATATTGCATCTAAAACCTAAGGCATAAATTGCTCCTAAAATTTTATTGAAATCGCCCAATAGGGATCTTGCAAAAAAAAAAGTTTGTAAAAATAATCAAAATCAAAAAAGGTTATTATCATCAAAAACCCCATAGTCAAGAAAGAAAGTCGAAAACAAAAAATCTTTATATGGGTTTGAAATTTTGAAATGTTGTTATTTTGACCTCTGCTTTGAACGCGCTGCCAATGGTTGTGACGTCAGACCTTGCTTACCGAACGACACGATGGCGGACAGCAGGTAAAAGCCCAAAAAGTAATAAACGTGCTATTCTTAAACGTGGGTATAATTTAATTTTAGTGATTTGACCTCAATGTATTAATGTTATATTATTTATTTAATATGTTTGTGTGGTAAATACTTTGATTAAAAATGGTTGATGCAGGGTTTTACAAAAGGTCTATCAGATAATTTAAAGTTAATATGTTTATGGCTGCGTCATTCATATCTTTCCATCTGATCCACCAGAAATTAAATATTTAAGTGTGTTACAGTTCTTATATTCTGATCATGTTGATGACTGTTTTAGCGCATTTGACGGTTTTTCTATCCCTATTTCCAAGCAATCAATGATACAAAAATACATTACTATATCGAGTTCGAAAAGTCAGTGGCAGATTTGACTTTATAAATGAAATTTGGGGCTTTATAATACATTTTCTTACTTATTTACCAATAATTGGTAAATATTAAGAAAAAATGTATAAGCATTTCCCTCACTTATGCCAGAATCATCTCCTAGACGTATAAATGAATTTCCCGTTCTATTTTTTTGAGAGTTAAGAGTTTATGTACAGAATCTATTTTACAGTATTTTTCAATTAAATAATTCTGGATATATATACTTACATTAAAATAATCTTCACATACAAAAATAGCAGTATTCTTTCTCTTAGCCATTTTGATCGGCGATTTTTATCTTCAGATAGGTGAATAAAAAATTTATTTGGAGTTTTCCCAGTTTTTCTGGAACACAGTGGTACATTGCAGTACTTATTTTAAGTATTTTCCATTTCATACAAAACAAAACTAGCTTAAATCAAATAAACAAACCAAATATCACATCAGAATAACAAAAGCAATGTGCATCAAATGAAAAATAGCATGGCCGCGGTGGCTCGACTCGTCTCGACGCAAGGAGTGAGGTCACAGCAGCTCCCACGTGTTTGGCCTCGTTTAAATTAGGTTAGCGAGGATTTCAACTTCAATAATTTATTGTAAAATAGGTACTGCGATTTAAGGGCTGATATTTCGTATAGGGTGTTTTTATACATAAACACACATATTAATGAAATAAGAAAATATAGGCAAGTTCCCTATTGTTATTTGATTAAATATAGGTATATAATGAACGATTTTTCACCATTGGTTTTAAATTTAATTTATTGGAACTTGTGAACAATTATTTGCACAATTCAAAAGGTATGAACACGTCACATTCAATTACATTTTCACATAAGAATTCATGAAAAGTATAAAATGATTTCCTCCCTAAGAAGGTATTTAGTTTAGTTTTTCTAGAGGAAGTTTTCTTACCTCAAGGGACAAGTAATCTAGGCCACTCTGACACCTTCTGAGGCGCTGGTATGGTGGTATTAATTATATGCAATCTGTCCAAAACTCCAGTCCCGCCAGAATTCTTACTGCCTTTCATTGAAGACCAAATATATCCTTTTCAGCTGAAGCGCATGCCCCAAACCAAGATGGCATACCTACGATAGAAACGAGTGGAACTGTTGTTGCTGTTCTCAGCGTGTTCTGTGAAACACTGTTATTTAGACATCTCATTGCATAAAGCCATTTCGCAACGAATTTAACACTTTCGATGTTTGCGTTTACTAGTTAAATAGACTACAACTCTACTTGTTTTGTGAGCTTTGATAAGCAACCGGTTGGTACAGTACCACTCCTCCAAATTCCCGTACAAGTCGTCAATACCCCCTATAACACCCTCCAAAGTGACCACAGAAAAGGCAACAGTAGTGTCATTGGCAAAAAGCCGAACGAAAATAAAATATAATTACAATTAAAATATACATTAAAGAACGCTAAAGAGTGTCGTCAACAAATTAGATTGATATACATTTCGTCACATAGACGGGAAATTTTTAAATTTCTAAGCAATTTAGTTTTTTCATTTGAAATTGGACTTCCAGTACAATATTATAACATTCGTTGCGGAATCGAGAAACAAACATCTTTCTAAATACAATCACAGTTTAGAATGCATCAAAAATTATTTACAGGTAACTATTTTAAACATGTGTAATTTTTAAGTAATCAATTAAAAATATTCTTTGTTTGTATTTTGTTGCTGGTTATTCAAGCACTAATAAAGACTTATCTAATGAGCAACAAATTTCTGCTGGAAATTAAGTGACAAAATGGAAGTATTCTGATAGCGACACCAAAAAAATTAAATTACAAGTTTATTATTGGTAATATTCTTTGTATTTTGTTGCTGATTATTCAAGCACTAATAAATACTTATACAATGAACAACAAAATTTCTGCCAGAAATTAAGCGATAAAATGGAGGTATTATGATAGCAACACCAAAAAAAATTAACCACAAATTTATTATTGGTAATATTCTTTGTTTGTATTTTGTTGCTGGTTATTCAAGCACTAATAAGGATTTATCAAATAAGCAACAAAATGTCTGCTAGAAATTAAAAGAGAAAATTGAGTTATTCTGATAGCAACATAAAAAAATCAAATGTAAATTTATTATTGGTAATATTCTTTGTTTATATTTTGTTGCTAGTTATTCAAGAACTAATAAAGACTTATCTAATGAGCAATAAAATTTATGCTGAGAGAAAAAATTGGACCGACCAGTTGGTGCACTGAAAATTACAAAATAATATTAAATCTATTGGTGCTGGTACTTTTGAAGTTGTGCAGTTGCAGTTAGATTGAAAACTTTTGGCACAAACTTCACAAGTACCAGCACCAGTAGAATTAATATTATTTTGTACTTTTCAGTGCACCAACTGATAACGTAATACAATTTTTTATAAAAAAAAATATTTCACACTTTTGAGTGTTACATTTGTTACGAAAATCGTTAAACGTTCACCATTATTCATGTATGCTTTGCAAATATAAGAATATCGTCGCGGAAATACGTATATTATAAAGATTACCACTCTTTTCACTCGAAAACCGTAAGTCTATGGAAAAAATGGTCAATATAAATGTTGCTACAATTAATCTGGTCATTGATTTTCCATTCTCAGATTTTCAATTTTCGAAAGAAATTGCCTCTTCCACATAACGAAAATACACATATTTCAAATTTTAACATCGCAGAAACTCAAAAACGCTTTTTTGAAAAAAATGTTCAATTTAAACCTTTCCGGATATTTTGGCATATTTAATTCTGCCATCTCTAATTTTCGATTTTCGAGAAAATTAGCAACAAATTCAGGTGGTGTTAATATTTGAAAAAAAATCAATGGTTTCACTGCTATCTTATACGTTGAGATAGCAGTAAACGATTTTTTCAAATCTGGTTCGAGCAACAAAATCGGAATTTTAGCAATTAATTAGCGGCAACACATTGCGTGATATTTTGGGTATAATACTGTATAATACTGTAATATATTTTAATATATCCACCCACCGGGATATTTGTATTAGGATGGTTCCTATCTGGTACTGAATGATGAGCTAGGTTGCCATATTGAATCACTCATAGCTATTGTAGAATTTTGACGTAAATTTGGTTCTATAAAATATCCAGATAATGAAAGGTCCTTAAAATTTTCCTTGAAAAACATGTTACCAACAATATGTTCGTCTATGCTATAATTTCATTTCATCCATTAATTAACTGCCTTTAATGTCGATTAATTAGCCAAGAAGCATTTGGATTATAGTTGGCGGAATAATAGAAGTTATCAAGATCCACAAATCTATTTTTATCCACCTTAACCAGACCTCATCAAATTTGTCCTGATTTTAGCTTGCGCCCTCATTTTAAATTATATGCAGTTATCAAAATCTTGTTGATGAAACTTGGTGAATAGGCATGAAAACAGTTATTCTTCAAAATGGCGTCTTCCTGGATATCTACGGCATCTTGTTGACAAACAAAGGGCCATCCGTTTTCTGACACTTTTTTGATGGTTGAACATTTTTAATTTGTAACAATCTATCTGGTGAGACTATGTGGCTGCGAGCTAACGTTGGCTGATTTTGCAAGAAGTAAGGGCTTTTTCCATGAGCCAGTGAGAGAGTAAATTTCCCTAGAGCTGCGTCTCTGAAATGGTATATTTTAAGGTTTATTTTGAAACTTATCGGTGATTCGTAATCCACGATAAACTGTAAGTTCTTTTATTTGTGACAACACTTTCAAGGTAGAAAAGTCACCTACGCTGGAGTCTGGAGTACGAGTACGGTACCATCTATCTAATAAGGTTTGCAACTTCCTTTCCGAATAATTTGAATAATGAATAAACTCGAGTCGCCAAGAAAGTGTCCTTCTCCCAATATAAAAATTGTATCTTGGCGCTCATCTCGTTTATAATCCATTGCAAAAAATACCTGACTGCATTTTTTACACGTTCTTCGGGAATGTCACTGAACCGAATTCAATAAAATTCAAGGATAATCTAATCTAACTATAAGAAGTACTATAGCAAGTAAATAAATATATGGCTTGTAATTCACAATGTATATCAGCATGACGTCAGATTTTTTGCAAAGTTTTGTATAATCCATAATATCCAATTATCTAATATGGGATAACTATAAAGTTAGCAAATCATCAGATTCATGACTCATGACTAACAACTAAGCTACAGAAGAGGAGATGCAAGACCCTGTATAGCGTATTATACAAATTCTCTGTCTTTGTTTCGTCCTCCTACTTATTATGATCCACTTGCTATCTTTGTTATGCATGCGGGCGCTTTGCAAGTAGCAGTAGAGAACAAGTGTTTGCTGATGTTGTGTACTCGGTTGCTGACTAACTTACTTATTACTACGACTGGCAAGTTGTGGTGAATTGTGAATACAACTGAGTTCGCGTTGTTACGAACTGACTAGTGGTAGTGAGAAGCTCTTCTGGCTGACTATATATGTGTGTACGAGTACATCATAAATCTTGAACCGATAATAATGATATCGAACTGCGGTGGCGACAAAGATACATTGTTCCCACCAGTATAAACATGCTTTAATTGCATTATCCGATGCGAATGTGCATAGAGGCAAAAGGGCTTAAGCAGTGATTATTATAGTAGTAGTATGGGAAATGATGGATTAAGGTCGATTCATTATCGTGTGCTATGTATCTGTATTAAGTTATATATAAATATGGATTTAGAAAGTTTAGAGACTGGCTTCAATCTTATCTCTATAATAGACAACTTACAGAAATAAATAATGTTTCGTCACGTAAAAAAGTTACAACGTATGGTGTGCCACAAGGCTCCGTTTTGGGACCCGTGTTATATTTATTAATGATTCGATGAGAAGCGTCAATGCGGGAAGTCGCTGATGATACATCTTACCTTACATTTGATACAGATTTGTCTAAGTTGAAAAGTAAAACAGAAATTCGAATAAATGAACTCGGTAACTGGTTTAACCTAATCTATTTAAATGTAACAACTGCTATTTTGACTTCGTGGACCTCGATTCTTGGCCTCTGCTCTTTTCCATCTTCATCAACGATATTGGTTCCTGCACTTGTGATGCTTCCTGTCTACTTTGCTATGATCATATACAAATCTCAATCCGAAAGCGCAATGTTGCCTTCAGCAGACGCGTCTCTGCTTGTTGTCTCTCATACATGCTGCAGCCTAAATGCGCTTTCAGTGGAGAACCAGCCTAAGACTAAAATACTTCACAAACGTTGTCGCTCAAGCTAGCATGCAGAGACTATGAGCGGGATTAAGCTATATATTTGAGACATGTTTCCAGTGGACGATGTAGCTTAGGTCTACAATTATAGTCAGTCTTTACCTTAAGGACTCTTTTTTAAGGCATTCCTTAAACAAGCCACATCTATGAAACAGAACTGAGAATTTAAGGTTAAGGGGTCAACGATTGAAGGTCGACTTTGACCTTAAGGAACGTTTATGAACTCGGCCCATTGGCTGAGCATCAGCGTTATTCCTCTGTATCCGCTTCCTCTCTCTCATCTGATGCGGAAGCGCACTGCTTATTCAAAATCCATTCAATCGTGAAGCTGATGATCAGCCGAATTGAAAATTAAAGGCATCCATCTAATAATTTTCGAGGAATGCTGAATGGGGGTGTTGGGTAGGAAAATCTAATTCGATTTCGAGATAGAGAGGGGGAAGTAAGAAATAGTAGTCATCACAGCAACGTGTTTGGATTTGCGAATAATTACATTTCAGATGTCGTCGTCGTTTCGTCACTTTAAAAACGAAAATTTAATCCTCTGCTTGTCTATGCGACAACGAGAGAGGTAGGTATTTTAATTGGAACGCCGCTTTTCCAGTGGAGAAATTAGCAGCACCAAAGTTCTTCTGTTGAGGCGTGCTTAATTTCTACAAATCGCGCCTCTCAACTCTGATGGAGTGTGGCAGGAATCGGGAATTATATTCTTTAATAGTTCTCTCAGCACGAATTTCTTGTTTCTACACGAAGAAAATGATTGAGCAATTTATTTCGTGCGAAAGCTCGCTATCTATGAGCCGCTGTATCTTTATGTCCCAAAAAGGAACACGACTCGACGATGCGAATTTGAGACCAAAAATGTGTAATGAAAATAATAATTTGATGACCCAGTCGAGACGATGATACATTTTGTCTATAAGGCGTTTCACATTGAGAATGCAGTGTGACCGGGTATAGGCAAGGTATTTTAAATGGGAAAACGGCACGCACAGTGTTGCCGCTCTTTAGTGTTTGGTCGAGCCCGGTATGACAAGGCGCGTTAGTAACGAAGAGCTCCTTAAGACGTCACACTGTATTCTCATTGTGAAATACAATTCGTTTGAGAGCTGTAAGAAAGTCCAGTTATTGGACTTGAAATAACTGGTCAAGTTCGAATCGGGCTCGTATTTATAGGGTTCCATACTCAGAATTTTAATATAGTTTTTCTTGTAAAACTTGAATAAACGCGTATATTCTGTATTTTTTGAAAATCTAGCCACAGTAGTTTGGGAAACGAGAAGGGAAGAATGATGAATTTGAAAATAATTATTATATAGTCTAATGTGATAACGTCATCAGCTAGGAGCTTTTCTGTAACTTTTTTCACTGACCTTTCGTATTTACGTATTATTTTCAGTTGGAATAGTAGGTTATACAGAATTGTCATCAAATAGATTCATTATAGACGTCTATGCCTCTTGTCATATTTGTTATGTTTCATATTTAATTATGACGTTCGTTGGTAACACCAAACCAATAACTAGGTTCGTTTATTTATGTCAAATATTTTTAATGATGTATGTGACAGAATATTAGCCTAACCTAATAAGGAGGTAATCAACCGATTTAAATCAGTTTCGATTCAATGATTTGGCAATGTTGGACATTTCAGGGCATACTAATGTACCTGTGACGTAATACAACTGGTTACCTAAATAGACTATATTTATATAATACAAATTGCTATAAAAAAATAAATAACCCATACATTATACATTATATTATACATTATTCCAAATAAGTACGAAAGTTTTTAGGGGGTGGATCCTTGTCGAAAATTAAAGGGGGTCTTTTATGTAAACAAAAGGTCTTAGATCTTTCACGCTTCAAAAAATTAGAAAGATTTTTTTTCTGGAAATTGCTGAAGAGATGAAGGAATGGCATTTTGTAGGCATAATTTATAAATACTACGAATGAAGTCACAAATTGTGAAACAAAAAATGACAGCCACCTACTAGATTTTTTCGAATCCATTTACAGAAGATTGCTTTTTTCTTTTTTAAGAAGATATTGTTTTTACGGACAAAACAAAAGAGTTAAAAGAGTTTTGCAATAAATTGTCCTTTTCAGCACATATTTTTAAATTGATAAATTTAATTTCTTCGAAAAGTTCTGTTAAAAAATCGAATAAGTAGGAGTTGCATGTTTAACCTATTTAAAAGATCACAACAAACTTGAAGAATATTCACAGGTATCCTTTTTATTGGTAGAAAATGCCCACAAAATGCCATACATTCAACATTTCAGCAATTTTCAGAAAGAAAAATATTCTTTCTCATTTTTAGAAGCGTGTAACTTTCCAGGAAAAAGTCTTAGAGCTTCTGTTTACATGAAAGACCTCCTTTCATTTTCGACAAGGATTCACCCCCTAAAAACATTCACACTTATTCGGAAACACCCTGTATAACATTCATAAATAAGTTTAACTTTTGTCGACTAGTCCTAGAGTCCTAAGACTGCCACAGTTTCTTTTACTACTTCAGAAATTCCAAAATTGATAATCATACGTTCCTATCATCTAGGGTACATCATATTCAATCATATGATTTTTTTATATTAAATATATTATATTATATTAAATAATCATATTTATATCTATAGCAGATTTGTCGTGATGAAAAAGGAGGAACAGGTCATGATTTCTCTGAAATTGGTTCTGCGTGTCTGGGTAATTTATTGGTAATACAAAATGATTGAATGTCATTGAACTCATTCCAAATAGCTTCAATTCGGCTCCTAGGTGGTCGTACAAATTATTTATTGCTCTCTGCTAACAAGCTTCTAGCATTATAAAGTTTTCTTTTTAATTCTTTGACCTATATTAAAAAAGGAGGAAGTATATATACTATATGTTGAATATTAAAAGAGTTAGCGGAGGTTTTTTTCGTATAGAAGAAAGACGATATGGTAAAATACAAAAAAATATTGAAAATTTTCTAAAAAGTTCTACGGCTTACGATTTAGAGCAGTTGAATAGTTTTTTTTATGTAGTGACTTACAAAAATTTAATAAGTCTTCTGGGTGTTTAGATCTTGAAACCCATTTTTTGTTCAATTTCATTTCTATAGTGTGTTTCACACTGAGAATGCAGTGGGGCGTCTTATAGAGCCCATCGTTGCCAGCGCGATTTTATGCGGGGCTCGAGCAAACATCAAGTCATGTCTTGCAGGCAAATTGGGTTTGAATTTTATCTCATCATTTTTATTTTCAGTAACTGATAATAATAAACAATGAATTCCAAATTTAAAATTACAGAAGAAAATTGTACAGGTAAATTTAGAGAACGGCAGCTCTGTGTGAAGTTTTCCTATTTAAAATACATTGTCTTTACCCGGCCATACTGTATTCTCAATGTGAAACGCAGTATATAAATCTTCATCAACTTTGTTATTTTTTAAGGGATAGAAATATAGCGCCGCACTCTTCATTATCATATCAACTATACATCTCATGTTATGATTATTTTATGTTTTTTTATTAAAAACTCAATTTCTTTGCTTGTGTTGATTTGGTTATCAACAATTTCTACCTAATACAATGTGGGCTTTTGTCTCCATTCATATAAAGAACTAACGTCGCACGATTATCCTGTAAAGCTGACAAAGTGGCCATGAAGAAGTACCACAACTTTCTCTAAACAAGGCCAGGAACCTAGTAATAAAGGCAACACTGTCGTAGTCCTATTTGATTTGTCGTGGTCCGGGTGATATTTACTAGCCTGTTATTTCATGATTTTCTACCGACAAATCCAAACAGAGGAGGTATACAATTCGACTATCTGCTAATTCATAAAATCTCAAATCCGAAATCTTCTTCCCTCCAAAAAACGCCCCTGATGAGGGTGGAGGGGGCAATTTTTAAGGAAATTGAAAATCTGAGACGGCAGAATGAAAGATAGGGCAATATCCGGAAACGTTTAAATTGAACATTTTTTCAAAAGAGGTACGGTTTTCGAGTTACAGCGATGTTAATATCTCAAATATGTTTATTTTCGCTATGTGGAGGAAGCAATTTCTTACGAAAATTGAAAATGTGAGGCAACCAAATCAAAGACCAGATTATTTGTAGCAACATTTATATTGATTTTTTTAGTCCATAGAGTTACGGTTTTCGAGTTACTGCGGTGGTAAAGTCTGAATATGCGTATTTCCGCGATGATCTCTTTAAATTTCTGAATAATAACAAGTATAAGCAAAGAATATATATGGGTAATGGAGTAATGATATAAGTAAACGTTCAACAATGTTTGTGAATAATGTTACACTCAAAAGTTTGATATAAATATTTTTTTGGAAAAAATTGGACCGACCTTATTAGTTGGTACACTGAAAAATACCAAATAATATTAATTCTATTGGAGCTGGTACTTGTAAAGTTGATGCCAAAAGTTTTCAATCAAACTGCAACTATGCAACTTGAGTACCAGCACCAATAGAATTAATATTATTTTGTAGTTTTTCAGTGCACTAACTAATAACATAACAATAAAATTTTTTTCTAAAAAATATTTATTCGTTATTTGGTTGACCGAGCAGGTTATCTTTTGTTATGCATCAGGATAAGATATCTTAATATTTTTTTTTTATTGGACCGACGTTATCAGTTGAAGTGAAAAACACAAAATAGTAGGTATTAATTCTATTGGTGCTGTTACTTTTGAAGTTATGCAGTTGCAATTAGATTGATAACTTTTGGCACGAACTTCACAAGTACCAGCACCTCTAGAATTAATATTATTTTGTATTTTTCAGTCACGAAAATCGTTGAACGTTCGTTCACCATTATCCATGTATGCTTTGTTTGTATTTGCTATTACTAAAAAATCTAAGAACATCGTCACGGAAATACGCTATTATATAGGGTGTCCCACGGTCATGGACTATTAGAAATTTCTGCAGAATGACTAAAGCTATGGATCTGAAAATTTTATGGCATCTATAAGACAATTTAAACTATCTTTGGAAAATATTTTCATAAAAAATCACTTCCGGTTTAAATTTCAATAAAAAAAAACTGAAAGAGATAATTCTAATTTTGCACTTTGACACTGACATAAATGATTGGTAACTGTGGATACGGTTTTGATGCGTTCCAAAGTTAAGATATTACAAAATAATTGTTGAAAACATCGGAAATTGTTCAATAACTCTTAATCTGTCAGCTTTCGGTATGGAAGTGGTTACATCAAAAGAAAGGAATTTTAGTTTTGCATATGCTAGTGCAAAAAAATATAGGGTATTCTATTTGAAATAAGAAAGTTATTAACGTTTGAAATTAAGTCATCTTCACATCAATTTTTCTCTAATAATTTCTTAGGACCTTGAGAAAAATCATTATGAAATCAAAAACTCGAACTCCCCGTTTATCAAGCAAATAATAAAATGACCTATTTTCGATCAACTCGCATTTGTCGATTTTTTTTTGAAAATATTAGATAACTCTAAAACTATTAAGTTTAAGTATAGGGAAAGGTATATCCATTTTACTCATAATTTTGTACAGATTTGAAAAATGTAGCTACATATGGGGTATCCTATTTGAAATAACAAAGTTGTTATTACTTCCGGTAAAACCGTAAGTGATTTTTTTATGAAAATATTTTCCAAAGATAGTTTTGTCTTATAGAAGCCATAAAATTTTCAGATAGATAGCTTTAGTCATTCTCCAGAAACTTCCAATAGGCCATGACCGTGGGACACCCTGTATATAAACTTTACCACTGCTTGACTCAAAAACCGTAAATATAAATGTTGCTACATATAAGCTGGTCATTAATTTTCTATTCTCAGATTCTCAATTTTCGAAAGAAATTGACTCTTTCACATACCGAAAATAGATTTCAGATTTGCGTTCTTATGAATATGGGACCATTTCTCAAATCTCCTCTTTACCTTTTCCGTTCGGGGTTCGTCGGTCAAAAACTACGATTAGGACTCAGTACTGTATGTATTTCGAGCGAGCATGATTTGAGTGGGGAACGAAAGAGACAGGACTATGTACTGTCGCAGTATAAAGAACTATACCTACTTTATACTGTGGTACTACATCGAGTTTGTGCTGTGAGGCCTTTTGTAGTTCCAGTTCTTTCAAGAGAAGAAGTTTCTCTTTAAAATCACCTAATCTATCAGCGTTTTTGAGATTTTGATTTTATTCTATCCTTTTCACGGACACAATATAAATCCAACCCATTATGTTTCCCGTATATTCCAGCTAACCCACGTCATCGATATTTAGCCGATAACATTCCATTCCTTCCTTCTTGGCACTGTCCCAAACTTTTCTCTCGTTGGTATATCACTAAATTGAAAACCGTGTCGCCGATAGCCGGCATCCTCCTTAATTAACCAACCAGCAGCTATAATAATGTTGGCACTTAATTTCTTTTTCGAGATGTTTATCATAACTTCATCAACAACATCTGTCAATGAACAAACACACAAAACCCACCCTTTTTCAACTATATGTGCTGAAAAAAGATGGAATGCCTTTATATAGATAGAGATATGTGTAGAGTTAGAAAGGCCTACGTGCTCTAGAGTCTATTAATTAACCCACCCATAGCGCCGCATCAGCACATAGGCGTAACAGTAATATAATCTGAGGGGTAAATATTAAAAAAAATAATTTTGAAGTTGAACTATTTTTTAAAGTGGATTTAATTTTTGTCGTAACAGGATTTTTATAAATATAGACAAAATTATTATTACAATATAGGTAAATTAGGAAAAAGTTATCTTTAAATAAGTTTTAAAGCTTTAGCTCCATAGAACAACTAAATATATATTATTTGTTGGATCTGGGATAGATTATGGTTAGCATTTTTAGTAGACATGTCATAGAGTTCATAGGTTAGGTACATTTGTCAGTTGGTAGTTTATAGGGTTTCATCGAGAGGTGAAATCTTGTCTCGAAGGAAATTTCTTGTAGAAATAAAAAAACTCTTGTCTTGAGGTTTTTCTTGAAGACGATATCTCGATCTCGATTCGAGATTCTTCAAATTTCGAGTCTCGAAAACAAAAACTGTATGTTATTAGAAAATATTATACATGTGTATATAACATAAGTCTGTACCAAAAGATGAGGTAAATTGTTTTCTATTAAAAAAATTACGCTAAAAACAGAGCTATATGCTATGAACTAAATGCCACGTATAATAAAAAATCGGCGACTATTGTCCCGAAAAAAATATTGTTCCAAAAAGTGCAAATTACACGAATTCTTTATCTTTTAATTTAAATTTTTATCCGTGCAAAAATAATGTCATAAGAATATTGTTGGATGTAATACGTAAACTTGAACTAAAATTTTTGAAGAATACAATAGGAATAAGGTTAAATTTATGGCACTTTATGGCAGACTGACCCAACAGTGTTGTGTCAATTAATTTCTAAACTAAGAATTATTATTATCATTTAATTATTTATCATAAGTATCATAAAATAGCATTGTACGAGACATTAAAATATTGTTTAAATATACTAAAAATATAATTTGTGAATGAGTCAATACATAAACGAAAACTTAAATTTACTGAAGTAAGGATCCCCGCATCGAGAACCACCAAGCCCGGGAGTATGAAAAGGACAATTTGCTTATCTTTGAAATTATGTGACGAAAATATTTTTTTAACTTCACAAGCTTTCGTGCCGGCAGAAAGACTGTTTTCAATAGCAACAGTGAACATTAGAAAAGAACGGAGCCGATTAACATGAGAATTGGCTCAATTTCTACTGGGTTTGAATTCTTGGCTGTGTAACAAAGATCTATTTACCAGTGTCTAAACAATTTTTTTCTTATCGGTTAAGATACTTATTTTAAATAAAAAAATCAGGTTATCTATATTTTTCTTATTTCTATCATTATTTTTCTCATGTTTTGTTCATTTTTAAATGTTTAATGCTAATTTTTGTGTTCAATAAATTAAGTATTTTCTCAAGAATATGAAAATATGTATTAATTTGTACCTTTGATATTTCCTTTGTTATATTTACTATTTTTTATGCTTTGTTAATTTTCTTATGTTTAAAGTAAATTAAAATTATTACCTGACAATTTCTTATTTTCGCTTTTCTGACCTAACAAGAGCTGTGAGCTATTGAAGCACCAACATTTTTTCGCGATCGGAAAATCTCGTAAAAATTTCTCGATCTCGAAAAAACTCGAAGGGTAGTTATTGATCTCGTCACGAAAAAAAAATCAGTCTTATCTCGATCTTATCTTGAAATCGAGACCAGACGAAACGAGAAATCTTGAATTTCGAGAGTCTCGTGAAGCCCTAGCAGGTTATTTAAAATACAATCTATGAATACAATTTTACCGTTTGTGTTTTAATTTTGTATTTGTGTTTTGAGTAAAATATGTATTTTCAATAACTGCTCATAATGAACCACCAGAAACTATAACTAAATAAGTAACTTTTACAAAAGCTAGAATGACACACCAAAAAAATTCTAAAACTCTTTTGATGATAATAAATAGAATAAACTTACGAAAATCATATCAAACAAAATTCAATTGAAAACATAAAGTAGTGAGTGATTTTGGTTGTATGTTATGTGAAAAGCGTGTGGCAGTAAATTAAATATATTATGAAAAATCTTTTGGAAGCTGCCATCTTAGGCGGTGCTAATGACGAAAATATTGAATACGTGATTTTGGATATCCATGGACGTCTCATTTTTCGGCATCGCAGTTATGGGATATAACTTCCCTTGAAAGTATAACATAACTGAAGCGCTGACAACGATACTTGTCTTTGTCGATCTCACACAAATAAACAAACACAAAATGTAACGAAGTAAACACAAACTAAACAGCAAATGTTTAAAGCAGTTTGTTGGGTTTTCTATTTATATTTAAATTATTAAATTTAATACTAATGACACTTAACCAATGTCATCCAAAAAGTAGATTTCTTGGTAAGCAATTCCATTATAACGAAAATGTCCGAAATATCAAAATATGGTAGAGGCAGTGAAAATAACGTGGATTATATTCTGAGATAAATAAGAACAAGTGCTACCCTTGATAAAATTAACATTAAACGTAATAAAATAAGTCTCTAAGATTTGTTATTGTGTTTTATTTTATTCTTGCGTTTTTTCTAATGTTCTATATTTATTTAAGATAATCATATATTTTCCGAGTGAGGGATCTTAATTTCGAAATAAAACTCGAAACTCGAAATAAAAACTATTTAGAAACCGATGAGCATTAATAAACCTTTATACAACAGAAGAAGATCTTACTTCATTCATGTGTTCCTTTTGGGATAATAAGAGTTACACCACTGCCGCAACATCCATCGTCAGCACTTCCGTTCACGCTGTTGTTGATCCAGAATCTCCTCTTTTGTGTTCCGGATCACGTTTTAGCTAATTATAATCCGGTATGCCGCGCGTATATGATGGTGATAGTGGTTGGTGTGGTTTCTCTAGTACCTTGGTAACTCTCTAGACTTTAGAGAGTCTCAGTCTAGTAGTAGTAGTTGTTGTTTAACTCTCTAAAATACACACCTTTTTGGCTCCGTATTGTGGGGAGGGGTGAGAAGCTGCATAACCGCCATATGTGTGCTTTTGCTAATCTCTACATTTTGTGCGAAGTCTTCAAAAGTACTCAACAAGTACAATTGAACCAACAACATTTAGTGGAACAATGGAAATTTAATTTCTGTTTAAGTCTTCATCATCCGTATTTTAGTTGCAATTTGTCATTCGAATCTAACTCCATTTGTTATTTCTTTTATCTTGCATGACTGATCTCATGCAAGTGACATTTGTACACCAACTAAGAGAGTTTATAGAAATAGATTGTTATTCACCGACTTCATAAAAAAGGAGGTATACAATTTTTTTAAATGAATTTTCAAATTCTCTGTTAACACATATTCGGACCAAACGGTTTATCGTACGTCAAAAATAGTAGAATTCCTATGATGATCCTTTTTGCATTTGAAAGGGGATGCCTGATATATATTTCCATATTCATATAAGAGGAGTACTAAATATTGATTAATTATTGGAAAACAAACTTTATCACCAAAAACTGTGTGCTTTAAAAATGATATAAAATAGGAAATAATTTATTTAATACTTGAAACGTGCACACCCTTCAAACCCTATATCATTTAAATTATTGTGTAAATGACTATCTGAAAATGAAAAAATATAATATATAGGTCATTTAAAAGAAACTACCGATGACGGCTTATCCCGAAATTTAGCGAAGCTGTGGAAAATCAAAGTACGTCACTATAAATAGCCAATGTTCTACATTTAGTTTAGCTAGAAATCAGGAGTTTTCAGAGTTTCTGGCGTTTCTGTACAATATTTTCCGGAAACTTGTTTAAACTAAAATGGAACTTTTTATGAAGCAGTTTTAATTTCAAGATACAAGAAATTTTATAAAAATTCAATTACAAGGGCTTCTTTTATTTTCGGATTTCTGCTATTTCTATGCTTTAACTTCAGCATAATTGCCGTATATTTCCAATAGTCAGAGTTTAAGATAAAAACTTTCTAGTGTTACTCAAATTCAAATAACGATATTTATAAAAAACGGGACGATGAAGTGGTTGCAATTTTCAAATGTATATTTCTTAGAATCTATTTTGTATTATATCAGTTTTCAGTGTAATCTGTCGGAAGGTTATGGCAAGGAAAAAATAAATGAGGAGAAAAAAAATTGATTAACTGCATGTCATTGTTAGAGAATTAAATTTTAAAAAAATCTATCAAGATGAAATTTACGCAATAATTACCTTTAAATAAAGTTACATTATCAAAAATTTGCGTAGTTGAGGTCGTAAAGGGCCTTGACGCTACAATTCAGAAAAAAATTTTTTTCATAAATCTAAAATCATGATTTTCGACGTTGACATAAATTATAAGGACAAAAAAATCATATAGAAATTATAGAAAATAGTTATCGATAAGCGTAGAATTTAATATTTTCGATAACAGACTCGCTAATTGACCATCTCAAATTTTCACGCCCCAAAGGATGGAGCGATGCATAAATTTTATATTGAATGATTATATTAATAATTTATTCAAAAGCACAAGTAAAACCTTTTTTATGATTAGATATTTTATATAATTTTGATATGGATATATTTTCCCTATACATATCGAAAAATCGATTTAAAAATTAAAGTTCGTGAGGAGCGTATTGAACCCAAATTATACAACCTTATAAAATACTACCACATACATCCATGTGGTAGTATTTTATTCAGCCCTTCCAGAAATACCCTGTATAGGTTTCCATCTGTGGATTATGCTCGCAAATCCTGCACAGTCCATTACCGATTAAGTTTTTTTTTTGCTATTGCACCTCGGAAACCTCTATTCCCTCGCCTATTTTCTGTGCGGTGCAAACAAATTAGCTAGAGTGTGCCGCCTTTTTATATAGAAAGGAGGAGGGCCCTTCTGTTCCACTGTATGAATGTTTTTGTATGTGTATTACAACAATAGAATCAAGTGTGTGTTATGAATAGTTATTAGCTGTGGCTTATTATAAGCTACTTATTAATCATGCTGAATTGTTTTGACTAGTGTTTGAGAAGTTGAGCAGGTTATGTGCATCTACATATATATATACAAGGTCCCGATGATTTCATAGGGACAATATTGCTTATTCTTAAAGATAGAAGGATGGCTAAATTGAATAGAAGTTGCGTAATTTAGACTTCTTCGATAGTCTGTTTTGCAATTAAAAAACAAAATCAAAGGTTCCTGAAATATTATTAAGCATCTGAAAATCATCGATTTTGTTTTCATTTACTTTCTCAATTGATACTTGGAGAGGAAAGCTGAAATTTTGCATATGCATATAATGTACCAAGATAAAGATGATGGAATTGTTAGAAAACATTTTTTATTTTCAGAGATATGCTATACAACTTTTCATATGGGCGCCATATTTGGTTTTTATGTAATTGAATGAAGTAGGCTTTGATTATGAGGAAACAAAATAAAAATCTTAATTTTCCATGGCAATAGTACGTCACTAAAAGCTGAAGTAATTTCTTGAAGTAATTCTTTTATTTGGCTTGCGAGACGAATGTTTTTTTGAGATGTTTACATCTCATATATAAAATTTGCCTTTAAAATATAAAACAGAGACAGCCAGATATCTCGGTTGTTGTTGAAGATAGAACCACAGAATTTGATAGAACCTCGCGGTTTTCACGGTCCTGTCTCACTTTTTTGTGAAACTCAAGAGAGCCTAAACAGATTTTGCCTAACTTCTTTTTGTTCATAATTAACAGGGGTCCTGAAAATTTACACTTTTTAGACTCCTCACAGATCTACGAAGTTTCTCAGCGATAATGCCAAATTGAAATCTTATCTCATAAAGATTTTTTTGCAGAATCTGGTGGCGCACGCTATAATTTATGATTTTTTTTCAATAGAACACCCTGTATTGTATTATTTCATTAAATTCCTTATTTTGTTGGGATAAGTTTTCAATTTGAAACTATCGTTGAGAAACTTCGTAGATCTATGGAGGGGGGCAAAAAGTGGAAATTTTCAAAATCTTATGAACAAATGAAGTTAGGGAAAATCTGTCTAGACCATCTTGAGTTTCACAAAAAAGTGACACCGCAAAAACCTCAAGGTTCTATCTTCAACAACAACCGAGATACCTGGCTGTCTCAACCAAAATGGGATGCACTGTACACTATAAACATGAGACATAAACTGTTAGAGTAAACAGGTTAGGTTAGGTGCCTAAACTGATAAAAATCGCGGGATGACATTGACAGCAGACATGACAGATAAAAGTCAAGAATAAATTAGTGCTGATAACGAATTCCAAAAATTGTCATAAGTATAAATATTCATTTTTCTTTTTCTTCAAGTATCGTAGGTACTCTTATCCGAGTGTAAGTGATTTCTCTGATTTAAAAGTGTTACCACAGACGAGAAGATCTACAGTTTAAGGCGGATTCTGAACCAGCGATATGTCTTCAGTATAAATATTAAGACACACCCTTCCAGAGAAGCTGTAGTTTTCCGTTTCTTTGCGAGAGGAGGAGAATGCAATGCGATAGCCAAGGATTCGAACGCGAGCTCGTATAACCTCGTGCACCCACATATGGCAGTTAGTAAATGATTTGATAACTCTGAGAACTCTGAGCCAAGTAAGAATATTTTGAATGTTTTTTTATTGCTCTATAGGTAACATACCAAAACCAGAACGGATTTAATCACATAGACCTTTCTCTAAATAGGTGTATACAAACTTTTCGGAAAGTCCCGTCACCTCTTCCAAGTGCTCTAGGTCTGACACCGTTGAAATTCAATTTAAAGGTTACTTCTCTAAAGAGTTGAAACGATCAAAAAAACGCTCGCGTTATACCATCAATGTTTCTGCATATGGTAACACGAGTGGTAAGAGGCACCATCTTGCCGACATCACATGTCTTTGAAAGCTTTGTCTTCCACTTGAGGCAGAAAAAACTGGATTACTATAATAAAATATCTTTCGCAATTCTCAGCATTAGCTTCCTCGACTTCTTCGATAACAATGTACAACAAACATTATCAAGTTTGTGTTGCATTTCTTAATCATGAATCAGTGATGAAAATCGTTGCTAGGTTTGAAGAGAATATGCTGATGAGTTTAATGTTGTAAGTTGTAACGTCCAATTCTTGTGGACGATGACAAGGTG
This sequence comes from Crioceris asparagi, assembly GCA_958507055.1. Taxonomy (NCBI): domain Eukaryota; kingdom Metazoa; phylum Arthropoda; class Insecta; order Coleoptera; family Chrysomelidae; genus Crioceris; species Crioceris asparagi. The sequence goes on along the minus strand of OY293832.1, from coordinate 13,675,614 downwards.
ACAGAAATTTCAATCTAATAATTTGTGGATGATATCTGAGTCGCAAAATTACTTCAGAATCATACATCCTAGAGCAGCTGATGCAAGCGTTTAAAAGAGAAGCTTTTTTTATTCCTACAAAGTTCACCTTAGAATGTAAGGAAAATAGATCGATCCACATATGGCCAAGTTTCTTCAATAGTAGTGAGCAATAAATTACTCTGCCAAAAGGTAATACTAGAAGCGCCCGCCATCTTTGTGCGTTTTATATAGCTTGAAAAAGGTTCCAGTATAAATCACAGAGTGAAAGGAACTTATGTTCGGCATTAGAAACTCTTCCGAAGATATATTATCGGTGAGTGGTTGATACAAGGGTTTTTTTTCATCAGTTTTTTTTTTATTTTATTTGTAGAAACTAATGAGATTATACAGGTGGAATCATTTGCCGCTGTGATTGTGGTATAGTACGATCAGACAAATAACTAGACAACAACTTTGGTCTAGCGCAAAATGACAGGAGAATGTTTCATATGAAAAGGAACAACGTGTCCCTGTTTAAAATATGATCGAATCTTTGGGAATGAAGTTTTTGGTATATAGAACATTAAGGGCAGGTTTTATAAAGGTTACTTCAAACGTCAGTTGATGGATCGCCGTTTGAAGCAGAACCGCCTTTTGAAATGCTTGAGTAAACTGTCATTTGCAGTTTCTTCAACCTTCATTTGGGAGTTTTATAGTTCGGAAATGATAAACCAACCCATAGGAATCGAGTTTCGGTAGTAATTATCCTTATAATATCTTACTGGCCAACATAATATGCTCAAAAGCCTTGGATGAAACTTTGTTAACTTTGTTTTGTAAGTATAAAATAATTTTTAAAAGTTTAGAAAGACATAAATATACCTAGCCATCGCATTACGCTCTTCTTGACAATTTATGGGGGGATGAATAGCTTTTCAGGATTGATTTATATATTTGTTGACTAAATTTAAAGAGGTTCTGCTTAAATGTTTTTACTTAAATTTCGTGAATTTCATGTTTATATGCAACTTGATGATTAACGTGTCTGCTTCTTCCCATTCACAGAACGAGGTCAATGGTTCAATTCAATTCCATGTGTTCTGTGAAATCTACCACAAACACACACATCTTTTGATATTTCTCATTAACAAAATTAAACATCTGTGCCATTATTTTAGGCAGTTAAAGGTTTTCTCACCCAAAAGTTAATACTCAAAGAGCTTCTAATTCTGTGGAAAAACCACCACACAATATATTATTCGACGACTCAATTCCATCTAAAAATAAACATGAGATGTGAAGAAATTTCATTTGAATTCATTAGAGAATGCGCTAGAATGAGAATAAACATGATATGTATGTAGGAAGCAGCAGAGCAAAAAGAAAGATGTATTTTACCAGTTTCACAAATGCGCTAACATTCACGAGCTATTTTTATTAACTGCAGAGATTTATTACTGATACAAGAGAGGGATAAAGAAAAGTAGAAATACTTATGCAAAGCGTAATGAAGCAGTCTTTTTTGATCAATTACCGCAGAAGAATATAATCTCATTTTCAGTATAATAAAAATATGATAAATTTCTTAGAAAAACATATTCCCCAAACAATATTTTTTTTACTAAAAAGTAGGACCGACTTTATTAGTGGCTGCAATGAAAAATATAATAGTTATTTATTGTATAAGTGTCCTATTAGGCATATAAAACACGCAAGAATTGTTTAGACACGAGACCTCAGGTCAGAATTTAATTGTGGTAGGTTATGACTACATAGTTTCTATGACAAATGGGTTGTTTATTTATGTGATTTTATTGTTTATCGACTCCATTTGCAATACAAGTATTGGTAATTATTTACGATGGAAGATAAAACAACAATACCTCAAGAAATATTACAGGCTGCTGAAGAAGCAAGCTTAAATTTATTACCGCCCAAATCAAAAGTTGCTTAAAGAAAGGTGCTAGTGTGATAACTGAGGATGTGTTGCTGGCATACTTCTTTACATATAGTAAAAGATTGGCTGCTTCATCGTTATGTACAAAATATTTCATGTTGAAGACAACTTTAAAAGTACACAGAAACATAGATATTGCAAATTACTGTAAGCAAGTTAACTTAGTAATTATAATATTAATTCTTATGTCTCTTTTTCATGACTTAAAAATCCATGCTACGTGTATCACTTCTATGCGTGTTTTACGAGTGCTTATAAGACACGCTGTGACTTATGAGGGCTTATAAGACACTAGTGTTCTATTGACCTCATAAGACGTTTGTATAAAGACACATTATGCAATGTGTCATAATACAACGGCTGTGGATAAAAGAATATTTTTTTACAAAAACTGGACCAAATTTATTAGTTGGTGCACTGAAGAATACAAATGTAGTTAGATTTAAAACTTTTGGCACCATCTTCACAAATACCAGCACCAATAGCATTAATACTATTTTGTATTTTTCAGTGCACCAACTAATAACGTCGTTCCAATTTTTTGTAAAAAAATATTTATTTCACACTTTTGAGTTTAGTTATAAAAATCGTTGAACGTTCACTAATACCAACGAAGATAGTACTAATCGTATATTATTTGCTTGTACTTGTTATTACTGAGAGATTTCAAAATATCGCGGCTGAAATACGCATAAGTATTTTAGATTTTACCATTATACCACCGCTATAACTCGAAAACCGTAACTCTAAGGAAAAAAATGTTTATTATAAATGTCGCTACAAATTATTTGTTCTTTCATGTGGTTGCCTCAGATTTTCAATTTTCGAAAGATATTGCCCCTACCACATAGCGAAAAAAAAATATTTGAGATTTTAACATCGCTGTAATTCTAAAACCGTAACTCTTTTGAAAAAATGTTTAATTTAAACGTTTCCTCCTGTTTTTTGAAGGGAAGTAGATTTCAGATTGGAGTTTTTACGAATATGGGACCATTTATCAAATCTCTTCTTTTAAATGAATCAAAAATCGTCAGAATCGGAGTACCTTTACTATAATATATAAAACGCGCGCACGAACCAAAAAAACCAGGTAGTCGAATTTTGTACCGCCTCTGTTTTGAGGGGAAGGACATGTTGAGTGTCGATTTTTTTTTCAGTGGGACCAATTTTCAATAGCCTTTTATGATATGAAAAAATAATCGTGAAAACATGAACACCTTTACTATTTATAAGGCGCGAACATCCATAAAAAAAAAACATGCAAACTGTCGAATCTCCGTTTGATTTGTCGATTCGTCGGTCAGTAGTAATAATTCTAGTGGTACTGGTCATTTTGAAGTTGTGCTCTTATATGTAGTGGGAAGTGTTTTGGCACCAACTTCAAAAGAATGCACACGACTGAGAAAAGAACATGACACATTTTCTTTTAAAGCAACTGAAAACTGAAGAACTACCAATCCTGATTAAGATGATTTCTTATCACCTGGAAGTAATAAAAACTTTTAATAAATATATGTTATTATAGATGTTATTATGTCGTAAATAGTGAGAGGTTTTCTATTGAAAATTGAGATTTGGTAGTTAGTCGAGTGTCTTACAAGACAACAAGACACAAAATTGCAATAAACAACAAACAAATTTTAAGTTAAATTAATTATAAAAATAGATTGTAGGTATCGTATGTACTTAATTTTTATTTTTAAATAAAAATTCCATTAAGATCATGAATAACCGGTGTACTTGAAATTTTACTTACAAATATCATTTCGCCTCCACAAGCTTTCAGAGAGTGCTGTAAAAAGTTTTTAGTTACATAAAGTTTTGACATAAACGCATGCATGTCACACATGTGCTCTTAGCTATGATTCAGGAACATACATTGTAATTTATATAGAAAATAAATTTCTAGCTCATGAAAGTTATGACATTGTTGACAGGACCTGTTAAAAGGTAGGTCGGTATAACATTATGATAGTGAAAATGGAAGTTTGTATGTGCACAACACGATGTAATTTTATCGGTTATGTGTCTTGAGATGGTGTTTATTGATGTAATAAAATTTTCGTCAACATTATGATAATGCTCATGAATTGGAGTTCATGAAGTGGCCTAAAAAGGTCGTGCACACGGCATGGGTCGGAGCGAGTTGGTATATACCATTATGTCAAAGTTTATTGAATATTATAAGTTGGGTCACTCTTAAAATTTCCTTTGTCGGCAGCTCGAAAGTACGTTTTTTTTTTGATTTCTGCATAAATCATGCTCGCAGTGATAATTAAATTACCGGAGGCAATAATACCAATGTCAAACTGAAGCAATGGAACCTACAAGGGACCTCGTATATTTATGCAAGAGAAATACCTAATAACAAGTTTTTACCCATTTTCATATTTTCATATCTACTTAGTTAATATCTAATATCATTATAGCTTAATTAATGAATGTGTAATTGATCAGTTTCAGAGAAAACACGTTTTAAAATGTAAAACTACCTATAATTTTTATTAAAAAACCTTTACGTATTGTAACGTGGATAGTTGATCATGAACTTACGGTTATTATTCGTTTTAGATAGTATTTGCTCTGATACCTTATTTGCTATAGTTGTTTCAGGTGTATGTAGTTCATTAGTTAGTTCAAGAATTGCTAGATTTGTTCTTCAACTTTCCAGAAACTATATGTGAGGTACAGTCACAGTATTGTCAGTTTAAGAAGCTTCGAGAACATCATTAGAAGCGTCTAGATAATCATAGAACATTCTCGATGAATGTCATCAATTTACGATAACCTATGACTTGCTTAATATCATTATACATTTTTAAGTAAAATGTCTACGAAGCCTTATAATTTTAACTTTATAATTGAAAGGAAATTGTTGAGAAAGAAGAGAGAAATATTTTTTTTCTAGTATTCTTCTTTCAAATAATGCCATAATCCTTTCCGACCAACTGGAGAAATTTTCTATGTAAATATTCTCCATCAATATCACATAGTCAATAATATCCTTTGATGGTTCACTTAAACCACCAAATTGTTTATCCGTCGTCTTGTAAGGTTCAAGTTTACAAAAAAATTAAATCGTTATTCACTAAATTTTCTTCGGAATTGCCATATTCTACACAAACGTTACATGAATGAGGATTCAAACATTTATTTATGAGATAGCCTATGATATAAACCAGGTCATTTCCTTAGGGACATTTTATATTTCTATAGTAGTTTGTGAAATCTTTTAATGGGGTAACTTTTGGAGAAGCAGACAGAGCAAAGACTTGATCCCGTCGTTCCTATGTTACAAGATCAACAATCCATTGAATAATACACAGCCATTTCACAATATTTATCGAAAGTTATTGAAACTCACAACGCAGAGGACACAATCTATTTTCTGAGCTGGACCAAAGACACTTGCTGAACTCGGCGAGTCGGCGTATTTCTTAGATGTGCGTTTTGGTGAGAGTGACCCAACTTATAGTATTCTGTAAACTGGTAGTATTAGGCAGTTAATGTACTATAAGAGTTGATGCTGCATGCATGACCAAAAATATGATTTTGCATCATAGAAAAAGATGTTTTCCACAACATGAAAAAATCTAAGTATCTGTTTTGTCATTCATAGGTTTTGTTCGTTTTTACGCTCATTAATTCAAGTTCAATGAATACTCCAAAATTTCATTTATATTTAGTCCAACGTGGTTTGATAAGTGATGGTAAAAAAAACAAAAACCATATATCATAAATCTTGTTTCATATTTTGTGATATATATATTAAAAAAAACAGCAGTGTTTCTAGTTTCTATGCATTCTAGATAAATAACATATATTTCAACTACAACAATTTATTTAAATAAATGATACACGTAGGTATACATATTGTATAAATAATAGCGTAACAGATTGATTTCCATAGTGTATGTGTATAATTTCAAAATTCACTGAATTGTACATATCTGATTATTATTTTAAATTAAATCCAATTGTTTTAATTGGTTAATTAATTAATTAATTATCCTGCTGAGTCCTGCTCTGGGTTTACAAAGTTGATTCCTTAAAAAAATCTAGGATTTAAGTATTCTTGTGATTTTATAGCTATAAATATCTCTTTAGTTTTATTCAAAATTCTTGTGACTTTAGGAAATTGAAAGATACTTTTTACAAAAAATAGGACAGACCTTATCAGTTGATGCACTGAAAAAATCAAATTAAAGTGAATTCTATCGGTGCTGACAATTTGGCACCAACTTCGAAAGTACCATGCAGTAGCAATAGAATTAACGAAGGCCAATGCCGACTCTATCTAATATCTAGATAGAGTCGGCCGTGAATTAACCATATTTTGGTTTTTCCAGTGCATCAACTAATGAAATCGATCCAATTAGTCAAATTGTTGAACGTACACTTAGTATTCAGTGATTTGAAAATATGGCGGTAAGAATTGCACTGCAACTCGGAAAACCTTGATTTTGTTGTGAAAAATGTTCATTTTAAACATTACTGAAAATATTGTTTTCTTTAATCTTGTCACAAAGAATATTGAATTGATACTCAGCTTGATTGTGAAAATATTTCGAATTATATTGTTTTTGAAATGAGTATTAAAAATGTTCGATCTTGACTACAGAACCGTAGGATTTATCAAGAATTTCTTTAGTACAAATGTTTCAATAATTTTTATATTCCATTAGATTCAATTTTTTTTCCTCATTCGATGGACTTTTCCGAAGATACAAGCTGGAGCAAACTCTGAAATTTCGAATATGGGACCAAGTATCCAATGAATGGAACTTTTACCCGTTTACAAATATAGGATCTGAATTAAATTGCATAGTTAGCCTCTCCTGTTTATGTTGTCTGTCAAATATCTTTTGTACATAAAATAGTACAGAAAACAGTAGAACTCGGTCTGTTTGTTCGCGATAATCTCCGAAATTACAAAACGGATTTGAAGGCGATAATCTCCGAAATTACTAAACGGATTTGAATGCAGTTTTCACGGGTTGGTAGAGTTTGGCTTGATGCCGAATATCAAAGCAGAATATAGGCTCTATTTTAGACGTCAGAAAAGAAAGATGTAAAAACTGCAAATAATCAAAGAATAGTAAGAGAAAGAGATATTACTATACTATTGCGTGATGCGGGTACAAATATACAGAAAAACAGACGGACGCGTTATAATTGAGCCTATATTTTAAGTAAGACCTCTAGTAATATATCGGTGAAAACTACATTCAATTCCATGCAGTTTTTGCGTGATGCTCTTAAAAACATACCGACAGACAATAATTCTAAAAACTGTTGTTTTGGTTTCTGCTGCTCTAATAAAATCCCCCATATAAATTTTATTAAATATCTATAATGTACAGACATTCCCGGTGGTCTAGTTGGTAAGACGTTGGACTTCTAACCGAGAGATGGTAGGTTCGAGCCCAACTAGTTAAGGACTTTTTCCATACATGAAAATTTCCTAAAAAATTCCGGGGGCAGAAGGATCGTTATAAAAAGGAAAAAACTAGCGGTCGACATCACTTGCCCTTTACCAACCCGTGTTGAGGCAGCGTGGTAAGGTACGCCTCAAAAACCCTCTGATCTGGTAGAATGGTATGTCTCTTAGAGACATATCGGTGGTTCGGAGTCCACCTTAAGCTGTAGGCCCTCTTATCAGTTGCAACACTGTTAAGGCTGTGAAGAGGAGGCCTGTTCAGGAGTGGACGCAAAAAGGGCTGACGACGAAAGACATCGGCTTGTTACAATTTTATTATATTAGTAGCTTTTGAACGCGACATCGCGCACGTAGACAACTGCATTCGATTCCATGCAGTAGTTTTTGCTTGATGCGTGTACAAATATACAGAGTGACCCACAGATGCGGTAAAATGGAGCCAATATTTCAAGTTAGACCTCAAGCAATACATTGGTGAAAATTGTATTCAATTCCATGAAGTGGTTTTTGCGTGATGCGTGTAGAACCATACAGAAAGAGAGACAGACGCGGTAAAGTGGAGCCTATATTCTAAGTAAGACCTCTAAATACATTGGTGAAAATACATTCAATTCCGTTCAGTTGTTTTTGCGTGATGTGCCTACAAACATACAGACAGACAGACAAGAATTCTAAGAACTTTTGTTTTGGCTTCTTTTGCTCTAATAAAGAACCCCACATTAGTTTTTCTTGAATATCTTTAATGTACAGACATCAGCATGTTACAATTTTATTATATCTGTGTATAGATGTTGTATTTAAGGAAATTTACTTTTGTCTATTTTTTATAATCACTTTCGTGTTGAAATTAATGTAGTGTACATAATGCTAGTTACCTTCACCATTTTTGCGAAAAACAACACTTCAATAATTAATATCTCAAAAATTATATGCTATGGATATAAGACAATATTAGTAAAAGTACCTTCAAAAAAATAAATTAAAATATAGAATAGATGCAATGACCTATTACCACAGATAGACTGAACACTCCATTGATAAAATACGTTTTATTTGGTTGACAAAATGTTTTAGGCCAGGGGGGTGAGCTGTCAGAAAGGGGGATACAACTGTTTACGCCAACCCCGCCTCCACTCCACTGATCTTCTTCGCGTAGGAAATATAACGCCAGTGGCGTCTTTTGGTTTTTATTTGCGGTTATTGATTATTTTAAATTTATTCAAGTATTGTTTATTATTTTTAATTGAGACTTATACGTCGAAATAATTAATATGTACGTATAATATTTTTTCAAGTCTAGGATTTAAAAATGCAAACAATATAAAAATAAATCAATATCAATAATTAGGTATTATTTTCTCTACTACACCCATGACCCACGTTTATATGTCAATAACTTTCTTTCAAAATTCAAAAATAACCAAATTTTAATTTGGATGAGGGAAAATGCAGTTACGCGATTGGGTTTGACTGAAGCAGGGATGATTTCAACCCAATTTATTGTTTACAGTTCCGTCTATCTCTGTTTCTAGGTCATTGATTAGATGTGACTAGATTGCAATGCTCAGAATATTTTGATTCGATAGATCTTATTGGCTACAACCAAAATTTGATTTGATATTCGTATGTCTTGTTGATCTCCATAAATGTCTAATAGTCCATATTATCGAGTTTAAAACACCTTTATATACAAGTAAAAGTGATAAAAAACGTAAAGTAAGGATTTTAGGCAAATGTTTGATTTGTCAGAAGGACATTTCTATGATGGCGTAACATTATTGCAACGACGTCACTGCATTGCGGAAACGTTTTTAGAATATATATGTATATAACATCAGTGCTAAAATCTCAGGGGGTTTCTGTTTCTACATTTTGTGTCTCAATTTGCAGTTTCCTATGTCTATTATTATACACATACCACTATAACTACACATATGTACACACCATATATATACTGTAAGATTTATATTCCTCCTAGAATTCGAGAAAGCTTCAATTCTGAGATTGGAATACATATACAACAATATACATGTATGTATATACCTACCTTTTTATATAAGTTGTAACTTGTAATATGAAGTTTATTTTCAAATTTCAGGCATCTTGGTACATTTCTTTTCGTAATTGAGGTGAATATTATGCTGAATCGAAAAAGATAAGGAAATAATGTGTTATAGTTATGTGAATAGTGAATTGAAATGATGCAACTGAGTATCAGTTCCATGTATATAATAGCATTTTAGCAGGTGCAGCGTTCCATTTTCAAAGAAGGTACAATGTTAGTAAGGAGCAATTTATTGAAAGTTCAATCAATTCATTTTCGCCATTTAATATCGTCTTTTTTCAATCTTATTTTCTGAATATATAAGTCTGAACTTTTTTAAGAGATAATGTTACTAAATAAATATTTTTAAAAATATTTATTTCTCACTTTTTAGTATAACATTAGTCACGAAAATCGTTGAACGTTCACTAACACAAAAGAAGATAGTACTTTCAGCTATACTAACATAAGTTTCAAACCCCCATTAATAAGAATTTTATTGCTTGATAATCATTTATAGGGATGAACTGTATGTTGTAACCATCATCCAATAATACCTTATACTACTTCTGTAAAAAACGCAAAATAAAGTATCAGCATTATTTTGAAAGCTTTCTGAATATGAAAACGAAATATCGTGCTTTATTAATAAGATATTTAATATAAGATCCTCATTTCATTCTATAATCAAAAATAATTCCCCGATATGTTCAACTTACTAATCTCTTGAATTTGTGACCATTTATCATTATTTCAAAATAACACTGTTACAGCAATTAACGAAAGTCATGGAAACTGTTTTATGTAAATTTAATTAATCTTTTCATGTGTACAAAAGGCATTATGTGTCATCTGGCAGGTCAGTTAATTAATCGTTGATGTATAGAAGAAAAAAGAAAGGCCCTAATTTTGTGCCTTGAGGGACACCCGATCTTATTGCACTAAAATCACTGACCATGCCATTGATTTTGACAAGTTGCTGGCTATCATTTAAGTAGCTTGAAATAAGTCTGGAAGCATTTCCTCTTATACTATAATTATAATTTTTAATTAACAATATTGAACGATCAGCAATATCAAAAGCTTTGGCTAGATCAAGATATGTTATAGCAATTGGCTCATTTTTATCGATTCATAAATTAGGTTTGTGATAAAAATTTAATGCATCTTTGGTTCCTATTGCTTTTTTGTTTAAATAAAATTTCTGTCAAAACAGAGCTCAATTTTTCCAATTTCTAACAAGATGGCAGCCAATTCACATTATGACATTACTTTTGTCCCATCCTGTATATATATATCTTTACTCATTCACTGTCCTTTATTTACAGGTTATGCTGACTCTGTCACCGTCCATTTCGAGAACAAAGATGGCGGTTTCTTTATCCGCCAACAGCCGAGACAGCAATATGCTATACCACCACCACCCCCAGAACCAACGGGTACCGGTTCGACGGCTGGTGGAGGCGGCGGGGTACCCTTGTCGGTGGATAGATTTGCTGTGTTTCAAAGCTCTCAGCCGATTTCAGTTCGCGCTACATATGGACCTTTCAGCACTAAACAGACTGTACCAGCTAGGTATATTGTGCCCGATCCATTGCCACTGAATACATCAGGTAAGAAAATTAAAAGAGTGTGGAGTTTACACTACATCTGTGTAAAAGGGGCGAGTACTTATATGAGAATCGTGATACACTGCAACATGAGTCACTCGCCATCGCCTCGTAGTGACATTATCCATAGGTATTATGGAATAAATTCATCTTTAGCGTTATTATGTATTTGTTTAAAAAATCCTGAAATAGGTCGATTTTGATTCTCAATTTGACAATCGAATGTATGAAAATATTACCCCCATCTCACACCCCTCTGAATTATGAGCACCCCCTCAAAAAAATTAAATGAGAAGGGGGTTATGTGGCACGTTGTTCAAAAAGGATTTTCTTTCTCTGTTCAGCAATACTAAGTTTTTCAAATTTGGTGCAGTCATGTGAAATTTGATACTTTAAGCAGAATGAAGGAAATAATGTCACATAATGTTTAGGAAGTATTTTTCAATCTATTTTACAGTTAAATTAATTGTTGAAAATGTGACTCAGCAAGGCGATCTTGGAATTCTCGTTTTTCCCAGTAGGTGGATTGGAAGAATTGGAACAATTGAATGGCCGCCAAGATCCCCCGATTTGACTCCTCTCGATTACTTCTTATGGGGTTATTTAAAATCGAACGTATATTCTAATAGACCAGACAATATTGCAGATTTAAAAGTTAGGATAACGGAAGAAATTAACAACATAACCCTTGCGATCCTACAAAATATTGTACAAAAATTCCAAGATTGCCTTGCTAACTGTAAAGAAGTAAATGGTGGTCGTTTTGAACATTTAATTGAACTGTAAAATAAATTGAAAAGTACTTCCTAAACATTATGTAACATTATTTCTTTGATTTCACTTAAAGTAACAAAATTTACATATTCAAAATAAATTTACTCAGGTATGATTGTACCAAATTCATAAAACTTACTATTGCTAAATAAAGAATGAAAATCCTTTTCGAACAAGGTGCCACAAGAACCCCCTTCTCATTTAAAATTTTTGAGGGGGTGCTCATAATTCAGAGGGGTGCAAGAAGGGGGTAATATTTTCATACTATAAAATGTCAAATTGAGAATAGAAATCGACCTGTTTCATTTTGTTTTTTCAATCAAATACATAATAACGTTAAAAATTAATTTATTCCATACTTATGGTTCGCACTGTAAGTATACCTAGAAGCGAATATTGTATCACGCTGTATGTTTCGCCCTTTTTTTGCTCACATTTAGGATACATTTTTGCGGCACTTGCTTTAGGTAAATGTTATTTTCACATGATTGACGTTTGGCCTTGCATTGTTCAAAGTGTATAAAAGTAATGGAATATCTCAGGTGATAATTATAAAATTTATTAGAAAATTTACATATTCTCTGAAAATTTTAGCTCTCTATCTTTCACGGTTCATTAGATAGAGCCCGCTGACGGACGGACGGATGGACAGGGGAGTCTTAGTAATATGGGCCCGTTTTCACCAATTTGGTGGGGAACCTTAAAAGTACGTAAGGACGTGAACTGTTTGTATCAATTTTATGTCTGACTTACACCTTAGTCGGAGCGTACGTAGAGTATCTAATTGGCTTGTCGCACTAGTGAAGTAATGTAAATCATGGTTCGGAAAAGTAAGCTACTTAACTTACTAGAGTGTTATCTTTTGTCAAGGCTGTGGATAATAAATAAATAAAAGCCGATGAGCGATTTTGTGAAATTTTGTCAATAATTTAGAGAAAGGTCTTGTTATCTCGAAAGGAACCATTTTTCCAAAAATAAGCTTTTAGTAACTAATGGGTGCCAACGGGACCATACTATTATGCCGATGTCCGTCCGCCCGTATGTCTGTCAGCGGGCTATACCTATGCCATGAAGTGTAATATGTAGACACTTGAAATTTTCACAATAAGTGTTGCAATGGTCGCTATGAAACAAATAAAAATGGAATATAATAATAAAAAATCTGGTGTGTCCACTCAAACGACTTTCCTACCGCTAGCAGGCAAATTCCAGTGAATGAAAATTTTTCCACTACCTATTACAATACTTTCCTTACATAGCGACGATAATAGATGTAGGAGAGTAAAAATCCTCTGGTCAAATCTAGCTGCCACTCATTTTTTTCAGCATGTCAAGACAAACAACAATGGTCATGTAACATTTTTTCGCATGATGAAACGTTTAGCCAGAATCTGAAGAAACATGTGGAAAATACGGAATTTTATTTAATCATAACTTTTTTTGTGCTTTTTCTCAGAGATGGCACTATATGTGGGTGGTAGAGGGCTCTCAGAAGAATACTTTAGACATGTTTAATCAAAATCGTTACAGCCGTTTTCGCGCTATAGTCTTGAGCAAACCCCTTTTGTTATCTATAGCTCAACACCCAGTGTATATAGGATTCTTATTCAGTGCCACCGGCGAGTGATATTGGTACCAAACAAAATAAAAAAGAAAGCAACAAAATACACCGATCCGTTCCCGAGATAATGCTGTCACAGACAGACAGACAGACAGACAGACCAATGGCAGAAAATATGTTTACTAGACTTAAAAAACTCTGAAACGTCAACATTTGTAAAAATCTCGATACCAAAAATTTCACACGATTACAATACTTTCTTTATACAGCTAGAAAAGTAAAAATGGGAACACACCATTCAAAAACGCGATTTTTTCGCGGATTTTTTCATATGTGATTTCGACTTGCACTTGTTCGATTTTTTATTCTAGAGAAATTGCTTTTCAAAGTAATCATAGTATATACCTCAAGGAGAAAAAAATGTAAAATCATATAAAATACCAAATTATGACCTTAGTGACCACACTTAGCGTCCTGGATCTATGGATTCTGATAAATCCTTGAGACACACCTATCCACTCTCGCTTATCCCCCATTACTTTGAGCATTCAAAGTGACAGCTCCGTATTCTAACGCACGTTCGGCTCATCACATGTTCCTATTTTACTGCCGACCACGTTCTGAAACGAAAACCAACTCAACTCTGATATGAGCGCATAACGATATTTTAACGATTTTTCGGAATAACTTAGCAGTACTTGAATATTAATGCTTAATGCTTCAAACGCAGTACTTTTTGAGAATAAAGTATTTTTCACTTTCAAATATCAATATTTTTTATAGGTTTATTTCATGGTTTCTCATTTTTATTATTTTTTGGGAAAAACATTTCAAACAGAAGTTCTAGATACAGATTATAACTATAATAAAAATATATTTTTGATGAGATTTAGTCAAGGGTTTCTTTTTTCAAAGTTTGATCGGCTGCCATTTTATAATAATAATAATAATCTTTATTCAGGTTAACATACAAATCTTTATTAAAAAAATAGTATGCTAATAGATTGTCTGACTTAGAAAGTCCAACAAACCGCTACCGAGATGTAAATAGCATCTGTGTGTAGACCTGAACTTAATAATGTATTAAAATCTACAAGCTTAACATAATGTAAATATACATAATAATATACAATAAATAAACAAATAATAAAATTAAAATGCAACAAAACTATAAATACAACTACAAATGTTAAGAAAGACACATGATATAGGAAGTATTAAATATTAAAACAGATTTCTTAAATAATATAACAATATCTATGTATATCAAATTATTTAAAATCCAACTCTTAATATGAAATTTAATACGCCCTCTAGAGAAGTTTGATTTTTTTAGATTGTTATCTAATCCATTGTAGGCAAGTTTGGATCGATATAAACTAGTTTTTTGACCAATATTTAATTTAGTTTTATTTATTTATTTATTTACCTGGAAAAACATAAAGTCTCGTAGAAGGTATCGGTACCTGTGCACGTGTCCAGTAAAATGAATGTCAAGATAATATATAAGGAACTTAATAACGAAAACTTAAGATTAAGGAGCATTATATAGGTACCTAATTATCCTTTTAAATTAACCTACAATAATCATATTTTGTATTCCTTATTAGTATTAAGTGCCCATTTATAATGAACGTAAGACGTAGGGCTACATAACGCATAAGATAGACGTAACATTTTTCTATTTATAATGAACGTAAAAACTTAGTTGCTACGCATGCGTGAAATAATTTGACGGCTATCATCTGGGGGTTTTCTCTGGTGTATGTATACTAATTTTAACGCCATGGAGTTGGAAATGCAGTTATTGCTTTTGTTATTAGCAATGCGTAGAGTACAAAAAAGATATTGTGTAAAAAAACCTAGGCGGTGGAGTGTGCGTCCAGTAAACAGGGATCAAGAAAAGAAAGGTGAATATCGACGTTTAATTCTAGAACTAAAACTTCATGACGAAGAATGATTCTTGAAATATTCAAGAATTGAACCGATAATTACCAACCGAAAAATTATTCAACCCAAGAAATCCAAATCCCCTAAAAATGTTCCTAAATTTCCCATAAGCCGCACGTAAAGTTGAACATTGTCCAACTTTATGTCCGCCTAACGTTAGGCCGTAAGATCTTACAGTCTACCGTAACACATAAGTGTTACGTTGGCTTATTGTGAACGATCCCACTTATTTTCGAGTGTTCAACTTTATCCATTACGCATATCTTACGCCTTACGTCCATTATAAATGAGTACTACTGTTATCAAAGATCTGATTTTACTTTTAATTCAAGTTGAGTTATCAGATAGTTGCTTAAATTCATTTGGTAGCCTGTTGAAGTATAAGATAGCATTATAAATGTTTGATTTTCTTCCAATTTCCTTATTAACTTTCGGTAGACTCTATTTCTCTTTGGGAGATTAACATTTTCACATAAGTTTTTACATTTTCTATAATTATATGTTAACCGCTTTAGTATATAGCTTAATATACTTAACATTATTATAGTCTCAGTATCTACATTACCAAAATCTTCCGAATCAAATATAATTTTCAAAAGTCTTTTTGTATAGAAATAAGTGGGAGTAAAGCATTTTCATATGCAGAACTCCAACCTATTGTGGCGATACTGTGAATGATTGTAGAGGTGAACCTTTCAAACAAATATTTATAGTTTCTGGTAAAATATTAACACTATTCACAAATGTAATATACAGAGATTTATTTATATATTTATCGTTAACTGATTATCTGATATCCGATTAGTTACATATTCTAGACTAGCATTCATAGTTGTCTCAGGCTCATTCCATGTGTTCTCAGAGCATAATATTACTATATCATTGGCTTAAGAAATATTAGTACAATCAGAAACACTATCGAGACAGTAATAATATATACGAGAAACAAGAGTGGGTCCAGAATAGTCCCTTATGGAACGCCCACATTTATACTTTCATACCTACTAATATAATCACCAATTTTCACTCTCTATACTCTGTTATTTAAATAGTTTTCAAATAGTTCATGACGCTTGCCCCTAATACCTATTCTATGAAACTTATTGAATAGCGAGTAATGATTTACAGTATCGAATGCCTTTGCCAAGTCTATAAATGTAGCCACTACGGGTTTACTTGAATCCAGATTACTATATGTAATCTGTTATACATGAAATTGCATCATCATCACATCCTATTCCCTTACGAAATCCAAATTGTTTACTGGATATTAAATTAAATTTATCAAAAAATTACATTAACCTATTTATTTGCAAACATCTTTTCAAACATTTCAGCCAGATTTGAGATTAAGGAAATTGGTTTGTAATTATCAACTAATGTTTTATCTCCTGATTTAAGAACAGGAATGACTTCCGTATTTTTAAAATGTTCAGGCCAAATGCCAAGATTAATACATTTAATTTTGAAAATTTGTGAGATTGGTCCACATATTAGGAATTTTATAGCTTTTAGAATAGGAGCATGTCAATATCACCAGCTTTATTTTTTAATCTATCAATAGAAAGTGAGACTTCTGAGGAACTAGCTGGATTCAGATAAATTGATTACAAATTATATTTGTTTTTACATTTCTTAGCTGTCATGTTGTTTTTTTTTCGCTAATATAGAACTAATTGTACAAAAATATTTGCAATACTAGTTTTATCTTTATCTAGAATCTCAAATAATGTCTGTTATACTGAAGCCCAAATTACGTATATCTTTATTATTTATTAGAGTGATGTCATTTTATGTTATTGATAGAAGTCATCTATGCATTTATATATTTCATGAATTTTCAAAACAGTTGGTATAACTTTATATAAATCATTAATGTCCCTCCCAGAAGCAGTGACCTACTTTGTCAATATCAATACTCAATATTATTAGTGATTGCTTAAACGAGATTTAATTGTGAATTTAATAGTTTCTTCAATAAGTTTATAAATGAGAATTGATATATTGTTTTGTTCATTTTGAGTTGAACGTCTTTTATTTATTCCAATGAGAAAAATGGACTGACTTTATCACGTTGCTTTCCATCTCAAAATATAAATCTGTTCTAAATTTAATACTTACCTATCAGATGTTTAATTGAGAAATACAAAATCACTTCTATTAGTACAGTTAATTTTAAGCTGAGCAGTTTAGATAAGATAGAAGTTTTTTGACCCCAACTTCCAATGAGGAATGAATTATTGAGTTCGGCGCACATTTTCTTTTAGCAAACAAACATATACGTACGTGAACATACAATCGATTTGTATGGGTCTTCCTTCTGGAAAGGCATTCAATAAAATAGAAATCAAATATGGCAATCAGATTTATAGAGTCCACTCCAAACGGCAAAGATAAAAATGGAAAAATTATTTTCGACTTTCATTTGATTATTTTTATTTGTGTTTTTTTTCAATATTCATTTAATTTGTATTTAGGTTATTAGATAGAGTGGCAACACTCTTGCACCCTCGAAAGACCGAAAATGTAAACTTTAAATTTTGTCTAGAAATTTCAATTTTAAAAGTCGGTAACGTAATCACATAAAATTTTCGAATAAAAAAATACACTTCTACTATCCGAGAAGGGGGAGGGTCATTTTTTCAGATTTGGATAAGTAAATAAAATAGGTGTAATATTGCTATAAATAATGAATGTATTCTTATTACCTGTTAAGTCAATGCAACATTTGACAGCAATAATATTCACACATAATAAATAAAATTGGGTGCCTCTTATGTTATATATGTTAAATTCAATTCCATGGTAATTTTTTTAAACGATTTTGTAGATATTTCAAACTTATGTTTGTTGATTTGTTTATGTTGATTTGTATCTGAAAGGACAAATAATAGATTACCTGCTTTAATTGAAATAGGTCAAATGGACTCAAATATACCAATTCAATTAAAATTCAATTCAAAGCTTTGTCTACATCTCCAGCAATTTATCTCTTTTTTGCATTTAAAATAAGAATTACCAAATGATCCAATATATGAACAGTCTGAAAGTTATAAATTTACTTACAGTTATGTCCAAAAGCATTAAAATATCCAACAAATATTTTTATGGTCATAAAGATATCTAATATATTTGTTATACATTCAGGTTCACGTAAATGTATTTCTTTCAATGTTAATCTATAAAATATTTCTTGAAAAAGTGACAAGTGATGTTTATATCAGATGATATAAGTAAAGACATGCGAATATATATCCGTATTGTAACGTGGATAGTTTATCATGTACTTTCAGTTATTCTTCGTCTTAGTATGTGTTTGTTCGAAGTGTAACGTGGATAGTTTATCATGTACTTACAGTAATTATTCGTTTTAGTAGATTTTCGTTCTAATTCCTTATTTGCTCTTGTCTACTTTTTTCTTGATTTTCTAGAATGTCTTTTATATTTGTTTGTTGTTCCTCTAACACTCGTCTTATTCTTCTTTTCCTGTTGTTCTTCTTTATCTTGTTGTCTAATTGTTTCCTTTTCTTGTTGTGTAAATCTTTCTTGTTGTCTAATTCTTTCTAGTTTTTCGAAGAACTTGCATCACATCTGCTATAGTTGCCATTTCTTCGTAATCTTTCGATCTGATCTTTACCATATATTTTCAGCAAAAATCGAAAAAAAACTTTGTGGGCTGAATTCACTTGCCTAATACTCTACACCTTTCACAGGACCTTCTGTAGTAGTACAACTGTCACAACATGTCACTTTGACTATCGCGTACTGCTAGTGGGGATAGATTTTTTTCAGCAAAACTAGACTATTACGAAATTCCTTTTGGCCTTGTATAAGTAACCCTCAGGTTTAGATTCTGATAAATACACAGTGACGATCTCATTATGATTTTCATAAAAAAGTTACCATATCTTACGAACTAGGTATCAAGTAAAACCCTAACCATATATTGCTATAGGGCACTCTATTTGAAAAAAAAACTTAATTTTGGTATGCTGTGACCCTAGAAAACACCCTATATATCTATATCTTCCATTCCAGATTATTAGACAAAAGATATATCTAACTTTGAAGTACTTATAAGTTGATCACCCTGTATATCGATTAGTGAAAAGGTACAGTCTACTTGTTCAATAATGGGGCAGATTAGCCTCGAAAAATGTTTTTATTGGTTCAAATTTTTCTTTTTAGATATTTTGAAAACTTGTTTATTGGAGAGAGTAGTGATGCAAAATGGTTCCATATTCGTAAAAACTCAAAATCTCCTTCCCTCCGAAAACCACTCCGAGAGGGGTGGAGGTGGCAATTTTTCTCGAAAATCAAAAATCTGAGACGGCAGAATTAAAAATAGGACAATATCCGGAAACGTTTGAATTGAACATTTTTTCCAAAGTGTTACGGTTTTCGAGCTACAGCAATGTTAAAATCTGAAATATGTGGAGGGGGTAATTTCCTTCGAAAATTTCAAATCTGAGACGGCCAAATTAAAGATCAGATTATTTGTAGCAGCATTCAAATTGAACATTTTTTTGATAGAGTTACGGTTTTCAAGTTACAGCAGTCTAAAATATGCGCATTTTCGCGCCGATGCTTTTAGATCTTTTAGATCATGGGTAATAGGATACGAACTGTCTTCATTGGTATTAGTGTACGTTCAACGATTTTCGTGACTGATATTACTCTCAAAAGTGTGGAATAAATATTTTTTACAAAAAAATTGGACCGACTTTATTAGTTGGTGTACTGAAAAATATAAAATAATAATCATTCTATTGGTGCTAGTGCCTGTGAAGTTGGTGCCAAGAATCTTCTATTTAACCATAATTGCACAACTTCTAAGTTACCAGTACCAATAGAATTAATATTTATTTTTGTATTTTTCAGTGCACCAAATAATAAAGTTGTATGAAAAAATATTCATTTAAAAAAATATATTTCTGATCCTGAAACTAATACCATACAAGCCACTTAAATCCTATCGAAAAGAAATACGATCCCAGTTGACACTATAACACATTAATAGCTCCTACTAAGAATAAACCAACCAACAAGATATAGTCTTCGTATTTTCAAGCACGAACTTTCTTCTTGAAGATCGTATTAAGATAAAATTATACATTATACGGTTACATAATAGGTGGGGAGCTCTGTTTCGGTATTATTTCATTCCCTGAACGTCTATTTTCGGTTATCTCTTAAATCCAGGAGAAGAGACATATAGATTATCTTCTATTTGGTTCTTCTTTTTTTCATTCCAAATGGTAGATACAATAGTATAAATAACATGAAGAAGGTGATGAAAATATATAGGAGGGTTAATTGACTTGGCAGCTGAAAGATTCATCTATTTTTCAGAAGGGAGGTTGTGGATTGTGGCACTCATTCAATGTCGCTTTATCTTCAATATTTTTGTAGTGTAGTCAGTATATGACATAAAAATAGTCTTTTCAAAATACATTGGTTCGCTTGAGCTTCAAGGTGGTTCATCTCTTGTCACAATCTGGTTATCCGGTAGCATATGCAATAATTCCAAAACCATTAAACGTTTTAGAGTCACATGAGCCATATTTTCAACTATTGGTCGTTCTGTGCTAAGATTATCGCGGGAAAGGATGGACCGACTTTTTGCTCTCTTTTTTGGGATCTTAAATTTAAACCTTTCCAGATATTATATCACCTTTGATTCTGCCGTCTTAGACGGACCCTTTTCATGGGCGGTTTTCCGAGGGAAGAAGATTTCGGATTTGAATTTTTCTAAATATGGAACCATTTCTCAATTTTCCTCTTTCAAATAAATCAAAAATCATCAAAATGGGAGTACGTTTACTATATACAGCGCGCATAAAAACCAAAAAAAGCAGGAAGTCGAATTGTATACCTCCTCTGTTTACAAAGTCAGTAAAAAAAACAAATATATCGAAAACATTAGTGAAATAAATTCGGGAATAATCTTACTGGATCGATAATAACATAAATTCGAGGACTTACAGTTTGTGCACTGAAAAATACGAAATAAAATTGTAACGTTTAACCCTGTGCTAAACGGTGTGACGGAATCACTGGTGTAAATCACTCAACAGTTCACAGCTTACCTTTATCTTCTATTTTCAACACTTTCTATAGGTTGCAACTTTTCGTAGTTGTACTTTTTGCCATGACATGACTTTGACAATTAGATTTCAACGGCTTTGTCCTTACTCATGACCAGCGCAGCTTTATATGACATCGATTGAGAATATTATAGTTTAATTCTGTAATTAATTAATTAATAAAATATTGTAACG
The DNA here is from genome assembly GCA_958507055.1 of Crioceris asparagi. Taxonomy (NCBI): domain Eukaryota; kingdom Metazoa; phylum Arthropoda; class Insecta; order Coleoptera; family Chrysomelidae; genus Crioceris; species Crioceris asparagi. The sequence continues at coordinate 13,653,997 of OY293832.1, read as the reverse complement.
TGGATAGGTTTATCATGTATTTACGGTTATTATTTCTTTTAGAATGTATTTGTTATATTTACTTATTTGCTATAGTTGTTCCATGTATATGTCATTAATTATTTCTAGAGTTAGTAGATTTATTCTCGATCCTTCCAGAAACTATATGGGAGGTACAGTTTGTCACAGTATTGTCAGTTTGACAAGCCTCCAGAACATTATTATGTGCGTCTAGATAATCATAGAACATTCTCGATGAATGTCATGTCAATATTCAGATAGATATATAAAGTCGTCTTGATCACGGGTTAGAAGGTCTTGTACAGAGTGTTGGAAATAAACCTATTGGAAGCAATCTGCGAACTTTTGAGTATTGCGCAAGTGAACTCACCCCACAACGTTTAGAACAGGGTTAAACGTTACGTTATAGTACTGGTACAAAAGCACCAGCACCAACAGAATTAATATTATTTCGTATTTTATTATAGTTGTTCTTAACAGTTTCTTATCTTACATTTTTGAGAAAATAAATGAAATACAGGCCTTTAGATATGTACACGTATGTGTTCGAAAATACAATGTATAAAACCAGTTAAATAAATAAACACACCGACTACAATTTGATAAATCAATTTGTTCATAATAAATTGCTATACTTCAACAGTTGACCCCTTGAATTGATATGTCGCTAGTCTCGCTACTTCTGCTACCAATACTCAATACTAAATCTCCATACACAACTCGCTTTATGTATATCCGAGCCCACTGCTCGTGGACAATCGAGAGAGGATGTTAGCACAGCATAGTTTTTCTTATGCTGTGATTTGTGATGTTAGTTTCGCCGAAGTTTGAGATCATAACGCTCGTTTTGTATAGATGCAGTGCGTAGAGAGCGGCCTTCATTGGCTAACAGAAAGTACATCGGCGTGCGTATGGGATTTCTCTGGGCTTGCTACATTATTATTATAGCTTAGGCTCTTGGACTATTTGCAAAAAACGAAGTTGGTGATTCGCTGATACCAGTCGCACCCCGCCTCATTTTTCCGTTTTAGTTTCTATTATAGAACTTCTTTACCCATATGAAGTTGGCGCCGTCTTTTTCGAAAAACATTATTTTTATGTGAGTTCTGGGTAGATCTGAAAGAGTTCTGGAGTTCCTGTATCAAATTCTCAATAGTTTCAGTAAATCATGGAAGTAAATCAAAAAAATAAAATGTGGGCGCTAACATCACGCAGCGCCGTTTTTTTTTCGAAAAAAGAGTTTTGATGCTGTTTTCGTAGTATTTGGAAGAGTTCTGGAACAAACTCAAAAATAGCTCCGTTGAATTAAAAAGTTACTGACAAGAGAATTCTTAAATGAGAGGGAAACTTTGAATTAACCACAAAAGTTCTGATGGGAGTTCCGGGTAGCGCTCGAAGAATGTTATTGCATTTCAGTGAAATCATTTTCGGCAGTAAACTAAACAAATCTCTGAGTAGCGCCCGAAGAGTTCTACAGAAAATTGTTATTGCAAAAAACAATACTTCTAATTTTTAAGAGATACTTTATTGAGTGTATTTTAATCATGATATTTTTATTATTTGTTTGATTCATTATTTTTTATTTTGGTTTATGTTTTGCTTATGTCCCTTTTGGGGTAAACTTTGTTTAAATTTTGAACAATTTCATGAGAGGACTTTATTTTGTTTTCAGAAGAGAATTTATTTTGAAAAGGAATTCTTGTTTTGTTTTATAAAAACAATGTTATGTCATAGATTTGAAAATTGTTCCGTTGTTTTGCATAAAGAAACTTTTATGTGAGAAAACTACCTATTACCTATGTACCTTCTTCTCCATCCACACACGTAATCCTAATAGTAACATGATATTCTAACTCTACTACGCTACTCAGAACTCCCATCGGAACTGCTTTTGAGGTTTGTTTAGTTTATGGCCGAAAATGATTGTTTTTCGAAGTGAGCACCTTATGATTGTCGATAAGATGAGTAGTATTGTTTTTTCACTGAAATGCAATAACACTCTTCGAGCGCTGTTCAGAACTCCCATCAGAACTGTTTTTGAGGTTTATTCAAGTTTTCTCTCATTTAAAAATGCTCTCGTCAGTAACTTTTCGAATTCAACGGAACTTTTCTTGAGTTTGGTCGAGAACCCCATAACTCTTCAGCATCAGAACTCATTTTTTTCGAAAAAACGGCGCTGCGTGAAATTGGCGCTCTCATATTAATTTTTTGATTTACCTCCACGATTTCTTGGAACTATCCGAAATTTCATACAGTATCTCCAGAACTCTTTCAGAACTAACCAGGACTCACATAAAAATAATGTAATAATGGCGCCAACTTCACATGAGTAACTTATTTTCATGAATATTTTTGATCCTTATTATGTTCGCGTACAATACAGACCTTTCCTATATTAATTTGAAGTTTCTTCATTCAGGACCAGCAATTGATCTGAAAGACCAAGTGACACATCATCTGGACATGTCGGCTCATATCGTTCGAAGTGAAATACCACGAGATTCACCCGTTCTGCGGGTTCTCTTCCACACTGGCACCGATCCGGGAGGTAGACGGCAAGTTTTGTTGGCCCGCCACCACCAGAGGGTGTGCATCGTGTTGCACGCCGCCATGGGCACTTGGCCACCTCTACACGCTGCCTGCAGCCCTGATGGCGAAGATGGTGTCTGCCTAGCACAGGTATGTAGAATGCTGTTTCGTGAATCTTTTTATCTGAGATTATGTGGATTCTGTCTGTAAGTAATTGAGAACGTTATTCTTTCCACTAGTAAGACACCTCTTTGACAGGTTGAAAACGACCAGAAGTATATCTCTTGGACTCAGTTGAGAAGATCGGATATTTGCAAATTCTAATTTTGGTTGTTTCAGGAACGTATTGAGATAAATTCATGAAATACAATTATGTAACTGAGTTTTCGTTTTGATCTGATGCTGTACTTACTGTAAAATCTAAGTATTTACTCATTACAATAAACTAAGAACAGTTGGTGAATAGCTATGCTAAAAAAATCATATCACGCCTCCACTGACAAGCGAATATAAAAGAGGCAGAATATTAATTTAAACCGTCACCGCTATTTGTAATAGTTTTCGTACGAACAATGTTTTGCGCGAGTTAAGTTTTAATGACCGAAAAATAACTTTTTAAAAACGTTTATTCTAACATACAAGATTACATCAACAAGACAAGATTATATCTGAGATTATTATATGCATTACATGGTTTTATATTAAAATAAATGAAAGATCAGCATTAAGTTGTAATATGATCCAGTGAGACGTTGTGGAGCCGTGGTCTGGCTACATGACTCCTCCCCTCTAGGTTTGAAGCACGTCCTCGTGGTTCGACTTCAGGATTGATCTAGGCAGATTTCGTTCTTCTAACGGAATTTCGATGACAGTAGCTGGCTTTGGTCGTCTTGATTTCAGGAGTTTTATTTTTCTTCTTATTAGGAAGATGATGGCACCAATGGTGATTAATATGATAAAGCTAAGGGTGATTCCAAAATGTCCTCGGTGGAACTCAATGGGAAGTATGTTGGGCTCTTGGTATTGTGGTATCATCTTAGTCGGGTCATCTAGATGTAGTGGTTTGACATTTAGCTTATGTTTGACTTTTGATGGTTCTTGGTGATTAGGCCATTCTTGTGAAAAAGTTCTATTTGAACCTGTCCATGTATGTTTCTGGAATGAATATGTGCAATCGCTATTTCCCAAGACAGCATTACATTTTGTGATTTTGACAGATTTAAAAGATTTCGAACAATCCTCATTGATGTCTTCGGGTTGTTTTGTGCAGATGATAGTATTTCCGTTAGTTAGTTGAGTGAATAAGGAGAAATTGTTGTTGACAGTGGCGAAGTTGCATTTTGATAAATCGTCTAGGCTACACAGGTCTTCATGTGGTACTTTTTGGCAGTACCAGAGTGAAAATGTCTTTATGCAGTCCTCGCTGGTCCATTTGGTTGAGCCTTTTGAGTTGAGGGCAAACGTATGGGGTGGTAGGAGGATATTGTTACGAGTACTAGGAATAGGAATTATTTTGGACAAATGATAAAATTCATTGGCTAGTATAGGTATTTTTAAAGTACAAATGAGTGTTTTTGAAGTGAACATAAGATTAACTTTAGTGATTTCTAATAAAGTTGGGATATCTGGAGCGATTTCAGTGTGAGAGTGAGTTGAGTGTAAATAATTGAAAATTTCTTTTAGTTCCTGTTGGTTTATCAATTCGACATTTAGTATGCCTTGATTGCTGAATGAAATAGTTCTCAAAAGTGTCTGAATGTAATTTCTTAAATTTCTGATCTGTTCTAGCTCTATGTGAATAATTATTTCACTATTCAACCTATCCTCTAAGTCTGATAAGTCTTTATAAACATTTTCTGCATGTGTTTGTATTTTCTGCAAATCCCTTTGCCATCTTTCTGTTATTCGACCTGCTAATGTATGTAGCTTGGAAATTTCAGTCATTAATTTCTCTTCGTTAGAGTTAATCTTCATAAAATTATTTTGAATGTCAATTAGATCGTTTTGATCTAGATTTCCTGATATGTATCTTATAGCTGAGCCTAAACCATCGAATAGACTTCTTTTTTGATTTTTGTCGGGGCGAGAATATATTCTCAGTTTGTTAATATCTTCTGATAGAAGATCAATGTCTCGTTTGTAAGTATTTGCTAAGTTAAGTTTATCAGGGTTGATTTGGTTGATTATAGGTATTTGATTTAATGATAATTTAGCATATGTAGTCTCGATACTCTCAATACTTATTGTAAAATAAACCTTGTGATAGTTAACCTTATATTTAGCTAAGCCTAAGTTGTCTAATATGTATCCAGGGGGATCAATTGGTGTCAGCTGAAGTGCCTGGTTGATGGTTGTCAGTGTCATTGTCAATCTGAAAAGAGTTAGTATTTTTGATCATGTGTTTACTGATTCTCTTTCCTTTTTGTGATATAAGATTTTGTTCCTTTGATTTCTTTGGATCTAGTAAAATTTTCTTGTATCTAGGTTTTATTTTATTTCTAGGTTCTGTATTTAAAGGAACAATATCAGTTTTTGAGATTTTTCCTGTACGCTTTGAATTTACTTTCGCTAAATTGTTTGATTGCTTATTGAATTGTTTTTGATAAAGGTCGTTATAGAAAGGGATGATTTCTTGTTTCCTATGCTCATTATAGTCTTGAAATATTTGTTTTTCTGGATTAATTTCATGTAGATTAAGATTTTCGTAGGGACCATAAAGTAATGAAAACGGTGTAAAATTAGTTACGGAGTGAACGGATTGGTTGTAAATTAAAATTGCTGTGGTGATTAATTCCGTTGTACTTTCTTTGGATTTTTGTCTGAGAATACGTAGTTTCTCTATTAAAGTGGAATGTGCTCTTTCGATTGGTGAATTCCCAGTATGAGCTTGAGGAGTAGTATAGTGAATACGAATTTGGAACATGGACATGAATTCTTTGAAGGTTTCGCTGGAGAATTCTTTGGCATTGTCGCAAGTTATCTGTGAAGGATAATTATGATGAGAAAAGTAATGGCGTAATTTGTTCAAGATTGTTATGGAATTTGCGTCGTGAAGTTCATATGCTTAAAGGTATCTGGTAAATAAATCTATGATTGTTAAGTATCGCTTGTTTTCTACAAAAAATATGTCTATGTGGAGTATTTCAAAAGGTCTTTTGGCTATGAGTGGTCCTGAAAATGGGAATTTCCCAGGATTCCGGTCGTATTTGGAAGTTAAACATAATTCACATTTATTAATATGATTTGTGACAAGATCTTGAATTTTTGGAAAATAGTATTGAGACTGAAGGTGTTTTGTAGTTTCTGTTATTCCATTGTGAGTATGTGAGTGATACTCTGAAATTATTCGTATCTGTTCATCTTTATTAAGGATATCTTTCAGAAACGTATTAACTTTAACAATTTTTACATTGGGTTCAAATATTTCGGAACATTTCCTATAGGCTGATTGAATGAGATCGTCTTCTTGGCAGTATATATAGTACGTTTTCGTAGGGTCTATAATTTCGTGAAACATATTACCTAGTATAGTTTCGTCAATTCCTCTTCTGAGTGTTAAAGTGTATCTATTCTTTCCAAAAGGTTTTGTAAACACAATATCGTTTTTGTCACCGTATTTCAATAAAATTTGATAATGAGCGGAATTTAAAGATTTTTCAGATATTGGAAAATTAAACGCTGGATTTTCTTGTGCTGTATGTCTAGTTTCACCTGAATTGTTACTCTTTTCGTCATCGTCTGGTTGCGCACTTGATTGATTTGAGAAAGGGTTAGCGTTCAAAATATTGTCTGCTTCACTATTTGTTATCGATAAATTGGATTCTGAGCCGAACGTTGGTAATACCGACAGAAGGTCGATATCTTTATTTTGATCACCTTTAATTAAGTCTAAATTCTTCTTTGCCGTATTCATAGGGGGCACAACTATAATGTCACTAATAATGTTCACTTTAGGTTCCTCTCTAGCGGATTTCATAAGAGCTAAATTTTTTCTATTGCGTCTGTTGAAGATGATTTCATCAATAGCATTTATCTCGATTCTTGAGAGAGCATCAGCTACGTAGTTCTCTTTACCCTTTTTATATTTAATTTTAAAATTAAATTCCTCAAGTTTTAGTTTCCATCGAATAAGTCGTTGATTTGGTTCTTTCAATGAATGTAACCAAACTAAGGGTTTATGGTCAGTTTCTATAAGGAATTTTCTACCAAATAGATAGGGACGGAAATGTTTACAGCTGTCGATAATTGCAAGCATTTCTTTTTCAATAGTACCATAATTCTTTTCGGCTGAATTCAATGTTCTTGAGTAGAATGCAATTGGGTGAGAGTTTTGAGAGATAACGCTTCCTATGGCAACATTACTAGCATCTGTAGTTAGAGTGAATATTTTTGAAAAATCGGGGTATGCAAGAACAGGGGCATTACAAATAATTTGTTTACATTTTTCGAATGAATCAATATATTCTTGATCTTTAAGATTTATTTTAGTACCTTTCTTAAGATATTTATTGATCGGATGGGAAATTTTGGCAAAATCTTTTATAAACTTTCGGTAATATGAAATCATACCAAGAAATGATCTTATTTGTTTCTCAGATTTCGGAAGGGGAAACGATTGAATTGCTTCAATTTTATTTGGGTTAGGTTTAATTCCATCTGGAGTGATGATATGTCCTAGAAATGCTACTTCCTTTCTCAGGAATTCGGATTTATCTAACTGAATTTTTAAATTATAATTTTGAAGCTGTTGGAAAATTTGTTCTACATGTAATATATGTTCTTGAAGTGATCTAGAGAATATAACGATATCGTCCATATATACGAAACAGAACTTATAAAGGAATGGTCGTAGAATTGTATCCATAACCCTCTGGAATGTTGCTGGGGCGTTCTTTAGGCCAAATGGCATACGAGTATATTCGTAGTGACCATTGTGGACAGTGAAGGCAGTCTTCTCAGCCGAATCTGGATGAATTTCTATTTGGTGGAATCCTTGGGCAAGATCTAGTGTCGAAAAGTAAACACATCTGCCAAGATTGTCAATAATTTCGTCTATTCTGGGTAAAGGATATTTATCTTCGATAGTTTTTTCGTTTAATTTTCTATAGTCTATAACCATACGGAATTTCCTTTTTCCACTGGAGTCTAATTTTTTTGGGGACAATCCAAACAGGGGAACTATAAGGAGAGATACTGGGTTTTATAATTTTATTATCTAGAAGTTTTTGGATCTGATTTTGTATCTCGTCTTTAAGATGGTATGGATATCTATATGACTTTTGATAAATAGGCTCTTCATCAGCAGTTCTAATGTTATGTTTGACAGCATGAGTGAAAGAAAGATCAGAGTTTTCGTTATAGAAGATGTTTTTGTATGCTTTGCATGTTGAAATGATGAGGCTTTTCTCCTCGGGGTTCAGATGTTCTGTTCGAATAAGTTTAGTAATGTCTATATCATTATTAATGTCATAATTTGGACCAGATTGTTTGAATGTTGATAGGGGTTGGACTGGAATTGGTTCATGAAAGTTTATGGCAATTTGTGAGAATTGTAGATCTTGTTCAATTGGAATTTGTACGTATCCGTCTGAAGCTGAAGTGATGCACTCAGGGATAAAAATATTGTTTAAAGAAATTTCTGGTAAAACTACAGGGCCGTTGTCAAGTGTTACAGGAATTTTCAATATAGGCTTATCAAGTTGTTCTGTGTATGGTTCAAATAAACCAGGATTTATTTCAAAATGAAATGGTATTTTAATATTTGCAATTTTTAATATATGATTCTTATAATCTATAAGAGCCTTAAGAATATCAAAATCTTGACTACCAATAAGAGCATCGAATCTTTCGTGCCATGGGACTATAAACATGTCGAAAATATGTTCTATTCCAAAATCGTTTAATAGAGGATATTGACAACTCAATGAACCATTATAAGTGGTTTTAATTGATTTCACAGAAAATTTTGACTTGTAAATGTAATTGGAGAATAGTCTAAAGGCTGGTTCTGGATTGATTATCGAATTGGTTGCTCCTGGGTCAATTAATATCTTAAGATCTAATCCGGGAAGGTAAATGAAAGGTAGTTTTGGTGATGAGTTTATATTGTTGATATCTATTCCGAGGCTATTAATTAAACATTTTCAGTTTCCTCATTTTCTTCGATATTTAAATTTTGGAACTGATCGTCTGTATTATCTATGTATGTCTGTTCGTTATATGTGTATTCATCTTGAATAATCTTGATAAGTACCGTAATCTTGATTTTCATCTTCGTTATAGTCTTGTTCGACGTTGAATAGTTCTTCTACCATTACTCTAGGGGGGCCGGTTTGTTTAAAATGGTTCTGTGGTCTGTGTTGGGGCCTAAAAGTATGAGCTGTTGATATGCTCATCGGTGTGGGTTTGTAATTGTCATGTGGTTTCTGTTGTCTTTTGAAAACTTGTGAGTTAGAAGGGAATTGTTTGGGTGGGATAGGTTGATTTTCATTTGGAAATTTCGGAAGTATTTGTGGTCTAAATGGCTGATATTGAAAGGACTGATTTGGCAATTGAGGTTGGAATTGTTGGGGTTGAAATGGTTGACTAGGCATATGTGGCCTGAATTGTTGATATTGAACGGGAAAATGTGAATTTTGAGATCTGAATTGTTGGAAGTGGAGGGGTTGTTTATTCTGATAATTTGACGATTGAGATTTCTGGGGTGGGCGTATTTTTGTTGACTTCTGAGCTCTAAGGAAGTTTGCAAATTCTATCTGGGACCTTTCGTTATCTAGTTTCTTACACTCAAACAGGGCATGTTCAAGGCTTGGAATTGAAATGTGAAGAAGATGATTTCGGTAGGGTTCTAATAGACCTACTTTGAATATTGCAAGGGCTTGTTCAGTGTACATATTTTCTTTGGACTTACGAACACTTTCATCATTTGTATTGATTGCTAAATGTTCCTTAAGAATTTGTAATTTGGAAATAACTTCTTCATAGAATTCTGAAAAGGTTTGTGGATAGATTTGAATTGTGATAGTAAGATCGTGAGCTAGTAGCTCTTCGGACCTAGGATCTCCGAATCGTTCAGTAAGGGCTTTCTTCAGGCTAAGCCAAGTTTCGAAGGTTTGGTTAATAATGACATCTCTAGCTGGACCAGAAAGTTTGGCTTTAATTTGTTCTAAGACTAGAGTGTTGAATAGATGATTGTCTTTTGTTTCTAGAAGCATTATATATTTCTCGGACTGTCTAATAAAATATGCGAGGTCTTTCGAACCACCGGAATATTTGGGCAGGAGGTTGTTTGCCATTGTTATCTCAAGTTGGGTAATAGGGATAGGATTAGCCATGTTGTTTATTGTTTCGTCCGATTGAGAGATATCTAAATGTTCGAGTAATTTAAGTAAACTGTCTGTACGAATAGGTGATCTAGATCGACTACGATTATTGCTCATAAATATATTCAACTAACAAAAAAAAATTAAAAAAAAATACGAGAAATTAATCACTTCAATTTCAAAAAAAAAATATGATCTATGCGAAAACTAAATTGCAGAGAATGTGTTGTACATGCAAAAAAAAATTCGACTACTGGTATTTATTTTAAGTAAATCAATAAAATCAATCTTATTTTATAAAGAATATATTCACTGAAGGAACTATATTTCTTTACTAAATTCTACAGATGAGAATTAGCCAATAAATTAAATTAAAGGAAAATGACTTACAGGATAATGCACAAAAGGATCATTTTTAAGGTTCTTCCTTGTCTCTGGATTCACTGAAGGAACTGGAGCCTGTTTGACGACCTGGATTCCACTGAAGGGATCTGATGTGGGCCGGAGATATTTCTTCTTTGATGCACCTCGTAGTTGAACACAGTCACTAATGTCTTATCAAAAATTGTTCGAGATATCGTCTTAATTTCTTGATAGGAAACAGTAAAACGTCTACCGCACTGAAGGGGTAATTAATCGATTTACCGACGATATCCTGTTCGCAGCGCCAGTTAAGTTTTAATGACCGAAAAATAACTTTTTAAAAACGTTTATTCTAACATACAAGATTACATCAACAAGACAAGATTATATCTGAGATTATTATATGCATTACATGGTTTTATATTAAAATAAATGAAAGATCAGCATTAAGTTGTAATATGATCCAGTGAGACGTTGTGGAGCCGTGGTCTGGCTACATGACTCGCGTCAGAATGTGCAGGTGCGCAAAAATGAGTTCTTTTATATAGAAAAAATAAAAGTGCCCCTGTATTGTATATCACATTTGATTATTCGTAGGTATTCATTACTGTTTTTGAGATCCCAGTGACAAGAGAATTTCTAAATGTTTTGTAATATAGCATTTTGAAAAAATAAATAATGAAATCAAAAAACAAAAGCTATGTAACATTAATGTATGACCTAATTTTAGTAAAACGACTCTTCTTAGGTCTATGTACTCTATACTTTAGGAGTACCAAGACTTTGGTTTACATGATACTTCTTTTACGTGGAAACTTATAAAGACTTTGCAATTGTTACAAATTTTGAGAATGTTTTATTTATCAAAAAATCACATGAAAAAGATATGTTCGATAAACCAGGATCTGGAACTCGCTCAGTATTCCGTGATCATTTTGAGTATTGAAACATCAAAGTGCAACCATGGTTTTTCTTCATTTATCATGTTAATTCAATACTTATTTATCTACCCAGATTCAGATGTAGCACCCTCTCCGAGTTCTACTGAACTCTGAAACAAAGCCACAGAATAATTTTACCTCAAACGTCATAGGTAGACGATCACGAACTGAGGGCCGTTGAGGTGTTTCCAGTTAAAACATAGCCCCTTCGTGTTCTCCCTTCCATCCTTCTTGAGGCTCATCGTCGAAACCACCCTCAGATGATATCCTTAAGGTTTCTGGCTCCATTTCAGTTATTTTTGTTACCTCTATATCCTCTGTTCGTTCAGGTTCTTACATCAGACGCCATCCAATGTAGCTAGATAAAAAAAATATTCCAAGTGGATTTTTGATATACCTCACTGCAACTTTCTCAAATCTGTTGTAGTTTTCCACTTAATTAGAGCTTACCATTTTTTTTCCTTTTTAACCTTTTAGTCTCAATACAAACTCATTTTTTGTCTTCGCTTGTTCTTCCTCTAATAGGTGAAACTACATCTCTACCAGACCTTCACACTTACAAACTATGTGCACTGCTCTCCTCTTCTTCCTGATAAATTCTTCAGTGGCTGTCATCTACCAGGCCAATATTATGCATTTGCTTCCTAAACCTGCGGTGTCCTGTCAATATCCTCACTTAAATCCTTGTCGTGTCCAGACTTTGAATCAGTAGGTCACGTGACAGTTTGGCCAAAGAACTCTTTATGAATAATTTAACTCTTCTCTGACCTGGGGTTTCTCGTAGCCAGCTCCGCATCTTGTTTAATTTGTATTATTATATTTCAATATAATAGTCTGATGCTCCTATGACATGCTCGCTCTCTTTTTAGCTAACTTTACCTAACCTATACCTAAGTATACCTCATTTAAAAATTGTTTCTAGTATCCAAATCATCTTGATTAGGATACTCATCATACATATTGCATTACTTTCCATCTATAAATCATGTTTTTTCAAAACCTCTAAATGACAAAACAACCTGTTGCTCCAGGTTACCATACCGTCCTCATGGTGGCCCCCACTGCCTTCACCAGAAAAAGACGGTCGCCCCGGGAAATTGGCCAAGACACCACCACGACTCGTTCAAGTCGCCTACAGTGTGCTGGAGCCTTGGCCTGATGAGGGTGAGGGCTGCCATCCAAAGATGCAGGTGCAACCTTCAGTGATATTGGGCAGTGTACTTCTGGTGCCAGCCAAAGGTGCTTACAAAGAGATGAAGTTAACTGAGGCTATAACAATGTTGGTGCCACATCCACCGTTGTTTCCTATGTCTCGAATGCATATTCCAGTGTTTGTGGACAGACAGAGGGCCAGTTTGCTGACCGCCATTGTTGTGAGGTAAGAATGTGTCCATTTTATTTTACTTGGTGGTGATGAAACGAAATGTGATGTCAATCAGACATCCTTTACGTGAATTGTAATAACGAAATAATATGGGCTCTAGTATCGAAATGCCTCTAATAATTTTAATGAAAATTGACCAAATCATTGTTATGGAAGCATTTGGCTACTCTCTCAAGATGGATATCTTGACAAAAGATGATTTTATATTCCCCACCTATCATTGACTGGCAGACAACGCACAGCATAAATCTCTATTTATGGATATAAAAATATGAAACTGGGAAGATATGTTAATTAGAGCGTGTAGAAATCCACTTAGAAATGATTTCCCTTAATTGAACTCCTAAGAATATTTCTTCTTCTTGACGTAGCTTACTTTTCTAAGAGTGTTAGATTTTTCACGGTGCTACACTGTGGAACGCACTGGCAACCTACCACAATTAATTATTGTGCCTAGCAAGGCTCTCAATTAGTACGGTTCGGAACTGTAGGTCACATAAATTTGTGAGATGACGCGAGAATTCGCCAACCTTCATAAAGAATAGGTAGGCCACTTTGAGAAGAAGATGTACGGCATCTAATGAAACCAATCCGATGTCTGTATCACATTTGGTTTTTGAGAGATATTTGAGCGGAAAATTTTCGCAACATGACAATTATATCAATTACAGTGACTTTCATGCCATAGGCACTGTTCGGAAAATTTATCTTCTATTAGAGAGCCCATTGTTATTCTTGGAAGTGTGCGAAATAAACGAGTTCGAAGAGCACTCGTTCCATTGGGACCGTAGGCATGGAACGTGCTCTGACGTTCGTTCATTAGGGGAAAATCTAATTAAAAGGTTCCTTACCAGCACAATAGATTATTATCTCGCCTAGCGTTATTATCTGAGTGGAGTATGGAACATCGGTTAGATAATAATATCGTCTTGGATCGATATATGTATGGGATTGATTAACTGTGAGAGATTTTGTTTTGCATCAGTTCATTTTAGTTTAGCTACTTATTTTCATTTGAGTATTTAATAAATCTATATTATATGTATTTAAAACTGAACGTCTGTATGTGTGATTGTATGTGCCGTAGCGGCTCTTACACTATTCGAGATATCACAATCAAATTTTGCACAATCATACTTTCAGGGCACGTGGGACTCTATGTGGTGGCTTCCGTACCTGAAATTCTATTGTATATTTCTGAACTCTATGGCGAATTTTCGTTTTCGCTATAGTTTTGAGTAGTATGTATGTCAGTGCAAGCTTTGTGAGAGTCTGTCAGTGCGACTGGAACTTAAAGGTGGAGGGTTCCATAGCGGCAAATCCCTAAAATATATATAGGAGAAATTCTCATGCTATTCTTGTTTGGTGCATGTCTGTGGATGATGGATGTGGGTTGTTGTTCAGACTGGTTCTACGTGCGGGTAGGGCTCTGTGGTAGGAGGGTTCCATACTCAAGAACTTTTATGACTATATTTTGGTACCAAAATGTAACAACGTGTTTGCCAGGGAAGTGCCGAGTAAAACATCTACAATTAAAGAGGTACTACGGAATGTATTTTTATCTCAGGTAGTATCGATTGATCCAAAAGAAATTCATTCAAGGTGTGTTTGGAATATGGAACAATACCTTTATTGAATCATTTGAAATTGCATAACCAATGTTTATGACATGACTAAGTCCTATTTTCTCCATGACTATCACTTTGCCATTTTTTTCTGTCTATTAAAAATGTTTTATTTTTTGAACTCAGAAAATATTCCTAATAAGACGATTTCATTAACTTACATTAAATGATGATCCAGAATAGTTATGGATCGCAAAATAGGGTTACAATGAAATGCCAAGATAGAGACTCTAAAGTTCTTTCCAATGATATATTTTGGCCGTTTTTTCCTCAGAGTTGTACAATGAATACTTCCAGAGATATAGTCGGAACAGTGGTCCACTAGATTCGAAGAGGTAAAGCTAATAAGATTTTCAAAAGCTTTAAATCAATTGAAGCAGAATAAACATTATAAGAGGACTATTCAAGAATATTTTAATCTAATTTTTTTTATCTGCAACTATTTTTTAGGGTTCCGTACCTGAAAGGTGACAAAAGGAGCACTTTTTGCATCGAATCTCACTCCCTCCCTGAAAAGATTGGAGTGTTAAAATTTAATGAGGATGTTGCGGGACAAATAAAACAATCTCTCTGATAAATTTAGTGGAAAATAATTTAAATTCAGAAAATGAGAAATTTAATAGGATTTCAAAAAGCCATGATTGTAGTTAATAATAATAATAAAAATTTATTCATGCTAACATACAATTCTTGATTAAAAAAAGAGGTTGTCTGACTTATTATGAGCCCTATAAACTCCAACCGAGATGTGAATACCATTTAGACTGTAGACCTGAATTCAATAATCATGTAAAATCTACAACTTTACATGATTTAAATATAAATACTGATACAATATAAATAATCAAATAATAAAATGTAAATACAACAGAAGTATAAATACAAATATAAATGTGATGATCATCACATGATATAAAAAAATATTAAATTTTAATACAGAAATTTTATAAGTATCTACTATAACAATATACTTATTATAACATCAAATTATTTAAAATCCAACTCATAATATAAAGTTTAATACGCCCCCTAGAAAAGTTTATTTAGATGATTATCGAATCTATTGTACTGATAAGATTGGATCGATATAAGCTTGTTTCTTGGGCAATATTTAAGTAATTTAGTTTTATTTACTGCAAGCGATTTATGTCTAGAATATACAGATACTTCAGCAATAGTTTAACTGTTCCCGTAGAATACAATAATTATCTATTAGTGCTTTCAAAATCTATTTTTTATTGATATTCAACAATCGTTTCTCACTAGAAAGTTTGTTTTGCTTATATAATAATTCCATAAAATAGGACGCTACAGAACAAGGCATGCTATAATTTTAATAAATCATTTTTGTCAAGAATATATATCATTTTATAGGAAACAAAAAGAAGGTTTCTTACTTTTTAACAATACTAAAAATATTTTTCTACCAATTCCAATTTTCATTCAGTATAACACCAAGGTATTTAATTTCATTTACTCTTTTTATTCAATCACATTTAAAATTTAAATTATTATAACAAACATCATTATGTATTGTCAGTCCGTCTGTAACAGGGAGCTTATTCACGTATAAAGACACAATTAAAACGATCGATTTTGTTTCATAAAGTCACTCTGTGATAATTAAACCATTTTCTTAAAATTTTTAAGGAGTGTTTAGCAGTGGTTGAAACTTCATGCCAACTATCACCACTACACATAATGACTTTGTCATCCGCAAATGATACAATAACAACCGGTATATTAAGTTGCAATTAATATAGGCATTAAATAATAATGGACCCAAAATTGAACCTTGAGGGACTCCACAAGTGACTAAGGTGTAAGAACTTTTAACACCATTAATGACAACACACTGAAATCTATTTAAGAGTTCCGCACCAAATCACTATCCCTCTTATACCAAGATCACTCAATATAATCAATAGAAGTATGTACTACTGTGTCAGAAGCCTCCGCTAGATCCAGGATACAGCTATTACCAATCTGCTATTGTCAAGTTGTTTGCACATATTTAATAATCCCAAATAATTGTAATTGTTCTGTAATCGAAATTTAATCTACCAATAGAATTATCTAAAACTTTTTTCATTTAAGGATTTTCGAATCTCAATTCTAGGCACAATACTTTGCGATCATTACTAGTCCCACAATTATTTCTACATAAATAATTACCCTGGAAATATGGCAAACAAGCTCTTTCCATGAAATTCTTCCAGTAATCAACATCGCCCTACCCTTCTTCTTTCACTCCGTCACTCGGTCGATGTAATTTCTCTGTTCGCCAACTTGATCATAATTTGTGAGCCATCCACCCACACACAAACATACACGAACGAAGGAACTTACTCGGTAGGTACGTGTACGTGGATGGGAATCGGGAAAACGCTTTCCTCCCATCGACCCAGACTTCCTACACACATAGGTAGGCACCTACTTCCTTTATTTCTCTCCTTCTCGTTCTCTCGAGGCAACATATTGTCTTAATTTTCTTGTCTCTTGCCCTATGTCGTTCTTCTGTGAAAGAGAAATTGTCTCCATGTGAAAATTAAATTTCCGTTATTGCTTCTTCCAATTGGATGACACCATTAAAATTGCCTTTCACAAATAGGTGAAAGCTTCTTGATAAATTTTAACTTAACAACAAATATTATTGATCTCATAGTGGAAAATTATACCTAGATTTTATTTATACTTGGTGTTAATTAATATCAAGTACTTATTCTAATGGTTCATTCTTGGGCTAATTTTGAGGCGAATAGTTCATATAAAGGTATATTTTCAGAAGTTTGGTTTTCAATATTCAGGGTTGTAAAGTTTTATTTCTATTTATTAGGTTTTTTGAAATAATTCATAAACCGAAAAATATATTTTTTTAATTTTATCAGTGGAGTAGATATGGGTATGTTTTGGTACAATTTTAACCAAAAAGTAGCAAGCCACTGTTTTTTCTCAACTTTCCTTAAAAATTATTGATAACCATTTAATTTTAAACATAAGAGTTTATTTTGTTTTTGCCGTAGAATTTATCATTTTAAAGAAATGGATTTCGGCAATTTGACTAGGTAAATTCATTATATCAGATCAAGTTAGTAAGTATTATTCACGAGTAATAAGTGCTACTTTGTTGAATAATTAGTTTGCTTGGTTATTTCCATTTTTCAAAAGCAGTATTTTAGTTAAAAAATGGTAAATTATTCGAATTCTGAGAAAACCGATAAGTATGTTTACGGTCTTGCTGATGGTAATGCTAATCGAACCCAGCGTATCTATCACGAAAAATATCCTGATCGTTCCGTTCGCAATAGTA
The DNA here is from genome assembly GCA_958507055.1 of Crioceris asparagi. Classification (NCBI taxonomy): domain Eukaryota; kingdom Metazoa; phylum Arthropoda; class Insecta; order Coleoptera; family Chrysomelidae; genus Crioceris; species Crioceris asparagi. The sequence continues at coordinate 13,636,523 of OY293832.1, read as the reverse complement.
GAACGTTTACACATATTCACCAGCGCCTGTCTGAATATGGAACTTTTCAACGCAGCTCGTCCGAGGGAAGATCTCTTAGTGTTAGAACACCGACGAATGAAGAGGCTGTTTCTCAAGAGATCTAAAATGATCCAGAAACTATTACCAAAAAAATTGACAGGCATTTAAATGTGTGCCACGTAATAGTATGGAAAATTTAAAAAAATATCCACCCCGCATAGAATTTTCTCGATGGTATCTTCAAAAAACTTTTGAAAACCATCAATTTGAAAGTTCTCTTTACTGATGAAGCGAATTTTCGAATAATAATTAGCCCTGTATGTAGGTTGGTACATTGTGATGTGTCTCAGAAACTACATATAAAAATGTGACCAAGTGCCAATCGAACTCGCACACGAAGGATTCCGTATGTAATGGAAAAGGAAAAATATAGGTACCTATTACAGTTCATGAGATAAAAGGCTCTTCTCAACAGATGTTTACGTTTCCTAATGCAAAAAACATATTTTCAGCCAGTGGTCTATCTGGGCCAAAGATTATTTCGAGGACGGATGGACCAATTTTCTTGCCTTCTTATTTGATTTTTAGGGTATGGCTAACGCTCGCTCTGATTGTTAGACACTCGTTGAAAACGTGTTTCGCTCAAGATTGTGGCGCCAAAACGGCTCTGATGAAAAAAATGAAAAAAATCTGCTTAAAGCCGTGTTTATTTATATTCTTAAACGGTTCCTCTTACGTGAAAATTAAATATGACAATTTTTTATTGGTACACTGAAAAAAATAGATGGTCACACGACTTGATCCGAAAGTCGTGTTGATGGATCACAATTTCTTCAAATTTTAATTTTAAACGAACAATTCAAATATTTTAAGTATGTATTTATATATCAATCAAATAGATTATTCTTGGTGCTGCAGTCATTTAGTAGATAAAACTCTTTGAATTAGACCAAACTTTTGAGAATATTTTAGCTCTTCGTCAGGGCAAAAGTAAATTTTGAATAAATTAACGACAAACAAGAAGCATCTCATAACCATCAATAATTATAAATTTGAGCAGTTGATCAATATTGTAGATAGATTAACGTTAGCTACAGTGTGTCCAATTAGGTCGGCACCATATGAGAAACTTTTTTATTATTCTTTTTTTTAGAAAAATGTAAATTTTCTACAAGAGAAAAAACAGAAAAAAAAATCATGGTAGATATATTAGATATGTGACCATATTAAGTTTTAGGCCATGCAATCTTTTTATCTGGAATAACCTTTCCATATAAAACGAATAATAAAAAAGTTTCTCATATGGTGACAAATTGTCCCTAGCGATATTTAGAATGGCGCCGATGGCTATTTTCCCCCAAACACCCTCATTATAAAATATGCTGAATCTTGATTGATTTAAAAAAAAATATTCGAATTCAATACTCCTTTTTTGTTTATGTAAGAAAAAACATAAGTATATATTCCGTATTATTCCAGATCATAATTCAAATGCTTCCCACTTCCCACGACTATAACGAATACGTATCGTTTTAACCGTAACATGATAATCTGTTCACAGTACAACGATTATATCAATCTAATACGAACATTTCATACATACCTATAACTTTTAGCTTTCATTTTGATCTTCTACAAGATTGTCATATCAAATGAAATATTTTCATAACAGCCCAGTAAGTATCTATATCTAAGGAAAATGTATTGTTTATTATCTTTCTCTTGGTTTGGTGATTGGGTTCTAAAAATTAAAGCGTTTATTTTGCTTATTTTCAACAATATATTTAACTAGCTTTTGCCCGCGACTTCCTGCGCTTGGAAAACTGCATTCAATTCCATTTCTTGTAGTAGTTTTTGCGCGATGCGTGTAGAAACATACAGAAAGACGTGATAAAATTTATTCTATATTTTAAGTAAGACCTCTAGTAATACATCAGTGAAAACTTCATTGAATTCTATGCAGTAGTTTTTGCGTGATGCGCGTATAACTGTTGTCTTAGCTTCTGTTACTCTTATAAAGGCCTCCCCATATTATTTTTCCTTAAATATCTTTAGAGTACAGTCAAAACCCTACTATAAAAATATATAAATTTCAAACAAACATTGGCACCCCTTTTTATTCCCTTTGGGGGGTTGGAATTTTGCAAAATAGTGAGCATTTATGTTCTAAAAGGAGCCCCCGTGCAAAATTTGAGACTTCTAGTACCTGTAGTTTCTGAGATTTCGTGATGAGTGAGTGAGTGACTTTTCGCTTTTATATATACAGGGTGGGGCAGCTGGCGATATTTGTTGGACCGTGGCTGATCTGTTAGAGATAGAGCAAAATTGTTTTATAAAAATTGTTCACGATTAAGTCAACTACATTTTAAAATTATTTTCAAGGACTTCCGGTTATACCGGAAACTGGCCATCACTTCGTTATTTCGAAATTCCTTGTTAAAAATAAAGGTCAGTTTGTTAAGGATTTCTTGAGCATAAGTCTGATGGTTCCGAAGATTTTGTCACTTATCTGAATAAAATTACAATTCGAGCATCCCAAAAAAATGGCAATAACATGAAAAGTATGAGAGATTTTGAAGTGCAGTTTTTTATAATTAATTTGAAAGTTCTTGGACATAGGATTGCTCTGAAGTGAATTTTCGATTTCAGAAAACTTGAATCAGAGATAACTCGATTTCTTCAAATAGTATAGTACTAAACAAATTACATTGATAGATGCGGCTTTTAATTCTCATTCGATCTTATTGATACTTATTGGCACTTATTTTTGGAGATATTTTAATTCTTTGTGTTTATCCTTTCACGGAATATGGTGCGGTAATTTGGTGTTGAATCAAGTGAGAAACAAATGAATCAATGGTAGACTTGGTTTTCGGTGAATGCTACAGAAATTGTTTATTAGCTTCGAGAGTTAATCAAGAGAGAAATTCAGACAGAAAACATTCGCAAGAAAAAGGTTTTGGAGAGTATTAGGAAGATTTCTTACAACGGGAACTGAGAAATACTTTTAACACTTCTTTCCGAAACTAAACAATAAACATAACATTGAAATAATATTAAAACTTAAAAATTAAAACAGTACATAAAAAATAACAAGTAAATCGTTTACAGCAACTACCCAAAGTGGTCACCTGCGTTCTGCAAATAAAGAGAAATTCTTTCTCGAAATGAACGTTGCACTCGCGCTAACATATCCGGTGTAATTTGTCCAAAAACTTGAATTATGCGAAACTGCATGTCCTTACGAGTCTTAGGCGGTACTTTATAAACCTCAATTTTCACATAACCCCACAAGAAAAAGACCAAAGGGTTTAAATTCGGGGATCTTGGCGGCCAAGCAATCGGTCCTCCTCTTCCTATCCATCGTTGCTGAAACTGTTGATTCAAAAATTCGCACAATGATGCTGAAATGGGCAGGTGCTCCATTCGGTTACTTACACAGTTTTTGTCAGATTAGTAAGGGGATATCCTCCAACAATTCAATTATTTGGGTGCCAATAATACTTCCTCATATATTTAAAGACCACCTAACTTGTAGGTTTGTCTCTGAGAAAAGGTGTAGATTCATGCCGGAGTAGTAATAAAAAATGTGGCCATTTACTACCCCATTATTATGGAATATCGATTCATCCGTCCATAAAACATAATTATAAATATCAGGTTCCGTTGTAAATTTATTTGAACTGGCAAAAGTTCAACCTTGCCTCGTAATCGGTTGACAGTAATTCCTGATGTATCTAATAATTGCACTTTATACGAATGAATATGGTTCTTCTTTAATATTCGATCGATTGATCGAGAACTGATGGCTAGATTAGAACTTAAAATTCGGCGACTTACGTTCGGGCCTTCGATAACAGCAGCTAATACTCGAAACTCATTGCCTTCTTTAGTAACTTTTTTTTTCTCGAAGAGGTGTAGTGTGTTTTACACTTCCAGTTGTAACAAATCTTCCCAATACCCTCCGAAAACTGCTTTCTTGCGGATGTCTTCTTCTTTCTTGATAAACTCTTGAAGCCAATAAACAATTCCTATGGTATTCACCGAGAATAAATACCATGGGCCTGTTGTTCGAAACAGTGGCTAATCATGTGCTAAGTTTAACCCGTGCTTAGCTCGCATGGAGGCTGAAATTTTTTTAGCGTTGCTCGAAGCAGGATTAACGGTGGCTAACCTTAGCGGCGGCTAAGCCACTTGTCCTTTCGTTGCAAACTTCACGCTACGTGAGCGGGTCGTCATATGTCAAAATTTTATTGATTGATAGGTTAAACTAGTTGTCATCGTTGTCTGTTTTGGTAGTGAATAATAAAATCTAAATATTATCTGTGAAATATATTTTGAGAAAACGGAAACAGAAAGGAAGAATTTTACTCATGTGGACCGAGCTACACTCCTGCGGCTTATTGAAAGGTAAGTTAATTATTTTCAAGTGTATTTTACATTGAATATAAGAAGGTATTGAAATGATAAGATGCTTAAATAATATTATTATTTATTATACCCATTAGAAACATTACAATGGAATATACTATTATTATTTTTAATAGAAAGATATATAATTTTGTAATTACAACTCAAAATATACAGAAAAAAATATTAACAATATGTGCATATATTTACTACAATATGTATGTCTTCCAGTTTATAAGCTACACATAAAACAACTAGCAATTATTGTATATAATTTCAAGACTAATATTCTATATTATTAATTTTCAGCAGATATTGATGTGCCAACACCCCTGTTGTTATTATAGAGCCATGTCCCGTTTCTTTTGAACCAGAATGCCAACTCCCAGAACCTCGAACCACCAACACTTCAGCTGCATCTCTCAAACAAAAAGATCCATCTCATCCTCGATCCAGAAAATGTCCTGTGCAGAAAAAAAATATTAGTGTGGAACAATATAAAAGAAAATATTATTAGGAAAGCATAGAAAAATAAAAATTCTTTAGAAAAACTTTGAACTGAATTCATTCATTCTGTAATACTAAGCTTTTGCTCAGCTGACATTCATATTTTGTCATTTTGATTTCTAATTACAAAATTGCATGTTTCATACTAAAGTATTTCAATTTTTTGAAAAATAGTTTCCAATGAGAAAGGCTATAACTTTTAACTTCAATTTGAATATTGTCAGAAATATATATCTGCTTGTTTTCATCTTTTCGATTAGCAGTAAAATTCTGGTACTGGGAACTTACATTATTCTACTACTACATATATAAGCATAAATACAATGATCAGCTACTACATTACAATATACCTTTTTCTGTTCTACCGCAGGCTGGTAAAGCAGTTGATTAAAATTATGTTGATAATTATTGCAGTATTGTCTTACATCGTTCGACGATTGCAAATATAATGATATAACCGTTTTATACTGGTCGTCGTGCGCATGCTATTCAAATTTTGGTAGTAACCTTTAATATATATATATATATTCACTTACAGATTTACAGAAGGATGAGGTAGGATTGCCATTTCTAGCTGAGGGACCCCTGAGTCATTTGAGGCGCCATCTTCTTCTTTAAAAATTGAGACTAAAAATTGAGACACGGCTCCACTCGGCCAGATACCTCGCTTCCAGGCTTCGCGAAAGTTTTCATTCATGATCTTCTTACTAACCAATACCCATATTTAACAGTAAACATATTCGCATCCATGATTCTAATAACGCGAGTTGAGTACAACACAACACGACAAACTACTCCGCAGATTATAAAGGTTAGGTTAGGACTCACTACTCTACTGCTTGCGACTGCGCGACTGCCGTTTCGCCCGTATCCCCCGCCTACCGTCGATGATACTAACATCATTTTCTCCGTCGCCTCTCTGTGACTGTGGTTTACGTTATACATATAAATAATATTTGATATAATAGCTGTGAAATGTGAATTATGTGATAACTGTATAAGAACGTATGCGGAGCAAGGGTTGTCTCTGGCCGAGCGGATAAATGTTCCCAAATTATTTTCTTCATTACGTGCAGATGTAGACTAATTATTGCACCGAGAACGGAGATAGATCTCGTAATAGATTTTTATTTGTATAAAGTAGGCATATATTGAGAAACTCTGCCTTTGTAAGTCGTAGCAATTACGTGTATGCATAATATATTAACAGCAAATACCAGCCTCATGGAACTTGAGTCAATGTAAATACTTACTATAAAATTACAGAATTTTGCATTATAAAAAGGTAATAACAAACTTACCTTATATCGAACAGTGTAAATTGCATCTAAACACAAATTATGTTGCACTTATTCAATCATAACTTCGATCGAAGGTTTAAACGAAATTGTTGCCGGCTGTCAAATACCTACTTAAATCAACCCCCGTGCCTGGTTTAAAAAGCAGGCGGCTAATCACTGGCTAATACCAGGCTAATGCGGCGTTTGGCTTTCGAACAACGCAAAATCGCCGTATACGTAGGTTAAACAGGTCACCGGCTAAGACCGAGCTAAACTTTTGAAATGTCTGCTTCGAACAACGCTTTTGCTCACGTCAAAGATTAGCGTGTATTTAGCACGGGCTTAGCCGACGTCATTTATTTTCGAACAACAGGCCCCATGTCTACCATTTATTTCGTAGATAACTTCATTTTCAAAATTAGACGAGGAAAAACAAACAATTTTCGTAAAAGCGTGTCTTGCAAAACAAACAATTTCGGTTTGACTGTGTGTGACATATCAGTTCACTCATTTTTTCATTTGTTTCAACGCCAAACTACCGCGCTATAATCTATCAAAGGGTAAACAGAAAAAAAAATGAAATATCTCCAAAACTATCAAAAATAACTGACAATACGTATTAATAAAATCGAAAGATAATTAAAATCCACATCTATCAATGTAATTTGTTTAGTACTATGCTATTTGAAAAATTCGAGTTATCTCTGATATAAGTTTTCTGAAATCAAAAATTCACTTCAGAGCAACCCTATGTCCTATAACTTTCAAATCAACCTTGAATAAGGTAACGATTCTGCCCCACCCTGTATATATAGATTTTGTTATTTCAAGTATACTTGTATAAAGCACATCTCCGCCTGCTCTACTCTGATAAAAACTATCGGTCATGCTAATAACATTTTATTTGTTTATTCTTCATTCTGATTTTCTACAGGTTAATATAATATTCGTTGTTATACCTACATTTAAACATTCCGGAAGGAATACTCCAAATGTTACTAAAAACCGTATAAAAATCTGTTGCTTTGTTTAGAATTAGTACAACTAAGCTTACAAATAGAAAAATGCTAATAACAACTTTGTTTCATGCTATTTAGAAATTAGAAAATAAAGTTATAAACTTGTGCCGATAGAGCGCATAATATTATTTTTGCAACGCCAGCCTGGAAAGTTCAACTTTCGAGAACTGATTATCGTGGAGATAGTACCCGATATTCGCACTGGTACGAAAAATAATGAATTTTCGTATGCGAGCATCATTCAATTTTTCTACTGTAAAAACATTCAACGCAGTGATCAAAGAAATAACGACTCTATGTGATTGAATTTCCAATGCTGGGCTTGCAAAAAGTGATGTATTCTACACGTGAGCAAAAGAGGCGAAACTGACTAACGTAAAACAACACTTGCTTCTAGGTGTATGTTTCAAAATCACGATTGTCAGATATTCGCCCCTTTACGCACTTGTTGCATAAACTACTATTATCTACTCCTATTAGGTAAACTATATATTCATTATTCAATGGCTTTTGAGCAATTAAAAGTATAAAAAAACCAACAGCTTGAGTTATAATAACTTACTAGGGAGTTATTACAACTCATGCTGTGTGTGTTTACTGATCATGTTTATTTGATATAACAATGATGTAAAACAGTGATAATAACTTCCTAGTAACTAACAACTGTGTAAGAATTAGGAGACTCCTTAATTCGTTTTTAAACTACAACATATCTTTTACTTTATGATAACCGTGTATATCCGTTATTATTAATTGTTGTTTTAAAAGTTTCGCGGATACTTACACTCCATTTTGTTGAAAGAAATAAACACTAAGTCTTCTCTACAATATATTGATAGTTATATTACAGGTATCAGAGACATGTTTCGAGACTATATAGTCTCATTAACAATCTTAGATAAGGTTCTGTAACAAACTTGTATAATTATTAACAGGAAAATGTTGAAATAGGGATTTATATCTTAAGAAAGTAAAATGGCTAATGTGGTACTCACGTGGAGATGAAATATAATTCGATCCAGAACCAAAAATTAATTAAATAAATTAAAATAAAATTGAATTCTGAGGTTGTAGTAAATCTGAAGCTGTCACATTGTGAACTCAAAAAATAAAATTAGACTCTAAAAATAAAACAAAAATAGAATTCTAAGTGGAAGTTAAATTAACGTGTACTACATGATTGTCTCGTTCACATCAAACTCATGTAGTCCACGTTAATTTAACTTACAGTTAGAATTTTATTTTTAGAATTTAAATATATTTTTTGAGTTCACAATGTGAAAGCTTTAATTATACTACAACCTCAAAATTCAATTTTATTTTAATTTATTTAATTAATTCTTTGTTCTGGATCGAATTATTTTTCATCTCCACGTGAGTACTTACCACATTAGCCATTTTTCTTTCTTAAGATATAAATCCCTATTTCAACATTTTCCTGTTACTAATTATCCAAATTTGTTACAGAACCTTATCTAAGATTGATAATGAGACTATATATTCTCGAAACATGTCTGATACCTGTAATATAACTCTCAATATATTGTGGAGAAGACTTTATTTCAACATACTACTTCACTCCACTTTGAGATAATGGTCTTTTACCTATACTCCATTTTCTAAAAAGAGAAACAAATTATGATAATGAAAGGATCTTTATTGTATTTTGCCGTCTAAAGGTACGCGCACGGATTTCTTATTGGTCTATCGCACATATCTTGACGATCTAGCCATTGTTCTGGAAGAAAAAGAATTTCGAAAAATACAAAAACGTATACGAGTGTGGATTCACGAAATATGTTTCTCCAATTTGCTCTGCTATTTCCCTCCATATTTCTTATTTTCTTTAATGGTTACTACTGTAATGCCTATCACCTAAATCATATAGTTCTTTGTAATTTTGCACTTGCATTATCAAATTTTCGTGAAAACTCTTTTTTTTTATTATTCATTAGCAATCCGTATGCTAAATCAACTGCAGAGTGAGATTTGCAAAATGCTCACGATACCGCGGCAATTCCCGATCAGCATCGCACTTAAATCAATATCAGCACGCACGGTACGCATCGGCCGGCTTTTAATTCTAGTTCCTCAATTCTCGCCGGATTTTGATAATCCGATGCCTGCCGTCCGGACATATGCGCGATGCTCCTTTAAATTTCATTGAAAATATTTTTTTCCCATCAGTACCGTTCGTTCGGTGCCGTTGTATGTAAGCTTACCTTAACGCAGAATTTCCAAAGTCATCTGTCATAGATATGACGTCTCAACATCGATAATGGTTAGTAAACTGCAACATGAATATTTCATACATTATTTGGAAGATCCACTAATTCTACTGAGAATGTATCTCAAATTTGGTGTAATTCGAAAAATCTGCCGCCGATTAAAAAATAATATCGTATATTACCTGAGCGCCGCCGCCACAATATAGATTCTGTTACGTGGATAAAATTGAAAAATAGAAGTTCTTCACCTATGATAGATATTTTCCATAACTTAAGAATATTTTTCCTATTCAACTGTCTTGGTATCAAAATTTCAGCAAACAACCCTTAAACAGTTTGAAATTTATAATAAAAAAATTAATAGAAATAAAAAATCAACTCAAGATGCAATAAAAGATTTAACCTGTCTGATTTATAATTCAATTGATAATAGAAAACCAGCTATAGGTATTTTTTTGGATTTAGCAAAAGTGGTTGACACAGTCAATCACAAATTATTACTTGAAAAATTAGAACAAATTGGAATACGGGGCTTAGCTCACGATCTTATTTGTTCCTATTTATCAAATAGAAAACAACAAGTTAAACTAAATGGTACAATAAGTAAAACACAAATTATATCATGTGGTGTACCTCAAGGAACTGTTTTGGGTCCATTACTTTTTATTATATATATTAATAACTTTTTCTCAATAGAAACTACTAGTACTAATTATTTCCTTTGCTGATGACACTGTCATTTATTATGAAAACGAAAATTGGAAACATTTAAAACTTGAGATTGAAATTGATTTCATCAATATTATAAACTGGCTGAACAAAAATCTTCTTTCAATTAATTTTAATAAAACATTTTTTCTTCCTTTTTGTAGTTCTGGTAAAGGTATTCCGGAATTCAATGAAATCTCAATAAATTCAGAAATAATTATTTACTCAAAACAGGAAATTAAATATCTTGGTATTATTTTAGATAGCCATCTCAAATGGGAAAGACACATAACATACCTAGGTGCTAAATTAAGAAGAATATTATTTAAAATCAAAATTCTATAAAATATATTGGATTATAAATATATGAAAATGTTGTACTTCAGTCTATTCAAACCACATCTTGAATATGGTTTAATAGGTTGGGGGGGAATTTCTAAAACGCATTTAAAACCAGTTGAAATTTTACAAAAACGTTGTTTAAAAATAATATTGAAGAAAAATAGCAGATATCCAAGTAATTTATTATATAAAGAAATTAATATTTTTGATCCAATACAAATTTATTTCAAAATTCTTGTAATAGATTTAGTTTAAGAATAAAAAAGATCGTAATATTGTTTCTCACTGTGATCTCACTAGACAAAAGCAAAACATTGTTATACCATTTAAAAATAAAAATATAGGTAAAAAAAATGTATGTACTTAGGACCAAAAGCATATAATTATTTACCCAAAATTATAAAAAATATAATATAAAATAAAATAAAAATGAGGTTGATAATTTCTCAAGAAGTAACGCTAGAGAATTCATCAGAAACATTATTCAAAGGTGATAGAACTTATATCTACATATGATATTCCATACTTTTATTTATTTGTAATGCTTTGTTTCTTACCAATTAGCTATTAATTGATTTAAAAATATGTTATTTATAATTACCCTACAAACAGACTGTTTAGTCTCGTAGGTTTTAATATTGTTGTTTGTGGACAAAAATGTGATTTCTTAAATTGTCAATAAACGTTATTTATTTATTTATTTATTTAATATAGGTACAATAGGCAAAGAGAGTAAATAAACGCACCTTATAGAAACTTGAAAGCATGTTTATGCTTTTATTCGTATTTATTGACCGACTTCAAATATGGAGGAGGTAAACAATTCGGTTGTTGGTTTCGTTTTTTAAATTTTTTAATGACTTTCTTTTCAGGCGTTTTGCATTTTAAACGTACTCCAATTTAGACGATTTTTGTTTCATTTGAAAGGGGAGATTTGAGAAATGGTCCCATATTTAGAAAAACTCAAATCCGAAATCTCCTTCCCTCCAACAACCGCCCCCGAAGCGGGTGCATGGGCTAAATCTGAGACTGCAGAATTAAAAATGATACCATCTCCGGAAACGTTTCAGTAGAACATTTTTTCAATAGAGTTTCAGCAATGGTAAAGTCTGAAATATCTGATATGTATATTTCCGAAGAGATTATATGTAACAACATTTAAATTCAACATTTTTTCAAAAGACTTACGTTTAGATATCGAGTTACAGCAGTAAAGTCTGAAATACCTATGTATATCTGCGCCGCGATGATTTGAGATCTCTGAATAATAAATAACAAGCTAATACTCTACATGGGTAATAATAGGATAAGTACTATCTTCTTTGGTATTAGTGAACGTTTAGCAATTTTCATGACTAATGTTACACTCAAAAGTGTGAAATAAATAGTTTTTTACCAAAAAAATGACTGCACTGAAAAATACAAAAAAAATATTAATTCTATGGGTGCTGGTAATTTTGAATGTCAGGAGAAGAAACGTTTTAGAAGAGTGAGTGGCCAAAACTTTTCATCTGCCACAGCCAATGCGGGAATGGTGAAAAACTTTTCGTGAACTAATAATACACGCGCTAGAACTTTGAAATGACTTGAAAATAATACAAATGAAAAGTCTCTGCGTCTCGGCCTTTATGAAAGCCATAAAGTAATGGGAGCAAATGTCAAGTTGGTATGTTCAGTGTAGCGTAACAATAATTTTAACACTTTTGACTGGAATTCAGGATTTGACTTTTAATATCCTCAACTAGAATATATACTCTGGGCCAAATTCAAGTTCTACACTTTTTGATCGGATTCCCGAGAGAAGGAGGAGCGGACGTATACAGTTCGACCGAATGTTTGTTCTTTTTATATATATGTATACAGGGTGTTTTATAATATATGCGCAGGACTTGAGGAAGTGATAGCCCGTCCAAAAATATGCAAAAAAGTTCTTTTTATCTTACCCTCTGAAATGCACCATTTTCGAGATATGTACAGGGTGTTGAAATCGAAAAATAATCGTTTTTTGTGAATATCTCCGGAACCGTTTATAGTACAGAAAACAGCTTTTCCACTCATAATAAGCTAAGTTTTGAGTCAGATTTTTGTTTTTTTGTTTAGTCATAATCGGTGAAGATTTTGAAGGAGTAGTGGTTGTTTTTCTCCCCAATTTCTACGCCGATGGAAAAAGTACGGTTTTGAACCGCCAATGTTTTCTACAAGAAAAAGGTACTATTCGTCGTGAGCTTTAAAGTCGACCGTTTTTGAGAAAGATCAACTTTTATGTTGTAAAAATAAGGTAAATTTTTTGAAATACAATTTTTGTATTTATTAATCAAACAAAATTTATGTAAACGCTAGAAAAAGTGAGAAAAACTAAAATTGACCGTGTTTTTTCAACATAAAAGTTTTTCTTGAAAACGGTCGATTTTACAGCTCACGACCAATAGTAACTTTTTTGTGTAGAAAACATTGGCGGTTCAAATGGGAGCCTCAAAACCGTACTTTATCCATTGACGTAGAAATTGGAAAGAAAAACAACCACTACTACAAAATCTTCAGCAATTATAACTCAACAAAAAAATTTTTCTGTCTCAAAACTTAGCTTATTATGAGTGGAAAACGCTTAAAAAAGCTATTTTTTTACTATGAACGGTACCGGAGATATTCACAAAAAAAATTTTTTTAAATTTCTACACCCTGTATCTTGAAAATGGTGTATTTTAGAGGATAAGTTAATATAAACTTTTTTTCATAATTTTGGACGAGCTAGCACATGTTCAAGTCATGCGCATATATTATGAAATACCCTGTATAACCTCGTTTTTCATAGTAAACGTGCACAGATTTTGAATTTTTCTTTTTCATTTGAAGGAGAACGGCAACGTTCCTATAATATTTTTTTAGGGTTTATATGCGAAATAGCCTTTCGAAAGGCTACGAAATATAAATTTTCTTTGTCAGATTTTACAGAACATCAGATTTTTTAAAACATTTTGTACCAGAGAATATCTTGATAAATCTATTTTGTATCTAACAGTTTTGTTGCTAGAGCTCTGAGATGGACGAAACTATATACCAGTCGTTTCAGATTGCTGCTTATAATTTAAAATATCTATGTAATAAAGTTGTTTATCAGTGTAAGAGCTAAAGATGCGATGGAATTGTCCTGCCATTAATGGTCGCATTTCGAAGATAAAGTCACTTTTATGGAATCATGATTTATTCGTTCGAGGTTCGATCCCAACCAGCATTTTTTTTTTTCATAAACTACTTTATTATGTTTTTTTATATTTTTTCTGCACTTTTATGTGTGGATTTATCACATTGTTTCTTATTTTGATATAAAAACTTATAACAACATTACATATAGAATATTTTGGAACGGAGTTCCTTGACGAGGCTTGCGGTAATATTTAACTAGCACAAATCGTCACATAATACTCAGCCAGTTTTATAGCCTTAAGCTCTAGATCGCTAAGTTAAAACACTATAATAAATTTCCACTAATATATTGGTTAAACGTGACAATCCTTTTGCCACACTGTGCCTTTCTCAAGTATGAGTATTAACTGAACTCTAAGAAGATAAAAGCCTACTTAAATAATAAAGATGTTCAACATAAATCTTAATGACAAATGTTATAAACTGATTAAGTAAAAAAAATATATACCGCAACGTTAAGCCATGTGCTAAAAAAACTATAAATCCGATCCTGTCCAAATAAGTCTGATCAAAGTAGGTATCCTAGTAAATAAATATTTCTTACCAAAAATTGGACCGACTTTATTAGTTGGTGCAATGAAAAATACAAAATAATATTAATTCTATTGGTGTTGGTACTTTTGAAGTTGTGCAATTGTAGTTACACAGAAGACTTTTGGCACCAACGTCAAAAGTACCAGCACTAATACTAGGATTATTATTTTGTATTTTTCAGTGCACTAACTAATAAAGTCGGTCAAATTTTTGGTAAAATATTTATTTCACACTTATGAGTGTAACATTAATCATGAAAATCGTTGAACGTCCACGAATACCAAAGTACTTATCCTGTTACCCATGTATATTCTTTGCTTGTACTTGTTATAAAAGCGGTAACCCAATGGGTTTAGTCGATCTAGTGTCGACTTCTCAGCGGTGCTTTGACTTCTTCGGTCACATCCACGAGTCATATTTGTATCTGTTGAGTTCTAATGAGAACGAAATCGGCGATCATACACTTGACTCAACTGTGGTGTGTTTTGAATGAACGAAAAGAATAGAGATTGGAAGGTTTTGCTATTTCAATCATATTGCACCTAACAACGATAAGTATTAGCTCACCGACTAGTTGTTGTCATCGTCAATACGGTAATAGTATTTGATACCTATTTATCTACTAATAATCAATGTAATTTATATTTTAACATTTTTTTTATATGAAGTACTACCATTATTTTTGCTACCTTTAAAATTACGAACTTTTCGGACACCCTGTTTATTCATAATAATCCAAAATCCATAATTTTATTTAGGGAGACATGGGACTAAGAGTGGTACTAAAGTCAAGTTGGCGTTAACATTACCATTGTTCCATCACGTTCCTATCACAACTGTTCTTGGTTAATTGAGCTGAATGGTTGCTTTGTACACTTGAGATTTGGCAGTAATTATGCCACAGCTAATTCACTTTACAAGCCCTGATTAATTTTGTACCAGCCTGACGTATGCCCCTATTCAATAATTGTGTTCTGACATGCATTATAATTAGTCTAAAGTGCAAAATAGCTATTGCCATGATACTCAATAATACAAATATTTTTTAACAAAAAACATTGGACCGACTTTTTTAGTTGGTGCATTGAAAAATACAAAATAATATTTATTCTATTGGTGCTGGTACTTTTGAAGTTGGTGTCAAGCTACCATTGCACATTGGTGCCAAAAGTCTTCTATCTAACTACAATTGCACAATTTCAAAAGTACCAGCATCAATAGAATTAATGTTATTTTCTATTTTTCAGTGTACCAACTAATAAATTCGGTCAAATTTTTAGTAAAAAATGTTTATTTCACATTTTTGGCCGTAACATTCGTCATGAAAATCATTGAACCTTCACTAATACCAAAGAAGATATATTCTTTGCTTGTACTTGTAATTATTCAGAAATCTCATAACATCGCGACGGAAATACACATGTATTTCAAACTTTACCACTAAAGTAACTCGAAAACCGTAACTTTTCTTGAAAAATTACAATTTAAATGTTGCTACACATGATCCCTTTTTGCTTTCCTACGCTACTATAGTAGCTGTATAAGGAAAGGATTGTAATCGTGTGAAATTTTCGGTATCGAGATTTTCACAAATGTTGACTTTTTAGAGTTTTCTAAGACTAATAAACATATTTTCAGCCATTGGTCTGTCTGTCTGTCTGTCTGTCCGTCTGTCTGTCTGTGACAGCATTATCTCGGGAACGGTTCAGTGTATTTTGTTGCTTTCTTTTTTATTTTGGTGGCACTGAATGAGAATCCTGTATATACTGGGTGTTGAGCTATAGCCAAAAAACGTGACTTGCTTAAGACTGTAGCGCGAAAACGGCTCTAAGGATTTTGATAAAACTTGCCTAAAGGATTCTTCTGAGTGCCGTTTACTACCCACACACAGCGCCATCTCTGAAAAAAGCACAAAAAAAGTTATGCTTGAATAAAATTCTATATTTTCCACATGTTTCTTCAAATTCATTCATCTTGATAAAAAATGTTACATGACCATTGTTGTTTGTCTTGACACGCTGAAAAAAATGAGTGATGGCACGATTTGACCAGAGGAATTTTACTTTACTACCGCTATTATTATCGTCGCTATGTAAGGAAAGTATTGTTATAGTGTAAAATTTTTCATTCAGTGGAATTTGCCGGCGAGCGGTAGAAAAGTCGTGTGAGTGGATACACCAGATTTTTTAATTTGGCCGTCTGATATTTTCAGTTTTCGAAATAAATTGTCCCCTCCACATAGCGCAAATACACATATTTCAGTCTTCCATTGCTGTAACTCGAAAATTGCAACTCTTTTAAAAAAATGTCCAATTTAAACGTTTCTGGATATGGTCTCACCTTTAATTCTGCAGTTTCACATTTTCGATTTTCGAGAAAAATTGCCCCCTCCATTCTCTTCGGGGGTGGTTTTTGAAGAGAAGGAGATTTCGGATTTAGGTTTTTCTAAATATGGGACCATTTCTCAACTCTCATCTTTCAAATAAATCAAAAATCATAGAAATCGGAGCACGTTTCCTATACAAAATGCGCGAACAGTCATACCTACATAAAAGAAGCAAACATACAACCGAATACTATATATCTTCCTTTTTTGAAGTCGGTCAAAAATGACTATATATCATCTTAATTCATAATTATTATATGCTTAATGCTTTAATGGTTGTAAGAAGAAATACTAAATTCCTTACAAAAACCAGGACCGACTTTATTCGGTAATGCTTTGAAAGATACAAAATAATGTGTTTTCGACCGACTTCATAACTGTTCGTTTTTTTATGATAGTACGCGCGCTTTGTATAGTGAACGTCCGCATATTTTGATGATTTTTTTTATTTGAAAGAGGAAAGAGAAATGGTCCCATATTAAACAAATTTAAAATCCAACATATTCAGGCTAACATACAAATCTTGATTTAAAAAGTAGTATGCTAATAGATTGTTGACTTCTTATAAGCCCTACAAACCACTACAGAGATGCGAATAGCATCTGTGTGCAGACCTGAACTCAATAATGATCTAAAATCTACAACCTTAACATTATCTAAATATAGATACAATGACAATACAACAGAACTATAAATACAACTACAAATGTAAAGATCAACATATGATAATATTAAATATTACAGATATTTTTTAACTAATACAACAATATAACTTCAAATTATTCAAAATCCAACTCTTAATATGAAGTTTAATACGCCCTCTTGAAAAGATTTTTTTTAAATGATAATCTAATCTATTGTAGATTAGTTTGGATCGATATAAACTAGTTATTTGGCCAATATTTAATTTAGTTTTATTTACTGCAAGCGACTAGAACATACAGATGCTTCAGCAATAGTATATTGTTCCCGTGGAATACAATGAATATTTATTAGTGCTTCCAAAGTATATTTTTGATTGGTATTCAACATTTCATTTCATTTCTCAATCAAAAGGTTATGTTGTTTATTAAACATAAAAATTTTGATAGCACGATTTTGTATTCTGGCTACCGGCCCTAGTGCATTTGAATAAGCTGAACCCCAACAAATAATCCGACAAAATAGAACGCTATAGAACAAAACATGGTATAAATTTAATAAATCATTTTTGTTAAGAGTATATCTCGTTTTTTAGAAAACAAAAAGAAGGTATCTTTTTATCTTTTTTAACAATACTAAAAATATTTTTCTTCCATTCCAATTTTCATCCAGTATAACATCAAGATATTTAACTTCATTTCGTCTTTTTATTTTATCACATTCACAATTTAAATTATTATGTCCAACATCTTCATGTATTGTCAGTCTGTCTGTAACAGGGAGCTTATCCGCGTATAAAGACACAAATAAAACACTGGATTTTGACATATTTAAAGTCACTCTGTGATAATTACACCATTTTCTTATAATTTCTAAGAAATTTTTTGCATTGCTGTAACTAATTATTTTTAGAGTATGCCCACACTTATTACTTATTAGTGATGGGTATATAAACATTTCATCAATACATCAATACATATATGTATAATAAAATTGTCGATGTCTGTACATTAAAGATATTTAAGAGAAAATAATATAGGGGGTCTTTATTAGAGCAACAGAAGCCAGAAAATTTTTTTTTTAATTTTTGTCTGTCTGTCTGTATGTTTGTATACGCAAAAACTACCGCATGGAATTGAATGCAGTTTTAAACGCGCACGAAATAGCATGCAAAAGCACCTCTTTGAAGTTGGCATGGCAAATTTGGCAGGCAAACAAACAAAGTATTGAATAATTAGCCGTTAATTAGCCGTAAATTAACCGTGAAAATAAAAACCGCATGCAAAGAAACCCGGAAATTGGTTTGCATGCTAGCTTCAAGTGAAGTTGGCATGCAAAAACCGTAAAATCGGTTAGGATCGTCCCAGCCAATTCCACCCTGGCTCATAATTTGCCGCTAATTAACCGCTGACGATACAGCCTCACACTTAAGGCCAATGAATTTTTTTTTCGAAAACATCGCATGTTTTTCATACGTACAATAAAACGAACGTTCTAAAATCCAACGGGATCGTTCTAGCTACCTGTAAATGGGCCGAAATGTTACTCCTAATATCGCACTAATTAACCGTGAAAGAGTTTATCGAATATTAAAAAAACACTATTGAAATTAATAAAAACATAGTTGAAACAAGATTTTATAAGACTATTTGAGAAAATAATGAAGTGCTTCTAACTACATATTTGCGTAGAGCATTATTACAGATTGAATCAAATGGTTGCATTCAAACTATAAACTTCCCAAACTATCTATATCTACAATACGTGTGATATAATCACAATTTGAAATCGAATTTGTGTGCTATTCAACAGCAACAACAACCGGTTCACATTTCAAACATTATAACGTAGTATATCTATAGATTGATTGTCAGGAATTATTATTTGTCAATTATTCTCACAACACGTTATTCCCACTGCTCAGCATTGTTAAAATAATATGTCGAAATAGAATAATCCATACGAACTTCATTGAATAATCCATTCATTATTGCTCTTTGTTGTTGAAACTTTATTTTCTTTTATCTGTTGCAGAGCGCGTGTCAAAAATGGAGTGCATATTTTGGAGGCAGCGCCATCTGGTGCCACAACTTGGAACATTACAGTTGACATTAATCCGAGACACACTAGCGCCACCGTGACGTTGGTTAGAAGAGAACCACCGGAAGCTGAGGCTGCCGCAAATATTGGAGAGTAAGTACGAAATATTAGATTAGGTACATTCGATAAGTCTAATGAAACCTAAGTGTGTTATATCGATAATTTTATGACAAATCTAAAAATGTTGAAAATGGGGGTTCCAATAAAAAAAAGCAGAATTCAATTGCTTCAGAAAATCCTGTATATAAATACAAATATTTGAGGATAATTATTGAAACTATCCTTTAAAGAAAATATCAAATCGATAGCATGGACAGAAAAAAGTTTAGAAGGTTGCACGCATCCCTAGGCCATCCTGTAGATATAAATTATAATGATCATTTGATTTATGTTATATGTAAAGCTTCTTAGCTCATTACATAATTTTGACCTGGTCTTTCATGACACTCTACTTAATAAATATTAAGCTTGATTTACCTTTATTGTTACGCCCCTGTTCTATATCATCGATCAAGTGGTTTTCGTAGTATTATGCAAATTTATTAACTGCTTGGCAAATCTGGCTCTGAACGTCTAGAAACGTAACGTAATGCAAGAAGTTCAAATGAAAAATTATCCGTAAGTACACATACACTTGCGAAATTTTGCAAGGTGGGCAAATTTTGATGCTTTTATAGGGCAAATTTATGTCTTCGCCGCTGGACTTTGACTTGAACTTGAACTTTTAAAATTTCGGAGGAATGTCAAAATAAATTTTCAATAACAAATAATTTTTGTTTTCACCATTAAGTTTATTTCAATATACGGGATCAAGACTGCGCCATTGGTTGTTTTTTCTATGTCTAATAGTTACCAAGTTACGAAATAAAAGCATCAAAATTTGCCCACCCTGTAGAGTAAGACGTAGAACCAATAACCATTGCTGTCGAGTATCGAGTGATCACTGTTATTATACATTAGATTCCAGTTCGATGTCGGCTAAGGTATGAAGATTTTTCACGAAGTTATAAAGTAGACATCTCGTGGAAAGCTCTAGCGGCCTACCACAAATAAAATGGCTAGTAAAACATTTCTGTTCGGATCCGGCGATAAACTGGATGTTCCGTATATTTTTTGTGAAACTTGCCAGTCATATGGGAATTAGTTGTCTTGTCATAAATAATGAGTAGCTATGCCTCTTACTTTCAAAGATTTTTTAATTTGTTATAAATTAAACTTAAAAAAGATAACACATTATAAAACTATATATACAGAGTCTTTCATAATATATACGCAGGACTTGAGGATGTGATAGCTCGTCCAAAAATATTTAAAAAAAGTTAATATTAACTCACCCTCTAAAATGTACCAAAACTTTTTTTGTGAATATATCCGGAACCGTTTATCGTACAGAAAAAAGCTTTTGCAAGCATTTTCCACTCATAATAAGTTTTGAGTGAGAAAAAATTTTTGTTGTCATAATTCGTGAAAATTTTGGGAGTAATGGATGGTTTTCTCCCCAATTTCTACGCCAATGGAAAAAGTGCGGTTCTGAGATACCCATTTGAACCGCGAATGTTTTCTACACAAAAAAGGTACTGTTGGTCATGAGGTCTCAAGTCGACCGTTTCCCAGAAAAATCGACTTTTATGTTGAAAAAAACGGTTAATTTTTTGTAATATTTTTATATTTACTAATTAAAAAAAAAATATGTAAACGTTTAAACCGATAACAAAAGCAAACGTTAACTTCATAATTGCATAATTTAAAAAAAAATGAGAAAATGATACAAAAGTTGTTTTTTCAAAATTCTTCAAACCGTAAAGTTAACGCATTTCGCACACTTTTATCAAGTATTAAAGCCTACTTGAAAGAAAAGCTACCTCCTTCAACATAACAATTAGTTTGTACATGCAACAAGTAAATTTGTATTACAAAATTAAAAATGAATTACACCAACGCTGAAATGTGCGAAATGCATTACCTCCTTTACGGAATGGCGCGCGGTAATTGGGCAGAAGCAAGGTGGTTGTATCAAGAAAGACATCCTGATCGTCCAGTACCACACCATAACTTGTTTCAGAACATTCACCAATGACTGTGGAAAAATGGAAGATTTAAAAAGAATACTGTTGATAATGGGCGGCCTATGGAAGTTGCAAATCCCCAATAAGAAGAGGCTGTCCTCTACGAAATTGAAGAAAATCGGACCATTAATACCAGAAAAATTGCTCAAAACTTGAACCTATCTCACTCGACGGTTTGGAGAATTTTGAAATGACAACTTTTATATCCATATCATAACTAAAGAGTGCACGCCTTATTGCCATGAGATTTTCCGTCAAGCAAAGCTGTTTGTAGATGGGTGCAAGACAAAATAGCTCAAAATCCTCGGTTTGGAGTCGAAGTCCTGTTTCCCGATGAAATATCTTTCTCGAAAGATGGTATTTTTAGTTTTCACTATAACCACATATTGACAGAAGAAAATCCACATGAAATTGCAGAAGGTCATCATCAGCAACAATTTTCCGTGAATTTTTGGGCTGCCATCGTCGGTTATCATTTGATACGCCCACATTTTTTACCGAACTGATTGAACAGTTCAGATTATCGACAATTTATAGAAGAAGCACCGATTTAAGTAAGACAAAACATGTATTTTTGGTTGTTTGGTTGCTCGCCAATACTTGGACGACAAATATCAAGACCATTGGATCGGTCGCGGAGGTCCGCAGCCTTGGCCCCCGCGATCTCCTGAACTTAATTGCATATGTTTTTTCTTTTGGGGCCATCTTAAAACCCTAGTCTACGCAACTCAAGTTGAAAATGTTGGCCAATTAAAAGAGATCATTGTTGCATCTTGGGACATAATTCGGAACACTGCGAGAATTTTTCTGGGTGTTAGACAGTCAATGGCTCGAAGAATTGCTACGTGCATTGAAGCTGATAGCGGACATTCTGAAGATTTAATTTAACTGTGTTTGGTTGTTATTGTTTTTTTTTTATTATTGAAGTTTGAAGTTAACGTTTGCTTTGGTTACTTGTTCTAACGTTTATATAAATTTTGTTTAATTAGTAAATAAAAAAAATATTTCAAAAAATTTAGAATTTTTCATAATCTTGTCAATTACTGTTCTGTCATCTCCATGTCATTGTCGATTGCTGCTTACTGTGTGTTGTGAGTGTGCAAGTTTTGCTGTGACGATGTTTTAGATACACTTCCCAGCTGAAGCTACTCATTTTGAAAACGATTTTGTGAATATTTCAAAGAAAATTACCAAATGATTCCAACGAAATGAACCTGAGAATTGATAAACATTACGTAGAATATCAATTCCTTTCAGTAATTTCCGAATTCTACTAAGTTGTACAAAGTGAACATCAAAAATACATATTTGTGTGGACATATACACATTTTAAGACATGTTCCCACACTTTGAATCAGTTTATTTTGGACCGCTCGATGTTTAACAAACAGATTTATCGATCCTTTCCACAGCGCATTGATTCGTAGCTAAGTTTGCCAGGCTGTGCAGGGTTATAGAATTTAGAAAAATTATATTTCCATTCCTTCCATTGCTAAAGTCATAGGAAAGTTTGAGGTTGTATGTACATGAACTTTTAAATATATGGAATACCAAACTTCTGCTTGGAAACAAGTTTCCAGCACAGTTTCATCGACAAAATAAATAATCACAGATAGGAGAGCCCGGAAAGTTGGTTCTTTGTGAATGTGTACGTGGTTAGTTTTGATGATGATATGAAAGTTACCTGTTAATACAAGGCGCTCACAAAAGTTTTCCCAAATTGTAACTTCTTTTTTTTTTTCGTATTCCGATTTTGTTTCCGGTGTTATGAGAAAACTTGTTTAAATATGAAGTTTGCTTGAATTAAACTTTGGATGATTCAAAAAGTTACTTTCAGTTAGGTATATTTTTAAGCTTAATATATTGAAGCCCTTGGATTTTTCTCGAAATATGATAGCTCAGTCATATTTTTTAACTTTGCAAAAAAACCTTATAACATTCAAAAAATTGCCCAAATACTGCTTTCGATTGTGTCCGCCATTTTCAAAAAAATCATTTCTGTGATTAACTCTATTTCTTATTGAATATGATACGGATTCAACAGAAAATCCTGCAGAATTTGCCAAACTAGAACGTGCGAGATATTCAAATTATTTCCAATTTTTCTAGTTTTAGATTTTCATCAATCGAATTTAAAACTATTTCTTCAGTTCTTACAATACGATGGGTCCCTTTTAATTGATTATTTGGCTTTAAAGTACCTGTTTCAGTCAACCTTCTATGTACATTTGCAAATGTTCGCCTATCTGGTATGACTCTATTAGGAAAGCACTCTTCAGACATCAACCATACCATACATGTAATGCATGTCTGATAATTCCTCATTAGTAATTTCAACCATTTCTTTTTTTCAAAATAACAATTAGATTAATAAGATGCGAAGAGCCAAATTGTAAAACTGAAGTGTCAAAATAAATGACAACATAATTAATAATTCTTACAACCAAAGCCTCAGACAATAATAAATGAATATCTGGAGATCGCGCTTTGCTCGGTTAAAACAGGATTTAAGATTGGTCTATAAGAGTTACTAAGTATATTTAAACTTATTAAAAAATGTGCATATTTCCGGTTAAAATGTATTGCGATCGGTAAAAACTGCTTTTATTATTCACATATTCGTAAGTTATAGATTTCGAAACAAATATGAATGTGTAATATGAATGATAAATATAACAAAACTCTTGAAATAGCAAGTGTGGATGGACCCCGACTGTCACACCGATTAAATATGAAAGTATCGTCAATCGATTTCTCGATTCCGAAAACCCCTTTTTGCTAATTTTTACCAAAATCTGCTAACCCTTCCTTGAAGTAGCTAATGTGTACCTTAATTTTCACTGAAAATTTCCGATTAAATTATTAGAAACTCATATTAACCATCTTTTATTTAAAAAAATAGGTTTTGTTAAAAAAAACTCTAAGGTGATCAGAATTCGAACCTAGGAACTCTAGATAAATACCCGGAAACTTTACCTTAGGACTATTTTTCCTATGATGTTATTGGGTTCATATCAATATACTAAATATAATCTTTAGAACTCGTAAAATGAGAATATTAATTGCTAAAAACGATTTTTCTTGTGAATGTGAATACAATCAATCGATTCAATATCTCTAAAACCCATAGATATGAATTTTCATCGAAATTTGCTCGTTTAGCTTATTCATTTATGAGCAGATTTGATCTCTTTTATTTTTTTTGATCCGACGGTTTTCGCTTAAAAAATAAAATTAATTTCGCTGAATGGTGATATTGTAGATAATAATAACGATGTTATTATGGCCATGTGGAGAAACACTTTTCGGACTAAAAACAATCAAGTAGTCAAATTTGCTTAGAAGTGAACGGGGATTTCAAAAATGTTTTTTTAAAGAGAAGTAATTGACGTACCATCAATGTGTGTCAAAATTGTCAGCTTTCGCACGAACGCCTCTGGTGGAATTAGAAATATGTTGTACATCAAAAATTGCATTGTACCTGTATATCAAATTTTATTAAAATATCTAGACTAGTATAGCAGATATGATAAAAAAATGATATATTTCTGAAAAGTTTACCACCCTGTATCTCAAAATTTAAAAGGTTCAAGACATAAGTTCATATGAAGCTTACTTCTTAAAATGGACTTAAAAATCATCCCCATAAATATTGACATTCAATTAGAAAACACACACACAACAAGAGGCTGGACATACCATCGATCATACCAGAATGTTTAAGTTTATTAATTTCTAATGATCTATGTAAAATCACTTTTGATCATTTCTATTCAAAATGTAGGATTTTGAAACGATCATTGAATATGTTACTATTATCATTGAAATGTAGTGCATAGTTTTATGAATGAGCTCGGCCTACGTAAACTTTCGAGCAATCACTGCATGTGAATTCATGAACACCTGCTGAATTAGAATTATGTGCACGTAGATATTGATTTATTGTTCTTGATAAATTTACCTATTGTAAGTAATTTTATTCGTAAGAAATAGAACACCCTGCTCAGCAAAATCTCTGAAGTTGGGATGTATTCAACATTGCACGAATTCTATTCAGTAATGATTATTCATTTTCCCCACTTTTATAATAACCACTTCTGGGTCACGTCACAAGTAGCTGTAATAAGTAGTTGTTGGTGTTTATTTTTGCCGCGGTATATATTTGGTCGTCGAAAAGAGAAAGAGGGAAAAGAGAGAACTTTCGAAAGTTGAAAAGACGCCTCGGGCGCCGAGCCCACGTTACCTCCTTTAATGTTCCACGTCTCTCCTCTAGAGTGACGGTCAAAGAGAACAAGCAGCAGATGCAGTTGCAGTGTGTTGTTATACGCGCAACGCGGCCATTGATATTCCGTTAGAGTAGCTACTGCAACCGCCACCAACTGTCGAAGAATGCTTTTTTTTTCTTCATTATTATTTTATCTCTCTGGCCGTTTTCTGTAAAACTACACTGCAGTGCAGTGGCGGAACATATTGTTTTAGTTTATTATGCGGGAGATCCTCTAGAAAATGGCATCACCTCCACGTGGCCTGCTCCTCTCGCAAATTGCATAGTTTTAATTTCACTTAAAACCAAGAAGCCATCTGCTATTTAGACTCGCTTTTACGTGAGATACTGCTACTTAGTCCTTTCCTCAGTCGTTTCTATCTGGTACGACATATTCGTTTTTAAGGTTATGTTGTGGGGCCATTACTTAGACTAGGAAAGAAAGGGGACTCGTAACGATGCGTCCGAAAATGAAGCAATTTGTCACCAAAAAGGGGTTCACCAGTGTTGTAACCCACGTAGCGTCTGAATTTGGAGATAGTGTTCTCTGGTCTGAATATACCTATTATGAATCTGTTAAAATGAAATTTTATATAATATGATAGAATTTTCATTGATTAACATCTAGGTATAGATTTTTAACATGCTGAAGTAAAATTTTATGAGAACGGTTAGATGCGAAATAAAACAACAAAGAATTTTATACTTCACTTTAATTCTTGGAAATTGGAATAAATGGTGTCACATAATAAATACTTCAATACTTAATACATTTGAATTCAAATTCACATAGACAAAAGCAACTACATACATATTTGTAAATCTCCAATTACATTATTTCTAGTAGCTAATGTGATTGTAAAAATTGTGATACAATCCAAAAGTAGAACATACAGTTCAAATCTTATAAAATAGTACATAACAATAGT
Organism: Crioceris asparagi; assembly: GCA_958507055.1. NCBI lineage: Eukaryota > Metazoa > Arthropoda > Insecta > Coleoptera > Chrysomelidae > Crioceris > Crioceris asparagi. The sequence continues at coordinate 13,609,904 of OY293832.1, read as the reverse complement.
ATAAAATATTAAATAACAATACGAAATAGTAAATATCATTACTATAAATTACTTTCAGTAAGTTCAATTATTCTCCAATTCATCAGTTTACATTATTGGGCCTTAAATAAGATAAGTTTTGTCAACAGATTCCTTACAGAATCCATTACTTCTGATTGAAACTGAAACAACAAATATTTTACATGTTTACAGTACACTTACATTTCTTTAAATCCTGAAAAGTGCCAAAAAAAGTTATTATATTGATATATCATTATATTATAATAAAATAGGTATGTAGGTGCAGCGCCACTGGAGAAACCATGAATGATTATTTTAAGTTATTATTTCTAACTATTATTATAGAATAATGAACAGAAAATATAACTTGAAATGAATAGGACTGGGATGTTTTAGGTATGGCCTGACTAGAGTGTGGTTATTTTACAAAATAGTATGTTAATAACGGAATAAATGTGAATTTTGTAACCAAGAAAACTAACTATACATTGATTTTTACCTGTGAAATGTAATTCCTGGGTCCTTTTTCTCACTGTGGCTTTTGCAGCCCTAAGCAGAACATCCAACTATAGTAATTCACTAAAAGAAGAATTTTTATCACAAATTTAGTCACAAAAGCACAAAATTCACACGATGTCACCAACAATGTTTGTCACAAAAGAATGGCGTTTTCTCACAAATTTGGTCACAAAACTCAACACGCGCAGGTAATAGTTGTTACGAGTCCCCTCTCTTTTCTACTCTAAGGGCCATCAATTCCATTGTCATTTCCAATATTGAATCTGCTTTTAGTTCTTCATATAAACTATTCATAGACTTTGCCCTCGTTCTTGACTTACCGGTGAAGGTGACTGTAGTAATGTGTGATTGACAGATCTGGGGATTCCCTGACTACAAACATGTAGAGAGGTTTAGTATTACTTCCAGGCTGACGAACGATGTCGAAGCTTTGAAGCTCTTTCGAAGCTCCTAACACATGTTAGATACTGTTGGTAGGCATGAGGTGATTCCACTATATTATTAAGGGTCGAGATTCATTAACCTTAGAGTAGGGAAAAGTCGTGCGTACACGACAGGAGATGCTGCTCTGTATAGCTGCCGTGAAACGAAAGTGAAGCCAATTTTTCGTCGGCCGCCATTAGTTTCGTTCTCACCTTGGTGTTTACGGCTTATTTTGATTTTCATTTTTGTGCTATTTTTTAATGAAAACGACGATTTTTTTATCTTAACACAATGGTGAAATGTGAGGCTCTTGGATACAAGAGTCGTTTTCGAAAAAAGAATATGTTGTTACGTCCATTGGCGGCCATTGATTTAGTCCTCATTTGGCTTCACTTGCTCTCCGCATGCGATGTCTCCTTGGTAATTCGATGCTCTAAGACATAAATACAAACGCGTATTTAAAACATGAAATATTAAACCTAACCTTACTAATCTCTGGCTAGTGAGCGAATGTTTTGTGTGTGAAATACCGTCCAGGCTTAAGAATATTTGTCGTCTTCTTCTTTTTTAAAAGCCGTACTCGTCCCGTACTCGTCTTCGATAGTTGGCGACTTTTCTGCCTTGAGAGCATTATCACAGGCAAGTGGACCTGCAGTTTAAAGTGGAAAGATATACCCCTCCAAAGAAGATGCATTATGGAAATATAGTCTTGCTGGTTTACTGTTGTCTTGCAAGAGGAGGAGAATGCAATGCGACACTCGTCCAAAAGGTTCGCCACGCACGGAGCTGCTTAACTGTGATGATCGAATCCGGTCAGTATTAACCCGTAGTCACGCGCTCTCCTCTATTTAATTTAACCAAACGAAATTCTCAAAATGCTCGCTATATGGATGATAATATCAACTTTAATCGACAGAGCAGTGTTCATATTGTTACGCTATGAAAGCTCTCTGGCATTGGCACTGGTACAATTTAACTTGAAAACAATGAGGGTATACATAATATATCGACAATATACATTTTCGGTATGTTCGGTTGTTATATTTAAATTAAAGGTAAGTATAATGGCTATGCGTGCCCTGTAAGTCTATACAAAAGGAAAGGACAGTACATTATATTCTCTACCACACAGTTGCTTGATAAAGAATATTATGCGCTTAATAATTTTTGGAAAAAACCTTATTAGGTACATTGGGTATAAATTTATCAAGAACCATAAATCAAAAACTCCAAATAATTGTAAATACGGTGTTTATGAATTCACTTTCTGTGATCGCGAAAGTTTAGAAGATCTCATTCATATACCATAAAACTAATTCAAAGTATGCGCTACATCTCAATGATAATACTCACATATTTGAAAAGATATATTAAAATCCTACCGAAAAGGAAGGACTGAAATTGAATTAACTTGATTCACTAGAAATTTAAAAAAAATCATTGTGATCAACTAGACGATTTCATCATAGAAAACTATATTATCTCTAATACAATGTGTTGACTCCGCAAAGGGTTTAGTACGTCAACAGCTCTTATCAATATTATGGATGATATATTTAAAGCATATGATAAAAAGTTCAGTTCTAGTTCTCTTAGATTTTTCGAAAACTTTCGATACGATTAATCACGAACTAATGGTGACTAAACTTCATTATTACGTTTTTAATAAAGACTCTGCTATGCTTATCAATTCATAATTATCATATAGATTTCAGACGATTTTTTCACATGACAAATCAGAAAAGGGAGAAATACTTCCCGGCGTTCCTCTGGAATCAATTTTGGGCCGTTTGCTTTTTCTTGATTTTACATATTAAGATCCTTAAAGTTTTTTAAAAATACAAACATATGCCGATAATACTGAAATTTACTGCAGTGCTTCTCTTGGTGAATATAAAGAAGCTGTAAAGTGTATAAATGAGGACCTCAAAACATTAGATGAGCTGTCTCAAGATCATAACTTAAAACTTAATCCTCATAAATCTTATGATATTTGGTAATGATCAGGATACTAACTTTCTGGAACATATGTAAATATAGTAATCAACAATTCAAAATTGAACTTTGAAGACAGTGTTAAAAATTTGGTTATAATTTTCGACAGCAAACTTTGATTTAAAGATCATCTAAGAAAAATATTTAAATGCGAAATTTATGTGAATCGTTAGTCCTCTCGATTTCAGATACTGTGATTTTGACTATAACTTTTGTCTGGACCAGGATAGCAAAAATCGAATTCAAAAAGTGCAAAACGGAGGCGTTAGATTTGCTTATAATTTGCATAGTTTTGATCATGTTTCTCATTTGTGTAAGGATATCAAATGGCTTAAAATGGAAGTGCGAAGAATTCTTCATTTTTCAAACTTTTTTTATAATTATTATAAATAACCCCAGTTCACGAGTTTCTATAAAGAAGCGACTAATATTTCGCAATTCCGCCCACAATATTAATGTTAGAAATAGTGTAAAATTAACAATGCCACATCATAATACCGCAAGATCCTTTTTGACCGACTAGAGAAAAGGAGAAGGTATACAATTCGATTGTATGTTTGCTTTTTTATGGCTGTTCGCGCGTTTTGCATAGTAAACGTACTCCGATTTAAACGATTTTTGTCTCATTTGAAAGAGGGGAATCGAGAAATGGTCCAATATTTAGAAAAAACTTAAACCCGAAATCTCCTTCCCTCCAAAGGGGGTGGAGGGGGCAAATTTTCTCGAAAATAGAAAATCCGAGATGGCAGAATTAAAGAAAATTCCATATCCAGAAACGTTTAAATTTGGACATTTTTAAAATGATTATAGGTTTCCGCGTTACAGTGTGAAATAAATGTTTGAGCTATGCGGAAGGGGCAAAATTTTCCGAGAATCGAAAATTCGAGATTTCAATATTAGAAAAGGGACCATATCCGGTAACGTTTGAATAGAACATTTTTTCAAAAGATTTACGGTTTCCGAATTTCGCTATGGTAAAGTCTGAAATATGTGATATTTTTATTTCCGCTATGTGGAAGAGGATTTTTTTTCGAAAATTAAAGAAAATATTATATTAAGCAACATTTAAATTGGGTTACGGCTTTCAAGTTACATTAGTAAAAACTGAAATATGTATATTTGTGTCGCCATGTTTTGAGATCTCTGAATAATAAATAACAAGTACAAGCTAAGCTTATATATTTTTGGGTATTAGTGAACGTTCAACAATTTTCATTACTAATGTTACACTCAAAAATGTGAATTAAATATTTTTTACAATGAATTGGACCGATTTATTACTTGTTGCACTGAAAAATACAAAATAATATTGAGTCTATTGGTGCTGGTAATTTTGAAGTTGTATCGTTGTAGTTTGTTGTTGTAAGCATCAACTTCAAAAGAACCAGCACTAATAAAATTGATATTATTTTGTATTTTTCAGTGCAACAACTAATAAAGTCGATCCAATTTTTTGTAAAAAAGATTTGTATCTACCATTTACAAAAAAAAAAATAAAACTTGACTAAAAATAAAAAAAATATCAAAGTTTTTCCAAATATTAACTTGTGTTTCTTTTGTTCCTGATGATTATAACACCTCGCTGGATTTAATCTACTACTGATCAAAAATTAATTTCAGGTACAGATCTTTCAAACTTTGTCTCAAATATCTTGAAATAACTCTTAAATATCGTCTAAGAAAAATAAAGCTAAAACACCCATTTGAATGTCAGCACATGCTCGATCCTTAAATGCTGGACCTCCTCTCAAAATAAATTCAGTAGTGCGGTTTCGTATCCCAGTGGCTGTCGTCACCAGGAGCAAGTCGAACATCGAACGACAACCTACGTCATACCATCAGTCACTCACTGACCCCCCGACCACCATCGTTGCAGCCCCGACGACCTTGTTGATAGGCAATGGCAAGGGTGTCATCTAACCTCAATCAATCAGCCTGCTTTGCCTCTCTTCTACTACTCGTATTATATTGGCAGATCGATAAAAGCTAATTACCTTCGGTGTCAATCAAAGCCAAGTCTAGAAGTATAGGCGGGCAGAATGGAAAAACGCGTGCTCTGGCGAGGCAAGATGGACATTTATTGTAAAACTGTATAAATTTGTTTATCAAGCTAATGACTCATTCAATTCCAAATTTCATTTTTGATATGGAGATTTGGTATTAGAAGTTAAAACACCATAAAAAATTTCCACTAATATACTGCTTAAAATGACAATTATTTCCGCACCAGCAAGCCAGATGATAAGTGCCTAATTGAATAATAAGGATGGTTAAGTTAAATTTACTGACTAAAATTATTAACTAATTAGGTTAACATTATATATACTTACATTAAGGGGGGTGAGACGATTAGCCGAATGTTTATATAGATAAGATCTGCAGCCATAACTTTAGTTTAAAATATTCACCTTATCCGCCAACTAGGAGTCGCCGGAATCCTTAATGATTGACACCGTTGTTTTTTCAAATATACTAATTACTAATGTATCAACATAAAAACTTTCTTATACAGGGTGAGGATTTTAAATGGAACGCTGCTTATTGCGTGCCTGGGAATAAGAATTTTCTAAAATCCAAAAATACGTCCTCAAAGATATTTTATGGAGTTCGATTTCTCTTTCACAGCCCTAAGCAACTTGTTTTTTCAAATTAGAAGACACCACTTGTGGCACCTCCTTGGAAAGCTTATTGTAAAAGAAATTTGTCCAAAACTGATTTTTAACTATTTAATGAACAATTACATTAATAATAACATTAATACTGGAATATCAACTCTTTAGCGTAAAAGTTGTTAAAAATGTACCCCATCAACCTGTTAGCACAGACCAAATCGATGATAGAACTCGTCTCTTACTATTCCCAAAAGTTCTGGTGTGATTGAACATATCTCTGCCCAAATCCTTGCATTTCTGATTTCTAGGTCTCTTGACATAAACCTTAGTTTTTAAATCGCCCCATAAATAAAAATCTAAGTGTGTAGAATACGGGGATCTGGGAGGCCACTCTATAAATCCTTGCCGTCCTATGCACCTATATGGATATGCAGCATTTACGAATTCCCCTACATTTCTTGCAAAATGGGGAGGAGCTCCATACTGCTAAAAAATATCCTTTGATATAGATTTCCATCATTAGGGAATATTCTTTGGAGTTCTAGTATTTAGAATGTTTGAAGAAGATTTAAAAGCAGTCTCCATTCAAATAATCTAGAAAACTGGAAGACTCAAAGGCAAGGATTCGGGCAGAGATACGTTTAATCATGCCAGAAGTTTTGGGAACAGCAAGGAAGTTCTGCCATCAGTTTGGTTTATGCCAAAAATTCCGCTATTAATGTTATTCATGGTTTGACAGATGTCAAAAAATGTTTTATGGACAAATTCCTTTTTCAATAAGCTTTCCAAAGAGGTGCCACAAGTAGTGTCTTCCAATTTGAAAAAACAAAGTTATTTAGAGCTGCGTCCCCTCCTTAGGGCCAAAATTTATTACGTGACGAAAGCCAACTCCATAAAAAAAATTTGAAGGCGGGTTTTTGGATTAAAAAAAAATCTTATTCCCAGGGCCGTTGTAAGCAGCGTTCCATTTAAAATCCCCACCCTGTATATGTGTTATCAGACGATACTTGAAATTTCTAATTTCCATATCGAGTTTCAGTACGTATTCATAAAAGTGAGTATTATCAAAATTCCAAGAGGATAAGTGCCTAATTAAATAATAAGGATGGTTAGGAAAAATTTACTAATATTATAAACTAATTAGTTAAACATTATATATAAAGTAAGGGAATGAGATCTGATCATTGAGTCGATTATCCCGATGTTTTCATTGCCATTTTAATAAGATCTAGCTATAACATTATTTTAAATTATTCGATAGACAGTAATTGTTTTTGTATTTTTTCTAATTACGAATCTCAAGATCAGCAAAATCCTCACTTAACCTAACACGCACTTGACCCATTTAACTCAACTTGCGTTGTTAGAGCTACGTGATGGAATCTCAAAAAAGGGTATATAATATTTTGTGGATAAAATTTAACCTCGATCTAGCATCTTTGGCTCTCATTATTCACACGCCAAATCCACCATTATCATCTCTGAAAATAAAAATGCTCATTATCCAGGTCAGGTTCTCGCCTATTTTCTCCATTCTACCATATTCTTGCCGTCTTATCCATACCTATCTCTGCGTTGAATTATGATGATGTAAGATTTTTCCAACCATTCTCCTCTTCTCTTTTTTTATTGTGAAGATGTGAAAATCTACCAATCTTGGATATATCATAAGATAATGAACTATCTCAGCTTCGAATGAGTTCAACGAAGTTTTTTTCACTACAATATGATGACAAGTCACCAGTATAATGAGATTTTATTAGAAGTTTTTTTACTTCATGTTCGTTCCTAGCACGTTATGAATATCTTTTTAGAATACAATACAATAAATAAAAAAAAACGTATTATTCTAGGAATATGAAATAACTCTGTTTTTAATTGAAGAATTTCTCAGAATTAAATTGGAAATTATTTTTCTTCTCAAGAAATTGTGATGAGCTCTGTCGACATTAATTTGATCTTGTTATGGATTGACCTTTGTTATTTTAGTTTCATTATACCTTTGATCTTCTTGAAGTTCAATTTTAAGTACATCAGCAGTAGGTAAACCCAACAATCTACCATATCGATGAAATTCTGGGAGTTTTGTTCTTGTATCTTTATAGAATGTACCTTGAAAATTTGTGGTCATCTCATCGACCTTAATTTGTGAAAACCTTGCCTGAAGTGCAAATATCTTAATATCTTGCTGAAAAATGAATGATACGTAGCTTTAAAAAAGAATACGACCTAGAGACCCATCAACCGTATTTATAATCCAATCTTGGTTCGATACTAGTTTAGGTTGTTCACCAGTTACTATGGTAACGATAATATCAAATGTGACAGTTTACAGATTACTATCAACAAAACACACATCTCAAGAAAACGTCGACCCGCCGAGTTCAGCGAATGTCTAGTGGCTTGCATACATACAGTCTGTCTCATTTTGCTGTGAACTACGGTCGAGTTCAGAACATATTTATAGTGTGTCCTCCTGCGTTGTAAGTTTCAATAACTTTCGATAAATATTGTGAAATAGCTGCGTATTGTGCAGTGGATGGTTGTTCTAGTATGATTGGAACGATGGGATCAAGTATTTCCTCCATCTGCTTCTCAAAATGTACTTCTTTAAAAGTTCCCTCAAGCGACTGTAAAAATTTAAAATGTCCCGAAGGAACACCCTGGTTTGTATCAACAGTTATGTCATAGTTGATCCTATACAAAAATTATTATATTAAAAAACATGGACAACCGTATTCATAAACAAAAATATTTCGGTTCTTTTTTAGTTTGATTCTAACTAAAACTTATTCGATTTTGGAGTACTTCGAAGAATATCTTCTATTTATTGGTATTGAATTTTGTATTATTTGTTTGAATTCCCTACAGCGAGTTATTAAAACTTCAAAGTTTGCTAAAATCATAAAAACTATCGAATTTAAAATACCTTTTTTTGAAATAAATTTAATCAAAAGTTTATACTTTTTTTTTTTTTCAGATAACCGCTTCAACCCTTTGGGTCATTAGCAGTGAAGTTTATAAATAATATACATAGCTTCTTAATTAAATCTAATGAATATAAAAATTGAATTATTTTGTTGCTATTACTATAGTCTAACATTTCTTTCAGGTTACAAGATATGTTGAATGTGTCTCTGTGGTTTTGGTCACATTATATAACATACAGTTAACCTTCACAGATAATATACAATTTTTAGGGATGATATTCGACCAACAGCTCAACTGGAAAGCACACATCAAACATCTTATTCTTTCGTGTCACAAAAGACTCAACCTTCTAAAATACTTGGCCCATAAACAATGGGGTGCAGATGGATCGACCCTCCTCACTCTATATAGAGCTCTTATACGTTCGAAGATCGATTATGGTTGCACTGCCTATGCATCCGCAAAACCATCAGTGCTGAAACCTTTGGATAGCCTTCACAATTCAGCCTTACGCACAATCCTGGGAGCTTACAGAACCACTCCTATTGCAAGCTTGGAATGTGAAATAGGAGAACCACCTCCACAACACAGAAGACAACAATTGAGCCTATGCTACGCTGCCAGAGTAGCTTCACTAGACAACATCCCAACATATAGAAACACAATAACAGCACGCTTCCCATCAGCATACGACCAACCAAGAACCGACCCACCTTTCTATGAGAGAATTCGAAGGTATCTCAAGCTAATTCAAATGCAGCAATTTCCTCCTCTCTACCCTACGAACCTAAACACTCCTCCCCCTTGGCAGGTATTCCAACCAATCATTAACACCCAACTATCCCAATTCAAAAAAAAACGACACAAATACACAAATTATAATCCAGAACTTCCGTGAAATCCTACAACAACACAAAGACTTCATTGAAATATACACCGATGCATCCAAAACAGTTTCTGGTGTAGGAGCAGCTGTTGTCACACCTGAAAATACCCTAACCTATAAACTACCGGAAACCAATACGATCCTCACAGGAGAACTCTTCGCAATCCTCCAAGCGCTAAGGTACGCAAAATCAAACTCATCTAAAAAGTTTATAATTATGTCAGATTCATTAAGCTCTCTACAAATACTTCGACGAATATACGTAAACCATCCAATTGGAAGACTGATCAAAAGAGAACTTTTTACCATCCAAACATTTGACAAAGAAGTAATATTGCTCTGGGTACCTTCACATATAGGAATAACTGGAAACGAATCGGCCGATAAAAGTTCTCGAGAAGCGATCAATAATCCGAATCAGACTGCGTTAAAATACACCCCTTCGATAGACATGAAATCCTACATAAAAAACAAAATGAAAAACGTGTGGAATACTCACTGGCAGGCCTCACAATCGAAATTACAGGAAATCAAACCAAACGTAGGACCGTGGCAAAATCAGTTAACAAAAAGAAGACAACAAGTGATAATGACCCGACTTCGCCTAGGACACACCAAACTCACACATGAACACTTGATATCTGGACAAAATGAACCAACTTGTGAATTTTGTGATGTGAAACTAACTGTGAAACATATTATAGTGCAAAAGTTTATACTTAAATATGCTTTTTCATACATTAGAGGTACAAAATATTATCTATAATTTTGACATGGATTTATTTGCCATTTTTAATAAACTTAGGGGAGACCGGGGCAAACCGAGGTTCGGGGCAGGGCGTGAAAACGAAATTCGGTCGCCTTACTTCAATCGGCTGCAAATCAACTTGTCGATGCGTTTTGTGGCTATATTTTTATAAAACTGCATTTTTATAATTTTACCAAGTTTATTGACCAATAACGAACTCCTATGAGAGGTGATTAATCAAGTTTTGACAGTATTTTCAACCGAAAACCATTTAGATATTCAGTTTTAGGTTAGGGAAAAACGCGATACTTTACACATTATTGTTCCTAATTAATAGAAAATTAAACAATTAAACCTATAGTTTGAATACCCATCGAGTGGGGTTTCGTCACGATTCCTGACGTCATCAGCCATTTTACGCATCTCGTGAATAATTTAAATTAAATTTTAATTCCTAACCCCAAAACACTGACATATTTGTAAAGGGGCTAAATCACTTTCAAAAATAAATGTTTGACATTAAACGTCAAAGAGAACTAGAACAAACGTCAAAATAATAATCAGCCAATCTGATCGAAGACATATGTTTATGACGTTAAAATTCTATTTCACCTAGCTTACAAAAGAAAAAAAGAGATAGACAAGGTATGACAAAACCCCATTCGATGGGTATTCAAACTATATTCTTCTCTCTTGAGTATATCATTCTACCCCGGTCTCCCATATTTGTAGCCTTTTTCTACAGATTTTGTACAGAGGTTGGCAAATATTCACATACTTACACATCTTCAACGTTAAAAGGCATGAATGATAAAAAGCTATACATAGTTATACAGGGTAGTTTTCCGGGAAAGAAACTACAAACAATCTGAAAATATTGTGACATACTAATGTCACTGGGGGACATACATCTAAAATATTTTCATGTTTGTCGCATTTCCAGTTATACCGGAAGTAGATGCCAACTTTGTTATTTTGAATGGAATACCCTGTATATTACCGCATTTTTAGATTTCTTGTATAATTTTATGTATACTGTCCTATACCTAAGTCTAACTTTCTCTTTCCTATGAGGAAGCCTCTAATATTTGATTTTAGTTGATTTCCTTGTAGAAGAAGATCTACTTTATCAGTATTATGATATTTTGATAATAATCTATACAGAGTGATCAAAAAAGAAGCTTGAAAACTAGATCCAAACAAAACGTCAGAAATCTTTTTTTTTAAATAGAAACGCCGTTTTTTTATTATTTTATTGTATTAATCAGCAAAAATAAGGGGAACTTTGTATGAGGTTGTCTATACCAAAAATAAGTATTTTTTAAAATAATTGCCAATTTTCCATCATTTTATGTAAAACTGCTACCTACACAACTTTAAAGTTGTGTTAGAAATGGGTCATGATTGCATTAGAAAATAATAACAAATGTCAATAAAATTCAAACATGCGTCAAAAAAGTCAACATAATACTTTTTATTTGCAAATTTTGAGTAAATATGGCATCTACTTCCAGTATACCTAACCGGAAATGCGACTAAAATGAGAATATTTTAGACGTTTGTCCCCCTGTGACTTTAGCATGTCATCAAATTTTCAGACTGCAATTATCATTTGCTTACAATTGATCAATTAATTATCAAATATGTTTTTGACTAAGCCACGAACTTTAATAGTAATACTCTATTTGAATAAACACTTCTATGATAATATCAACTTACATATTGGAGCTCATAGCTAAAGCAAAAACTACTGCAACCTGGAGTCTCTCGTTGCTAGAACTTTTCACGCCTCTTTGATCTGATTGTTGTGTGAATTTTGTGGAAATTGCTTCTTTCTCCACATTTTCCGACCACCAGAATTATAAACTGTATACAAGTCTCGACGTATTTTATGTGCCTTTTTTCTTTATCCACTGCTACGAGACCTCGTTTATTACCCTCTTGGGAAGAGGGGCTGAAAATGTGGTTTGAGTATTTCATCCAGATTTCTTTGAGAAACCTATATTTTCAAATATCTACAAGGATACATTTAAGGTCGTATACAGGGTCCTGCAGATCAACTACCGTCTTTAATTGCTCAGTTGTTAGTTGAGTTATGAGATTGATATTGAACAAAAGAGCTATTTTCGGTTGTAATCCATGGTAAAGTTCAAAATTTCAAATAATTAATAGTAAAAAAAATATTTTTGTATCTTTTATTTTACTGATGTGCAAACACAATCGTGACACATTAATAAACACTTCTATTTTTCAAAATGGCGATTCGAAGTTTTGATAAAAACAAGTTTTCTACCTATAACTTTGAATGCGTTCGGAATTTCAGTAGAGTTTTTTAGGGAATTGTGTAATTCTTATTGCCGCGTGAAATGACATAAAATATAAAAAAGTTTGTATATTTTGCCATTCAATTTTGAGCACACTGAACAACAATGTCATTCTAACATAATTTACATCTCTGTTAGACCATTTTGCAATGGGAATAAATACTGCATGATTTCAAAACCGTTCTACAACTTATATTTTCAGTAGGTAATTTTTTAATCAGTGATGCGATGTATGTAGGTATCCCTAAGGGCTACTAAAATGTATGGCATTTAATTTGAAAAGTACCTACATCAACATGCTGTCACATATTTTTTGTGTCACCCTGTATACATCAAAATAATTTCCACCTATGGGCCTTACGGTACAGATGACGATTGCAAGAGATTGCGGGAACTGAGTTGCATGACCCTCTATACATAGAGTTCATAAAGTCTAGCTGGAACTACCACAGTAACTCATCACTTAAAATCAGATGTGACACTCGAATCAAATTTCCGATTTTTGCATATAATCGGGTTATAGAAATAGTATTTTTTACCCTAGGAACCAAGTGGATCTTTTCCGTGCTGAAAGAAGAGTTGTGTAGCCGGTTCAAGCTTTAACATTTGACAAGAGACAGCTGGTCTTAATGGAAAAGTTGGAATCTGCATTATCGGCTCGAAAATAATTTATGGTTTGATAAATACAAGCAACGGTAAATAATATATTTTTTCATTATTGTCATTTCAAGAGCGCCATCTAGTAAGACAAAATTAAAACTGTTTTTGAACCCTAGGATAGAAAATCACATTTCGGTCCTCTAAACAGGGTCGAAAATCGGAGTTTTTAATATTGAGACATAAAAAACCAGTCAGCCTGCTAGCCGATTACAAAATATCGTATTTGTTATAAATGGTAAAAATAATTCGTCGCCGCTTTTGTCTTATCTTTGTTGGATATTTTTTAGAAGGATATTCAAGCAGCAGGTCGAACCAATACCAAACTGTCAGAAACTGGTGTATTTCAAATCTGGTCTTCCTAAAAATCGATATGCGCATATTCACAACTATAGAATATACTTTGGGTTTGTAAATGTATGGAACCCTATCTGTGGTTATGAGTTCGACTTCTTGTACTAATCACATTGTATATTATAAGAAGAAACTCCTTTGAAACACATACTTCAATGATTTTATTTATTGTTTCAGAGTGACTGAGCTCTTCACCTGGTTGATTGAATTCACTGAAGATGCCACAGATAATTACGATGGCATCAAAATTGTATGGACTGCCAGATTTGAACCGCATCAAGAAGATACGGAATTGGAAACACATAGAATAGAGGGACGTAAATCAACGACAAGATTCGAGATACAAAAGGACGATATACAAGCAGTTGTACCGATTAGTAAGGTAAGAACGAAATCTATGTGTATCTATTATTTCAAAACATTGAGCGAGTTTATAAGCAGCGAGTTTCGAAGCCGGCGAGCCCCAGCTAGTCCGATAATGATGACGATATACTCGCCTAGTAGCCAAATAGGTTGTGAGGTTAGGTTAGGTTTGATTGAACGTGTCGTGAATACATAACTTTTTGGAACGAGAATAATAAAGTGGAATTTCTTAAAGTCTAGCTACATTACTCTCTGTTATGGAATAAAAAAGACCAATACTGGTATAGCCGCTAGTTTGCTAGGAACTATAAAGCCCTCTACAGACGACATGGCAAGTCTTGGCCAATGTACGCTCGTTCCAACGTTGGCGCATCATTTGTAAGCAAAATAGGTGGCAAAGCAAGGCCAGCGTTGTCGCTGGTAGACGTTTGCCTCGGAGGCGGTATTTCTAGCACCCATCAAAGGGATCAGATCTCGACAGGAGTATATTCGCCAGCGCCATCTTTTCCTCTACACACGATCGGGACGAGCATGCACATTTGTTTATTGTTTGCCAAGTAGCTAGTGAGTTTTTATTTAAAAAACTTTTCTGTTTCTTGACGGAAATTGTGGCAAATAAATATTATTTTATTATAATTGTATTAATATGTGTATTTTCTCCAAAAAATACGTGTATCATTAGTGTTTTTTTAATAACCAGCAGTGCATTTGTTGATAATATCGAAACTTAATCTGCACGATAACTCAAGAACGGAACCGAATTTTGACCAAGGGTTTTTTGCTGTTGGTTGGTATTGGCCCAAGGAACATCCCTATTGTTTTTGGTGAAGTTAAGATACTCTGGTGTCGAGTTAAGGCCGAAAAACACTGTTTTGTAGACCATTTTCTAAATCGTTGAATATCTCAAATTTGCTTTTTTGGACTAAACTAAAGTCAAAATGGTATAATTTAGCTAAATATATCAAAATATTACTAAATATAGCATTTTCGTCTGAGGAAATTTGAAATTGTTGGCACACTGAATATGCTCAAAGTGTTTTTCGTGATTTTTGTTCTAAATTTTGCTCATTTACCCTTGTTTATCATTCTAACGTTTTAAACCAATATCTAATTTCAAGTGATCATTTGCAAATCAATGGATACTACTGTAATTAGTCCGCCCAAAAATTGTTGGTACAAGGAGAATGCTAATCGGTGTGAATATGCCTATGAAGGCTTACTGCCTTCGTTACTAGTTTTCATGATTTCAATGCTGGTACAAGTTCAATATTTTTCACACATGGCCAACATTCGCCAACGCTGGCACGTCGTGCGAATGCTCACGAATGCCGAATGTTGGCTTCAACGTTGGCACACCGTCTGTAGATAGTTTACAATCTCCTAGATAGTTTACAATCTGCTACAGTCTGTTTCACGAATGCTGGCGATTGCCTATAATCATTCACGAGCTATGTACATCACGCTATACTTCTCATTCCATCTCATTATCATGAAATTCTCTACTACGTTTGTCGATCTTAAGCTACGGCATCAATATTTCAAGCTTATCTCCTTCGATACCATGATAGGGCGATGCTCGTATTTTCAATCGATATTTTTTTCTCCCTCTTATTGTATGAATTTCCTTAAAGCTTATAAAAAAATTGAAATACCATATCTTATCTCGAAATCGTCCCTAAATTGTCACGCCACTGATTTACTTGGTTGAATTGATCGGTTTCTCGTGTTTTGAAGGCAGATGCCATCATTCGTGAATCAATCTATTGTTGGCTTATGAACCTGATTACCTACACTGGGCGCATTTTCTAGTAGTGAATTAGCCAGCTAATAGCTAGTAAACTCGTTGAATGTGACAGAGTCCTACTCTCATTATTCGAATATATACAGGATGTTCCATTTTCGACATACATGTGTTATTAAAAAAAATCACTGGCTTAACAGATACAGAGTAAAATTGAAAAATATACACTTTTTAAATGACTTCCTTATTAAAATTGGTGAATGTTACATGAGTTTGTATTTCTTTAGAACAATTTTGGAGTAGGATGCCGTTTTTTCTGAATAGATATACGAGGTTAGGTCAAAAAGTTATCAAGGTGCAACTTTTTTATGAAACACCCTGTATATTTTGGCTAAAAAATATATCATTTCGAATTCTTTTTACAAATAGGTATATGAAAATACCATAGTTCTGTAGGCATTATATTCTTTTTTATTACATTAATCCTCAGTAGGCCACGAAATAAGAGCCAGTTTGATTAAAAACAAAAGATAACCTTTTAAAACTTTTGTTATTCTATCTGCGTTGGAAATAATGTATTACTAGAGATCTAACTTAGGATATATGCTACATTTTATCGCGTCTATCTGTCTTTCTGTATGTCTGTACACGCATCACGTAAAAACTACAATATGGAATTGAATGCAATTTTTACCGATGTATTGTTAGAGGTCTAACTTAAAATAAAGTTTCCAATTTATCGCGTCTATATGTCTGCCTGTCTGTATGTTTGTACACGCATCACGCAGTAACTACCGCATGGAATTGAATGCAGTTTTCCACGCGTACGAAGTCGCGGGTAAAAGCTCCTTAACTTATAAAAATCAACTGTAATTGTTGGAGAAATAAAGAAGAAAAAGATTTTATTTCTACTCTGGTGGTATCGTAGTAACGTACACCTAACCAGGGTTCGATTTTTAGCACCGCATTTTTCTACAATATGCATATTCAAAAATTATAGAGGAATAATATTTCACAAAAGAACCTCAGTATTGTTCAAACTTAAAGTTAATGAATTACTGTTGAATTTTGACCACTGGGCAATCTCGTTCTCATTATTCCATCCATTAGTTGTCATCTTAAATACTCAATTAAGATTTAGACATAGATAAATTTTTATAAGTAATTATGTGAAGACCTTTCGAAAAGAATGAATCAGCTTACAACGTTGGATAGACGACGACAACTATTAGCAGGAAGTTGCTATGACTACCTTATCAATTTAATTAATTATAGCAGAAAATCTTCTTACGAAATATGAGATTTTCAACAATCAATTATTTGTCCCAAAAGTACCCCCAGTTATCATTTTTTATTGACATACAAGAAGTGTTCGTTCAATATAATAAACCTAATGTAGTATCAACATAACATTTGTTCTTTTCAGATTAGTAAACACGAAAATACTTCAATCTTGTAAATTTATCCGTATTCATTTCATTGTATTGTTGAATTAAACCATGAATTTCAAATAATGGAATTCAATAGAACCCCTTGTTGGCCTTTATACGAAAATGTACAAAACGCTAATTCAAGTTTTAATTAAAATAATCATGCCTTGTTACCATTCTATTCAGGACAATAATCATTTTCCTTACTCGGTGCTTTGGGAAATATTTGATCAAGGGTGTGATGTTTTCTCAAACTTTCAAATGTAGGTACCGACTTGTAATATTTTTCCATTACAATGAAGTGTTATTTCTGTAATTTGTTAAATATTGCGTATAGTGTTGCATGTTGAATTTCAGATAGGCATTTCAAAATTTTATTACTAGACTGTGAATCTTTCGAAGGAAATATCTCTCAGGTAAAGGTATTTTGACATAAGAAAAATGTTAAAAACTGTATACGATACCAGAATAATGGTAAACTAATAATGTTAACAATTCAATATTATTAATTACCTACACAATATTTACCATGAGATTCATAATTTGGAAGAAAAGTTGATAGAAGATCGAGTTGCATTGTTATAATTGAGAGAGTAATTAATACCATCTAATATAACTATAATGAAAATAATATAAGAAAATTAAGACAATCAACTCTTTTCAGCTTCGTATGTTTAAAAAATTAGATTCCTAGACTGAAAGAAAAACAGCTAATTTTAAAATTAACTATTAATAATGTAACGGGAATTTATATTTAAACTGGGTTCGATTTATTTTCACTTATTTATTTACACTTACACAATTACTCAACTATATACCTACACATTTATATTCAGAGCGCCACTTAGCGTTTAGCGCTATATTTATATTCAGTGTTCTATGCTTGCTCGCGTTCAACTCACTGATTCTCCTCTCTGTCATTGACGCCGGTATTATAAATCTAACCTAAAAAAGTGTCTCGAAGCTTTGAATTGATACCAGTCTTCGATTTGCTGTGTGCCATTATCAAGGCCCCATATTCTCGGTGCTTGTAGAGTGGTGTTCTTCTCGTGTGTTCTGAAATGTGTTTGTGTGTGCATTTCATTATTCGGGTAAGTCTTCACGTTACAATAATATTATTATAATGTGGGAGTATGTCAAAGAAACAATTAAACAAGAATCAACAGCTTTTGCCCGAATCATGGAAATATTCCCTAATTTACAATCGACTTATTGTATTAACTAATGATGAAACTAGTTCTTAAAATTCTTATATATATATATATATATCTCTAATCAAAGCACAAATAAGATATATCCTTTTGAATCTAACGTATATAATCAATTTAAAAAAAATATTACGTCATAAGTGAGTTGGTACGCCTGCAATTTCTAAAATTGTAAAATCTTAAAATTTGTACCTGTTTAATAGGTTATGTCTATGCTCCAAAATATGTAACATAAATAAACGAACGTGTATGGTGATTGGTGTGGTGTTCACTTAATGTCAAAATTAATTAAGAATTATTCTGTCATAATATGTTTATTAGTTGGTGCACTGTAAAATACAAAATAATATTTATTTTATTGGTGCTGGTACTTCTGAAGTTGTGCAATGGTAGTTAGATGGAAATTGTGGCACCAACTTACAAACACTAATACCAAAAAAGATAGTACTTATCCTATTAACCATGTATATTATTTGCTTGTTCTTGTTATTATTCAGAGATCAAAAAAAATTGCGGCGGAAATACACATACTTCAGACTTTACCAATGCTGTAAATCGTAAACCTTAGCTTTTTTTAAGAAACGTTCAATTTAAATGTTGCTACATATTGTAACGTGGATGGTTTATCATGTACTTACGGTTATTATTTCTTTAGTTTGAATTTGTTCTAATTCCTTATTTGCTATAGTTGTTTCATGTATAGTTCATTAATTAGTTCTAGACTTGTTAGAGTTATTCTCGATCCTTCCAGACACATATGTGAGGTACAGTTTGTCACAATATTGTCAGTTTGTCATAGAACATTCTTGATGAATGCCATGTCATGATTCAGGTATGAAAAGCCGTGACGATCACAGTCAGTTTGTTGAGTCAGACCATGAACAAATATAGGGAGAACGAGTAACACGAGTAGTGGGAGTAGCACAAAAAACATTGGGTTATCGTTTGTTAATTCGGTGTGTTGCGTAAAATCACGCAGCGCATCCTTATGTAGTATGGGCGAAGGAAGCTTAAATACAACAATAGACACTCAGTGAAATACTGCGCAACATCCCAAATTGACAACTTATCACGGGACGTTATTTCAGCCACTTCTGCTTATAGAACAGGATACAGAGTTAGGCATGCTCCTTTTATATATTCTTGAGTCAGACTTTGGAATCAGATGTTCAGTCAGTAAAGACAGTGACAGTTTAGATTTTCAAGGTGACAAATGGTGACAATTGTTCTAATACAGAAGGTCGTGTACAGAGTGTTGAAAATTAACCATTGGAAGCAATCTGCGAACTTTTGAGTTTTAATGCTCATTTATAATGGACGTAAGGCGTAAGATATGCGTAATGGATAAAGTTGAACAATGGAAAATAAGTGGGATCGTTCACAATAAGCGAACGTTACACTTATGTGTTACGGTAGACCGTAAGATCTTACGGCCGAACGTTAGGCGAACATAAAGTTGGACAATGTTCAACTTTACGTGCGGCTCATGGAAATTTAGGAAAATTTTTAGGGTATTTGGATTTCTTGGGTTGAATTATTCGCCGGTTGGTAAGTGTCAGTTCGCAT
Source organism: Crioceris asparagi (assembly GCA_958507055.1). NCBI lineage: Eukaryota > Metazoa > Arthropoda > Insecta > Coleoptera > Chrysomelidae > Crioceris > Crioceris asparagi. The sequence continues at coordinate 13,590,147 of OY293832.1, read as the reverse complement.
TCTTGTATATTTAAAGAATCATTCTTCATCATGAAGTTTTAGTTCTAGTATTAAACGTCGGCATTCAACTGTTCTTGATCCCTGTTTACACAATATCTTCCTTGTACTCTACGCATTGCTAATAACAAAAGTAATAACTGCATTTCCAACTCCATAGCGTTAAAGTTAGTATACCTACACCAGAGAAAACCCCCCAGATGAACTATAGCCTTCAAATTATTTCACGCATGCGTAGCAAGTATTTACGTTCATTATAAATAGAAAAATGTTACGTCTATATTATGCGTTATGTAGCCGTAAGTCTTAAGTCCATTATAAATGGGCACTAAGCAAGTGAACTCACCCCACAACGTTTAGATCAGGATTCAACGGTACAATATAATCTCTTTTTTAATTCGGCCGTTTCTTATTTTCGAAATTGACGGAAAAAAATGGCCCCTCCAGAAACATACATATTTCAGTTTCTACCATTTTGGGGGGAAGGATGTGTTGAATTTCGATTTTCTCAATGTTACTATCTCTTAATAGTCCTTTTTAAAATGGTAAAAAAATCATGAAAAACGGAACACGTTTACTATTTATTATGCACGAACATCTATATAAAAAAATCATGCAGCCAAATAGTCGAATTGTAAACCTCCTTCGGTAGAATACTCGGTCGAAAAGAAATCGACTTAAGTCGATTTAATATTTTCTGAAAAAAATTAACACAGTAATATTTTTTCTCATCTGTGAAAAATGGGAAAAATATTCTCTATCATCAGCAAAGTCTATATTTGCTGGCAATTTTCTCGAACCAATGTGTGTGTACTCGTATTACCTCAACAAATATCTCGGCAAACACCAATTTTTGCGGCCTCTCTGTGCGATGAATATTAGAATTTGCAGGAAATGATCCACCACCACCAGGTTATATATACCTATTCTTTGTCATCCTCCGTCTAGAGAACATTGATTGAACTGAGAAAATTTTCAGTCGTTTGGAATCGAAGGAGATAGAGAGAGAGGTTGAGGAGGATATATATATACCTAATCGATTTCGCTTGTGAAATGGCAAGCGGATGCTATATTCCGGAATGTTGGAAGATCTCGAGAGAACTCCTTCCTTCTCTGTCTGTCTCGGAAATTGGAAATGGCCATTCCATTTTGAGCATGTAAAGGCATTCGAGAGGCTAATTCTTTTTATATAATGTATGATGTGATTGGTTTGTATAAAATACCAGCTGTATGGATGCAGTATTCAAGATCCATACTGTGAACTTCCCAGTAGGATCTACAATTCAAGTAACGCAAACGATGTATCGGGTATTTGATTAGGAGAGGAACCTGGCTGTATCTCCGATACTATATATCCTACAACTTAGGAAGAAAAAAATGTATGAAAAATTCGCATAAAGGAAAGTGTTAGAAGTTATTTTCAAGTTTTCTTCTCTAACGCAAGGAGGCGATATTTACTAAGTACCACAAAAAACTCATTTTTCTCTAAAGAACTGATTGATAGTACCAAAAAAATATATATTTGTAATTAAGAGATAATTTCACGTAAGTTTACACCAACATATATACTATATTTTAACATTAAATTTAAAGAAAAATAGTCCAAACCGCATTTCAATATATATATTTTCTAAGTGAAATAAGAGAAAATATAGGTATAGTTAATATGCTTGTGCAATTTGTTAAAAATACACTTTACTAAATAGATTTTTTAAATAGCCTTATATAAATATTTAAATTTAAAGTAGGTAATTTAATTTATTTCATGGAAGTTGTTAAGACAAGAGCGAGGAATTTTTTTCTTCAGATCTAAATATGTAGTAGTTTTATAGGTTATATCACCATTAGACTATGTTAAACTAAAATAATTTTTCAAAATAGTTTATATTTGTCGTATTTTGATAAAAAATGTAAAAATTTACTTTCTACCATATCAGAATGAATCCTTCATTCAACATTCGTTTTTATTCAAAGTGAAATAGTCTTAAAAATATCGCGATGAATCTATTTACATTATTTACATTTACTATATGGGGGCCGGGTAGCAATTTAGTAAGAACAAGACTGCAAGACCAAGACCAGTCTCGCATCAATCTCTACTCATATCATATTCAGAATAATGCATACATAAAAACTCAGAAACTCTTAAATTTGTTGATCGACGAATCTTGACCGGAGAAGGTATACAATTCGACTGTGTGCACGTACTCCAATTTTGATGATTTTTGATTCATTCGAAAGAGGAGACTTTAGAAATGGTCCCATATTTGTAAAAACTCAAATCCGAAATCTCCTTCTCTCCGAAAACCGGACCCGAGCTTGTAAATTTTCTCGAAAATCGAATATTCCAGATGCCAGAATTAAAGATAGGACAATATCCGGAAACGTTTAAACTGAACATTTTTTCAAAAGAGTTCCGGTTTTCGAGTTACATTCATGTTAAAATCTCATATATGTGTAATTTATCTATGTGAAGAGGGCGATTTCTTTCGAAAACTGAAAATCTCTGGGTTTCGTATAATTTCATATTTCCTTACAGTTACGGTTTTCGAGTTACAGCGGTGGTAAAATGGTTAAATCTAAAATACTTATGATTTCAACCGCGTTGTTTTAAGATCTCTACATAACAAGTACAAGCAAGGAATATACGTGGGTAATAGGATAAGTACTATCTTATTTGGTATTACTGAACGTTCAAAGATTAAAAAATATTTATTTTACACTCAAAAGTGTGAAATAAATATTTTTTACAAAAACTTGGACCGACGTTATTAGTTGGTGCACTGAAAAATACAAAATAATATTAATTATATAGGAGCTGGTACTTGTGAAGTTGGTGCCAAAAGTTATCAATCTAACTACAACTGCAAAACTTCAAAAGTATCAGCACCAATAGAATTAATATTCTTTCGTATTTTTCAGAGCACCAACTAATAACGTCGGTCCAATTTTTTGTAAACAATATTTATTTTGAAAAATGTCCACATTGAAGGTTGCTGAAATTGGTCAACCACAACTAAGTGTAATTTTAAAGAAAAACAGAGTTTTGATTAAGCATTAAATTTTTTAAATGAAAAGGTGACAAAAAATACAGCAGCTACTTTCTAACATTTGATTTAAACCATTTTCTTTCGATACCAAGTACTTTTGGTAAATCTTGGTGGAGGTGGAGTGGGCAATTTTTCTCGAAAATCGAAGATCTGAGACGGTAGAATTGAAGATAAGACCACATCCGGATATGTTTAAATTGAACATTTTCTTAAGAGTTACGGTTTTCGAGTTACAGCAATGGTAATGACTGAAATATGTGTATTTTCGCTATGTGGAGGCAGCAATTTTTTGGGAAAATTGAAAATATGAGAGGTCCAAATTAAAGAAGAGATTATATGTAGCAACATTTAAATGGAACATTTTTCAAAAAATGTTACGGTTTTCCAGTTACAGCAGTGGTAAAGTTTGAAATATTTGTATTTCTGCCACGATGTTTTGAGATCTCTGAATAATAACAAGTACAAGCAACGATGATACATGTGTAATAAGATAAGTACAATCTTCTTTGGTGTTAGTGAACATTCAATTAAGGGAAAAATATATAGTTCTTAGGACTTACGACTTTAAGCTGAAATTTTCGATTTGTAAGTATCTTTTCAATCCAAAATAATATATAGTCATCCTTCATTCTATTAAACGATAACGTCCTTCCAAATTAGCAAAAATATTCGTGAAAATTGTAAACATAAGTTCTCGAAAAAGTAAGGTTAAACGAAGCGATGATTGATTTGAGCAGTGTGTTGGACGTTTAAAAATTGTCAATTCCAATGTTACTAAAACTGCCAATATAACATTTGCGATATTGAACATATTCTTGAATATTAGATAACGATAAATCAAGTGGTGACATTTTAAGTGTCTCAAGATATAGTTTCATATTTAAAATTTACAAAAAAACATATTTTTCACAAATACTTGCTGTAGAGCAAAACAGATTTCTGATAGCGCCATATAGTGCCATTCTCAGATAATGTCATGTTATTACCACAATTCTCATAGTTTTTGGAATTCACTAAAACAACAATATTTAAAGAATTCGATAAGTTCGTCTTCATTTTCACTCAAAAGAATAAATTCAATATATGAAAAGTTGCATCCAGAACACCCAACACTTGCCAATTAAAAATCATTTAAACTATAAATTTTAAGCTCAGTTGTTATTGTCGTTAATTTTTTCTAAAGCAAATATTCTTGGAAATGGAATTCATAAAATAATCTAACGCTACGAAAGTTGTACAAGTCAATGATCAATTAGTTCAACCTCTCTTTTTCGCCATGTTACTATTTTCATGCACATTTTTGCTAATTCTGAAGGATGTTAACGTCTAATACAATGAAGGATGATTATAAACTATTTGAGATTGAAGAGATACATCGAAAATTCCAGCTACAAGTCCTAAGAACAACATTTTTTCCTCTGCAAACATTTGATTTTTGAGGGCTTTTATAACAAAAGCCACTAAACTAGACTATTACTCTTTTCTGATAAAATTGACTTATCTACACCCCCAGCATATTTAGGAATTTGAATTATTTGGACAATGAAATATTTGATATGGGATTACTCGTAGGTATGCAATCCACTTTCATATTAAAGTAAGTTGCAAAATTCGAAAACAAATACAAAAAATAAACAATACAACGGAATTGTTTATTTATTAAGTCGGTCAAAAGGGCCCTGTTGAACTACGATATAATTTCACCAAACATCCATCAAGCTCTTTATTCCTGCTACACATACTTAATAGATGTCAGGTAATCTATCTATCTATCTGTATGACATAGAGTCGCTGCCCTTCTTTTTTTCTTCTTCTTTTTAACCACTTATCACTCTTCTCATGGGTTGACATTGTAGAAACAACATGAGAGAAAACATTTTTCAAACTCAAGCTGACTGACAACCAACTGACTATTATTATAGCGCTGGCTCATATAAAATTCCTTTCCTGTCTCTTAAAAGTAAGTTTACTTACTGAACAACTTTTCATAAATTTAGCTTTCAAGTTTGTTAATAATTTTTCATCGTCTATGACGCTGGTAAATTCTTGCAGATAGCTGATCTTTCGTTTGTCGTTTGATTTCGTTATCCGCAATTTTATTAATTCGATCGATAAATGAGTATTTGCACGATTTTTTAACAATTTTTTGAATCTCTCTTCAAGAAAAAATCAGTTAATAATTTCTACTAGAAACTATTGGAAATATTTTAATAATTGGATCCATAAATGGGTATTTGCACGATTTTGTAGCAATTTTTTGAAACTATCAGATAATAATTTTTGCTACTCAGATTCATATATTCGTAGTCACCCCTTACGTTTTAAGGACTCTTTTTCCAAAAAAAAAATTCTTTTTTAAGGTGTAACTGAATATTTTGTTGGTTTTGGAAGTCATAAACAAGGAACATCTAACAGAAATGACTATTTCAAGGTTAAGAGGTCAACGATTTAAGATCGACCCTGACCTTAAGGGACGACTATGAATTTGGTCCTAAATCTCATAAATGTTGCATGCTGGTGACTCTACCGCTAGCCCAAGAGAAAAGGGTGGGATAGCATTTGGTTGCCGAAAATGGTTAACGAATATAAAATCGATTAATTATGGGGAAAAATTGTGCAATTTAATGAAATAAAAACCAGTTTTTTACACATTTGGATTTAATTGCTTTCGGATGTTCGCTGAGGGGATAGCAAAAAACGGAAATTACTTCATTGCAGCAAATTTTTCTTTCAACTCTAAAAAAATAGCTTTATATTATTATCATACCATGTTTTGTTTTATAGAAACCAGCATCAACTTGTTTGTTTTTTTTTTGACCGACTTTCAGAAAGTTAGGAGGTGTACCTAAAATTTGGTTGTTTTTTTATTATTATTTTTTTATTTTATTTTTCTCACGTATAGCTCTTGGCGCGTTTTGTAAAGTAAAGGTGCTCCGATTTAGATAATTTTTGATTCATTTGAAAGAAGAGAGTTGAGAAATGGTTCCATATTTAGGAAAAATCAAATCCAAAATTTCTCTCGAAAACCTGAGATAGCGGAATTTAAAATGAGGTCATATCTAGCAACATTTAAATTGGACATTTCTCAAAAGAAGTTACGGCTTTCGAGTTACGGCAGTCTTAAAGTCAGAAATATATTTATTTCCGCCGCGATGTTTTGAGATCTCTGAATAATAACAAGTACAATCAAAGAATATACCTGGGTAATTGGATAAGTACTATCTTCTATTAGTGAACGTTCAACGATTTTCATGACTAATGTTATTCTCAAAAGTGTGAAATATTGACCGACTTTATTAGCTAGTTGGTGCAGTGAAAAATAAAAAACAATATTAACTCTATTGATGCTGGTACTTTTGAAGTTGTTGGCAAACTATCTAACTACAATTGCACAACTTCAAAAGTACCAACACCAATAGAATTAATATTATTTTGTAATTTTCAGTGCACCAACTAATAAAGTCGGTCCAGTTTCTGGTAAAAAATATTTATTTAATACCTAATAACGGATTTTTTTTTGTTAACGATAAAAATCGGTGTATCTCTAATATTTCAAAAACCTAAATTTCTGTAGAGACGGAAAAAAAACATAAAATTGCCCAATTTTGTCCCCATTTAAACAACATGCCCTCCTTATCTTTAACACAGTGCTTAAGGAAAATTTGACATTCCTGTAAAATTTTCGATGGTCGGTTTTCAATAGATGATTTCGTTTCAAAGCCCTGGAGTACATAAAAAACAACATATTTTCAGCCATTGACAATAACAATAACCTAAACCGCGATGATCATATTTGATACTTGTATCAATGAAATTCAATTATTAAGGCTTTTATACCAAAAGTTACAGAGAAATCACACTCGTATTTGCTGTATTTTTCATATTGTTGATCTACAAATGTAGAGGAACAAACATTGACTTTACACTAGAAATATCACACATCAGATTTCCTTGCACACTTCCCTTTTGGTTTCATATCCGCTGGTTAGGTATATATTGCGAGTTTGCGAGTGCAATCACTTCTGATCTCTTGTAACAGGAAAGACGTGTTTGAGAAAATTTCATCTAATGAGCAGCTAGACGGAAGAAAGCGAAAAAAACATCTTCGGTCTTTTTTATTTTACTTGTTAGTTTTTTTGTCATTTGTTTCTGTGTTTGTGAGTGTGTTTTCCTGCATTGCGCTGGGAGAAAATTGGAAAATACGGCGACCAAGTTGTCTCCCTCAAGACATAAGAGAGAAAATTGTTGGGCTGCTTTTATCTGGAGAAGGAGCAAAATTATTTTTTCTAAATCGATTTCAGCTACACCTTCTGCAAGTTGGGTTTTTTGTTTCGTGGTAATAGCTGAGATTCTCATGTTCATCTTAACCGTGACAACAAAGTACATATCTATGTATTAATACGTTATTGTAGACGATTTTTAGGCCATAAAACGTGCCCAGAAGGGTATGAGATTTGTCATAGTGAAAGTCTATATGGTGAAGTAGTGCACACAGTTAAAATTTTTATGTATTATGCGTTATCATTTTAAATTAAATTAAATAAAAAATGTGGTTTACGTGGTAGAAGTGTATTGTGTGTTACATAACGAAGTCAATTACAATTTGAAGTCAACGAGTCAAGGCTTTCAGATTGTTTTGTTCGTGAATGACAACCCTGGTCAAACGCAAATTTAAATATTTTGAATAGTGTGTACCTACAAAGTGAACCTCTCGGAGCTTTAGGAATAGATTTTTGTGGAATTTTCCATATGTATGTGTGTTGGAAGGATTTGCGAAAGAGTGGGAGTGTGAAAAAGTTTAGAAAATTTATAAGCACACTTTTAAAAACGCTTATTTGATTTCTACAGCAGATTAAATAATAGGTTAAAAAACTTGAATAAAAAACTGAAAAACGCGCTTTAACAGCAAGCCGAACTAAAAATTAGAGAATAAATAATAGTTTGAAAAACTATTTTTACATTAAAAGGATATCTTTTATTAATCAATCTAGCCTTATATGAAGTGTTAATGCAATTATTTTCTAATTTTTAGTTTGGTTTCCTATTAAAGCGTGTTTTTTAGTGCTTTAACTATTATTTTTAATATAATATAATAAAGTTTATATCGAACTTTAATGAAATTTGGAAAATCCTATATAAGTACTTATAACATGTAAACAAAAAAAAATATTTTAGTGCATCCAAATAGGTCTATATCTAGATAGTGATAATACCTAATAGATTAAGGTTCTATAAATAAAACGGAATCAATACTTTGCGTAGTGATTAAGATCCTAAGATGGCTAAAACATTCTCGCAAAGTTTCAAAATAAGGTGTTTTCCCAAAGGTAATGCTCGATAAGACCCTCATAAATTTCTAAGTAAGAAAAAACTAACTTAAACAGAGTCTTAGATAACTAAATCGGAGTTTCAGATGGAAAAATATTCTCTCAGTTCCTTACCGTGTTCTTCTCCTTAATTCTCCAAAGATATATAACAAATTTATCTGTAAATGTTAATAGAAATATAAGTTTGCATTGCCAAAAATACGAGACAAGTTTGTGATTTTCTTATATTTCTATAAATAACTAGCAGTTCCCGGCGCGTTGCTGCCGTAGCAGTAATAATTGTAGAGATATATGAAATTTGAAATAAATAGTTAGTAAAAAATTAATAAATAAAACGAATTTCAGAGTAATCACTGATTATTAATTTATTATCTCAATTTTTTAAATGACGATTACTTACAAAAATAACTTCCTACTTTTGTACTCTTCAGTAATAATATAATATTTTTATTGTAATGCTTTATGGTACACGATATTTTTTTCTTGCTCGATTCTTTTAAATAATTTACTTTTATCACATATATTTCCACAGTGTTAGATGGAGTAGGTTTAATATTTGTCCCTGTCCCTACCAGAAGTGCTGCCCTCTCGTAGCGAAAGGCCACACTCTTCTCAGGAAAAAGGCTCATTGTTCCAGATAATATAGGTGTTCTTTGGATAATGGCTCTTGACGCGTATGACATATCTGACACAACACTAAGAAAGCAAGCATATGGGAAAAGTTGTGTTTTCACTATTTTCCTCGTAATTTTTACGATTTTTCTCTTCATAAAAACCTTCCTTATGCCTTAACGAAAATATTAAAAAACAAAAATTATCCGAATTTGTCGAGCCGTTCTTGAGTTCTGCGCTTAGCAAAGCATTTGGTGATTCATTTTTATTTATATAGATAATACAGGTTTGTGCATTTCATCTTCTACCTATTATTGCTTAGTTGTTAATTAAGTTATGGGACTGATATTTTGCGGACTTCATATGCACTCTAAGACAGATTTCAGCAAATAAATTTTTCGATAATATAGCAATTCTTAATAATTGTGGGACGTGATAAAGATACATTTGTTTTAATTTAATGCCATAAATATTGTTGCTTATTTGTGTACCTAATTAATCTTAAATTTGTATTAAAATCTATACAGTTTTTTCACCCCTTCACCTGATTTCGAATGCTTACGGTGGACAAATTTATCAAATTTATCAAACACATAGACATACCTAGTATAAGAATATTACTGACGTTTGACATACTAGTGGACTTGACATAACGAATCAAATAGATCTAAATAAAAATAATTTTCCATTACAAGTTGATACTTTTGGATTTTTAAACGTAGAGATATTATGTTAAAATTAGATTTTAGGATAATCGGACCAACTGGAATAACTGTCCATTAGAAAATATAATTAGTTAAATTATAATCACTGTCTTTGTTTCCATGCAAAAACACTTAAAAGTACTTAAGATAGTCCAACACAAATATTTTTTCCATTATCAAGATACCTACGCGACTTGTTCTTTTGAGAGAGCCAATTAGGATGGAACAAAAAAAATGCTTTCTAAAGCCTTAAATGCTGCTTCTATATGTACCTATATACAAAAACAAGTCTCTTGCTCAATTTACAGCACAGTAGGTACGTATCTTCCAACATATTTTTTTATCAAGTACTTTTTTTAAACTTCAATATACCTACTGAATGAGTTCCTTTGAGGACAAAGGCATTTTTATTTTCGAGAAATATTTCATTACATGGCACAAAAAAGAATTGTTTTTAATTTGCTTTCAAGGCTTCATTTACTATATAACCTAAATTTCCCAAGAAATGCGATAATATTCATACTAGAAGGCAAAGGTTATCTGAAGAATTATTAATAATAATAATTACATTCAAAATTTCCCAGTTCATTATAAAACTTTGCGGCGACAAAATGTTTCAACAAACGTTCGTTGTTTTTATAGTTTTTACCATTTCATTTTCATCTGCCGTTTTACCTTTACCAACTTGCGAAAATACAAACGCCATGTACAATGTGAGTGCTATCGTATACTTGAAGTCGACATCCAAAGAAGGCAGACGGACTCAAGATACAAATTTCTACCAATTAGATGACAATGCTGTCATCGATGTTCTTCAAGCCAATGTACCTGATGTTTGTGAAGAAATGATCTTAGATATGCCTGTACTAGAGAAACTTACCCTGATAAATGTAAATATCAACAGGTTGCAGAGAAACGCCTTCAAAAATTGTCCAAAACTCGTTCATCTGTCATTGGCCGTAAATAATTTAAAGAAGATCATCAGAGGCTCGTTTAATAATCTACCTTCGCTCAAAGTACTGTATTTATCAAGTAATCAGATATCATATATTGAAGAAAGAACTTTTGCCGATATGCCGCACCTGCAAGCCGTCCATTTGGATCGTAATAAACTGACAGATGTCAATGGTAACTTGTTTATGGGATCTCCAAATATGGCAGTGTTGGATATGAAATTTAATTTGATACAAAAGATCACTGCCACATCATTTGAAGATTTTTTTCAAAAAGAAACACCCATCACTATAAAGTTGAACAAAAATCTAATCGATGAATTTGATGCTAATTTCGATGGTATGTCAGAATTGAAGCTGCATCTAGAAGGTAATAGATTAGATAGAATATCAGGATGGTTTCAAAAATTACCACAAAATACGGAATTGTATCTGAATCAGAATCGCATAGCATGTGTGCCAGATGATGTAATTGATGAAATTAGTGTTTCCAGAAAATATTTATATCTTTTCGATAATCCTATAGACTGTCAATGTGTCAGCCGACTGGATAAGGCATTAGATAATGATGATTACGGTACCAGTGATAGAATTTTCTATAATTCCACATTTCCGTGTGAGTTTGCGTTAAATTTCTAGAATAATTGATAAAGAAAATCCTATAAACTATATTATTGTTATATAGGTTATTGTGTAAATATAATTTATTTACTTGTTGTTTTGTTCGTATTTATGGATTTCATTGAGTATATTCTTGGAATTTCGCCACTGCTATTAGAATCGAGATAAGGTTTATTATATAAGAATTTATTAACCTATTTATTAGTGAAAAAATATTTTATAACATTTCTTTTTTGTATAATTAGAATTAATTTTAATTATGAAAGATTATGATTCTGTGTTAAGAGTTTCATATTAAAAGAAGTTTTGCCTAAATACTTGATGGAAGAAATTATTCGATATTAGAGGTGGCAATATTTCTGAAAGAAATTTGTGATGAGTCTGTAACATCTATTTTTGTATTTTGTTCAAATATATATATATATCAAAACTTGAGCTATTCGGACAACTTGGATAATATGTCCATTGGAACATGGCTAAATCCAAACATTTTGCTTAGATAATTTTGAATAGAAAAAAAACACCCTCGGTGCATCAATTATGTACGATACTGGAGAAGCGTAAAACAATTTAGTTCAGGTACAAAGTTTATATTAATTTCTTCAACGGAAAATATCCGAAAAAAATTGTATCATTCATTATTTATGAGCAATTATTAATAATATCACTATATAATCTAATATATTAATTCGAGCAATTCTTGTATATACAGGGATATTGAAAATCGTTTCTGTACATGGGGATCTCGTAAACGTTAAGAGATAGAGTGTCGGTTAAATTGTGGCAAAGTTGCGTATTTTAGAGACCTCTTCAATGATGTAAAAAAATAGAATTTAGATCTTTTGGTTCTGGAGATACAAAGGAAAAACCAAAAAATCCCAAATTATTTTTTTGCCTGTATCTTCTTTATTATTGAAAATCTGTCGACATTTTGCTATTGGCACTTGATGTGGGCTATCAGAATATATCCATGAATCTTTTATACAGGGTGTCATCTGACTCGGGCCACCCCCATCTTTGAATTTTTAAATAAGGACCTGTATTTTTTGTTGTTTTTGGATCGTCAACGTTCAATTCATACTGAGAAATTATATTTAATTTTATATTTCTGGATGTTTCGGTAATATTTTATTATAATTATTCCCTTTTAAATTAAGGCCCTGGAAATTGGTTGACTGAGTTAAATAGAAACACAATAGTGTTTTCAACAATGAACTTCGAATACCAAAATCTTTTATGATTATCTGAAACATATCTACAACAAAAATAGATTATACATATGTATTTTGATAAGCTGAAAAAGAAATGATAGCAATAATTACATCCGAAACGAACACTATAATTGTAATGAAAATTGAAATGAAGTAATTTATATACACAAAAAAATTAATGGCCCAATAAATATTCGAATTGGAGTCCTTCCATTTCGAGACATTTTTGAAATGGTTTTTTCATATTATTTATTGCCCTTTTCTTTGCTGCATTGTTGCGAAAGCATTCAAAATCCTCAATCTCCAGTCTACCCATATTTTCTTGCACCATAAGTGATTCGCTGAGGTTTTTGTCTAATTTCTGGAACAAAGTTTCATGCAGTTGACGCCTTTCGGGATAAATTTCCATATACCGTTGGGCTGTAGCATAACTGTTTCTATGGTTTTCATAATAAATTTTCACCATGTCCCGTTTTTCTTCAGCGGAAAACGTCATTTTTACACCAATAAACTCAAAGATATACAGCAAATAAGGCAAATGTCAAAATATTATCGACAATTCTTCTTATAGTCTACTGAGATTTCATCGGTATTAAACATGGCAACTAAAGACATTAGCAACTTATAGGTAAGTAGTAACTAGCGAGAATGTGGTGTTATGATCTTTCTATCTCCTAGAATCACTTATGGTGCAAGAAAATTTGGAAGAGATTGAGGATTTTGAATGTTTTCGCAACAATGCAGAAAATAAGTGTATTAAGGGCAATAAATAATATGAAAAAACGAGTTCAAAAATGTCTCGAAATGGAAGGACTCCAATTCGAACATTTATTGCGCCATTTTTTTGTGTAAATAAATTAACTTCATTTCAATTTTCATTACAATTATAGTGTTCGTTTCGGATGTAATTATTGCTATCATTTCTTTTTCAGCTTATCAAAATACATATGTATAATCTATTTTTGTTGTAGATATGTTTCAGATAATCATAAAAGGTTTAGCTATTTCAAGTTCTTTGTAGAAAACGCTATTGTGTTTAAATTTAATTCAGTCAACCAATTTCCAGGGCCATAATTTAAAAGGGTATAATTCACCCAATTATAATAAAATATTACCGAAACATCCAGAAATATAAATTTAAATTTAATTTCTCAGTATGAAGTCAACGTTGCCAATCCAAAAACTACAACAAAAAATACAGGTCCGTATTTAAAAATTCAAAGACAGTGTTGGCCCAAGTCCGATCACACACTGTATAAAAAATTCATGAACATATTCTGATAGCCCACATCAAGTGCCAATAGCAAAATGTCGACAGATTTTCAATATGTCTGCGAATAAAGAAGATACAGGCAAAAAAATAATTTGGGATTTTTTGTTTTTTTCTGTATATCTCCAGAACAAAAAGATCTAAATTCGATTTTTTTACATAATTGAAGAGGTCTCTAAAATACGCAACTTTGCCACTTTAACCGACACTCTATCTCTTATCGTTTACGAGATCCCCATGTACAGCGAATTTGAATAGCTCTGTATATATATATAATTTTTTTCTCCGGAAACGACTCTAACGATTTTGTTCAAATTTGGTATACAGATAAGGTTAAGACTATCTATTTAAGTGACTTTCCTGTCAAAACGCGAGGGTGTCACCCTCGACGTCCATAAACTTTTTCTTGAATGGTTCGGCGGATTTGGATAAAAATTTGCAAAATGAGGAAAAGAGCCGAGAAATCGATTGGCGATATTTTAATTTTTAATGTGACCCTTGAGGTCCACACCAGTTATTTCGTGAATGGCTCCGCAAATTGCGATACAAATTTCAATACGGTGTTTGAGGGTCGAGAAGTCGATGGTGATACAGCTGAGTTCTGGTATGAGAAATCGATTGACGATACTTTCATTTTTTTATGGGTTTAATTCTCGAGGTCCACACTAGCTATTTCGACGATGACTCCTCAAATTTCAATAAAAATTTCAGTATGGGGTTTGGGGGGTCGAGAAGGCGATTGCTGATAATCTACTCTGTATGAGCTATATGAATGATAAAAGCAAGATTAAACGATATACTGATCACAATACATTTTAACTAGAAATATGCACATTTTTGAACTAATATTAAATATCTTTAGTAACTCTTATAAACTCTCTCTACATCCTGTGTTACCCGAGCAAAGCTCGGTCTCCCAGATATTAAACATTAAACCACATAGGAGTTTATACCTATTCCTAATTTTAAATATATATTGTATATTCCCGTAGATATAATTTACAAGGGTACAATCTCGAACTTTGTTGTTGACATTTGGCTGGAGGTAAACTTTTTATGTGATTAAATTACATATTACAAATACTTTAAGGTTATGTTCGTTTATATTTATTAACTTAACAATAATTACTAACTTTTATCACATTTATGACATCCTCCAACACAGTTTCTATGATGCAGATAAATGTCATTGTACTTTTTGACCCTTAAAATGCAATGAGTACATACAAGTATCCTTATTATATCATAGAAACCTAATAAAATTATATAAAAACAATTGGTAAAACTTCCGGAACGGCTGTCACTCTTGCAAACCCAATAACGAAAATGCTTTCCGTACCTTTGAAAGCAACTGCATGATCTCGCTTTTTTTGTGGATCAAACCCATCGTATAATAGATTAGATTTTAAATTTATAGTCATCAAATTAAAACAAATTATTATAAATTAATCGATTTATTTATATGGCCTATGCTTCATAATGTAGAACAATACGAAATGATAAAATTAAAGGGGTCTGGAACTTCCAAAGCAGCTGTCGCAAAGAATATATATGAAAAACATACTCTTTAGTGAATTTGACATACTTAATATATTTAGGATCATGAGACATTATCATGATTTTCGCATGTTCTCTTTTATATATTTCACAGTAGAAATCTTCACATCTTTCATTTTGATATCTATCAACGTGTATCACGTTTCAACTTCTATTTCTTAGGTGGCGCTATTAGCGCTATCCCGTTGTGTTTCTGTCTTCTCAATGGCGCTTTGACTTTTTGGGACCCATCCATGAGTCATATGTGTATCTGATGAGTTCTAATGAGAACGAAATCGGCGATCATACACTTGACTCAATTGTAATGTGTTACGAATGAAATTGAAGCAAAATGGTTAGAATTTTGAAATATTGATTTGTATTCAATCATATTGCATATTTATTAGCTCACCGACTAGTTGTTCTCATCGTTGGTAAGCTCTACTGTTGACTCAGAGTCATTCATATTGTAACGTTTAACCCTGTGCTAAACGTTGTGGGGTGAGTTCACAATACGTAATACTCAAAAGTTTGCAATTTGCCTGCAATGGTTTATTTCAAACACTCTATACACCACCTTCTGTTGTAGTACAACTGTCACCACTTGTCACCTTGACAATCTAAACTGTCACTGTCTTTACCGACTGAACTACTATTAACATCTGATTCCACAGACTGACTCAATAAACTGACTTTATAATATAAGACTGACTGTGAACCGTGATCGACACGGCTTTATATATCTGAATCTTGACATGACATTCATGGAGAATATTCTATGATTATCTAGATGCACATAATAATGTTCTAGATGCTTGTCAAACTGACAATATTGTGACAATCTCTACCTCACATATAGTTTCTGGAAGGATTTAGAATAACTCCACTAACTCTAGAACTAATTAATGAACTATAAATGAAACAACTATAGTAAACAAGCTAGTAGAAATAAATAGAGACTAAACGAATGATAACAGTAAGTACATGACTACCTATCCACGTTACAATATATTTCATAGTAGAAATCTTCACATCTTTCATTTTGATATAAACTTACTTAGTATCCCAAAAAAAGTACATCTTGAGAGGTAATTCGATATCGATGATTATAATGAATGTAATAATAATATTCCATATAGTTTCTAAAATGATTGTATTCGTAAGCGATTCAATTTCTTGCCTTTCTCATTACAGCACTTAAATTTAATAATCCATTTAGAGTAATGAAGTTCTCTCCTACATGTGGATATCGAATATCTTGAAATACATTATTCACTTTAATGGTTGGCACGGTAACCTGTGATCCTTTGAAGAGGAATCTAATTTTCCACAAGAGTGTTCTGTCTCATTGTGCGCACTCGTAAATCAATTTGAATTCATTAAATTATTATTATTTCACTTCGATCGATTCTCTACATCAGCACTATAGTTTATTATATTGTATCTACAGCCAAACAAATTCATTGTGGATTAAAAGCTGTATGTAGAAGAATGATTTAAGTGAGAGAAATTGAGTTTGGAACACGTAACTGGAATAAATTAATTATTTCAGTAATTGTGCAAATTTATTTAAAAAAAATGGAGACCTCGCGGGACGTCTGACTGAAGAAAAGCTTCTACGCATTTTTCGATGGAGGGACGTTTACATATTTTTAATTTGATTTTTTACTTGAAGTGTTCTGTCTTTGAATCCATTAGAGAAGAGTTTTAAAGGACCACATGGTAGCCAATACGAATCACGAATTTTTGTTGTTATTACTCATTTGTAAACGTTTGTGACACATTTTTATTTTGTTTGTGAAAATAGGTAATGAGTTATTAGATTGTTAAATATTTAAGCCCGATTAGTCAACATATTTTCAGAAATAGACCTTACAGAGTACTCACTTTTTTTGACCGACGAACCCAAACGGAGGAGGTACACAATTCGACTTTCTGCTTTTTTGTTTTTAGCCAAGATGATATTTCGATAGATATGGCTCTAATCAGGTGGCGAGGTTGCAGAAAATTAAAAAATGTTCAACTATGTCTGGTATGGATTAGCAGAGGCGTTGCATGGGGTTGCCGTCCTCAAAGAAGCTTTACTACTACAATGAACCCCTCCCGAGTAACAGTTATAACCCGGTTATAATTCGGTTTTCGTAAAATATGAATTCAATGTTTACATATCTAAGCATAGGGAGGTGAGGATCGATGGAATGGCCAGCACGATTACCTGATCTTGTGCTATTTGACGTCTTATGGAAAAAAGTGTGGTATATAAAACGACACAACTCGATTTCATGCGATTAGGTTGGTCACGCCTAATATACTGAATAACGTTAGATGACATTTTTGATCATATCCTATGTTAAAAATATTTTTTTCTTGTTATTTAAATTATCAAGAACTAATCCGTATTTCTTATTTTGGTTGAAAATGGTAATGGTAATTTTCATCGATAGATTTCAAAACAATAACCTTTTTTTCATGAAGAAAATGGAAACCTGTCAAAGGCCCTTACTTTCTATTTAAAAATTGGGGGTTATTTATAACTGCCACTCGAAGGGGTTCAATATAGTTGTGAAATTTTGTTGTTGCAGCATTTCAGTTCATGATCTCAAATTCACGTATACTTGGATTTTTTATTAATATGCTCAAAATAATTGAAAAAATAATTAACCTAATCCAAATGGCTGTTCAGAAACATTAATGTATGTAAACATTGAACTCAAATGGCGACTTCGCCAATTCATTGATTTTTGTATTTCTCAGCCTACATATTCAGTCAGCCAGTTCAATGAATGGCATCATTTGTTAGGTAACCAGCTGAGAGCTGAGTGAAGTCGAAAGTTTATTACTTTTATCTTAATATAATCAGAACAAACATAGCAAGTTAATGTCAATAACTATAGTCAATAAGAAAGTCACTAAAAAGTCCCTACATAAACAGACTATACTTAATAACTATATAACTTTCTTATTGACCTATCAACATCATTTGACATTAAGAATGCACAAATAATGTATACAGGGTGTACCAGAAGTATTGGGCGATATTTGAATGGCGTTTAATTTGAGCAAAAATAAGACTAAAATGTTCCATACATTTTTATCGTAGGGCCCTTGTTTTCAGAATCTCATTCGTGCTTTCAAGTTACGCCTTGAAGAAGGATCTTCCTTGTTAGTTCCGAAATAATGAAATCAATTTTGATGAAGCTTGGATACCTTGGTGAAGATGTATATTCTCCGAGGTGTCACGAAATCATGCTGTATTGTATTATGGAAAGTGATCACAGTTGTCGAGAATTGTGTTAATTTTAAGGTTATGTTGAAATAATCTGTGGTTACCGTTAACACTTTTCCGCCACCCTGAAATTTTGGCCATGTTTGATGTTTTATACAATTCTCATGATTTTACTATCATTTTGTAGGTCCATTTATTGTGTTTCTCTTTATTTTATAAAGGAACATTTTTTGATTAGGCTATATTATAAATGAGAAAATCAAACAGTTGTTTTTTGTCGTAATTTCAAAACACCCTGTAGGAAAATTGATGTGGATAATTTTGTTTACATATTGTTTCTTGTAATCCTTGATGTATTCTAAACATTTCGTTCCATAATTCATTCCATTATCTCATTTCTGCAATACCAAAAGTTCCAGAACGCGTTCTGGCCTACGTTGAACGACCAGAAAGTGATATTTCGGACATTGGCAATATGGTGTCGACTTTTTCCTTCCATTGGCCGAAATCGGTATTTGATCCTAACATATATGCTGAACCTTGAGTGTAGTTCATAGAAGTATGAAATGGTTCTTTTAATAATTTATTTGTCTTTAACACTTGATTTAGAATCTTATTATGTATATTATAAGATTACGAGATAAATTATATTTTCGTGAGACGTCTGCTCATTTCGGTACAGTTAAATTCTCAAAACGACTATAAATCTAACAGAGTAACTAAATTGCAACTATGGGCTACATTTCATTGGTACCCAACTCAACCAATATGTATACCTAATAAACTACATATATAACAACTTCTAGACTAGAATATTGTTGGCATTTTGTTAAGGCAAATCTATCGTTTCCATTTCTCACTAGGCCAGGCATTAATTTCAACCCCACCAGAAAACAAAAAAAAAACAAACACGTCAGTGTTATGCAACCCTTAATGAAAAACATTGTCTCTCGGTAGTACAGAGAGCAATTAAATGTGAAACTCACTGGCACCTACACTAACAACTAACAAACAACCGTTTCTCACTGACTGAGGATTTATATAGGCAATTCGCGATAAGGCGAGGAGAAGGACCTGCCTTCATGTTTGTTATTGTCTAGGGGGAAGACTCTAGTGTTATATTCCTATTTTGTTAACATAAATGTGGAAAATGTCAGGTAGAAACTCACGATAAGTATCCTCAATTATATCTTTTTGAACAACGAACCAAACAGAGGAGTCATACAATTCGACTATTTGTATATTTTTTTATGGATGTTCGCGCCTTTTAAATAGTAAACGTGCTCTGATTGGACTACTGAGAATTGGTCCCATAAAAAAATGACAATCAACATGTCTTTTCTCCCAAAAACTTCTCCCGAAGGGTGTGGAGGTGGCATTTTTTCCGAAAATTGAAGATTTGAGACGACAAAATTAATAGAGAGACCATATCCGGCAAAGTTTGAATTGGAAATTTTTCCAAAAAATCATAGGTTTCCAAGTTACAGCAGTCCAAAAGTGTATGTGACTTTCCGCTATGTGGTGGGGGAAATTGTTTTTCGAAAATTGACAATTTGAGACAGCCAAATTAAAGAAGAGATTATATGTAGCAAATACCTAAACTGGAATCGCTTCCAAAAAAAAATTACGGTTCCCGAGTTACAGCAGTGGTGAAGTCTGAAATATGTGTATTACCGCCTCGATGTTTGAAATCTCTGAATAATAACAAGTAAATAATATACATGGGTAATAGGATAAGTAAGTACTATCTTCTTTGGTGTTTTCATGACTAATTTTAAGTTCAAAAACGTGAAATAAATATTTCTTACAAAAAAATTGGATCGCTTTAATTATTTGGTGCACTGAAAAATTCAAAATAATATTAATTTTAGTACTTTCGGAGTTGGTGCAAAAAGTCTTCTATCTAACTACAATTATTGCACAATTTCAAAATTACCAGCACCAATAGAATTCACAGATATAATTTTGTATACTAATAAAATTGGTCCAATTTTGGGTAATAATTATTCATTTATATTAAATGAGCTAGCTATTTTCATACAATGTGTTTCAAATGAAATAATTTTTTGTTTTTTTGAGTTTCAGTAAATTGTTTCAGGAACTCAATATGTTTTTTCAAATTCAATTCAATTTCAAATAAAAGTTCATTCTTTGAGTTCCATACATCCGATGAAAAAGTGAAACCTATTATCGAAACTATTATTATTGTAACGTGGATAGGTATTCATGTACTTACGGTTGATATTCGTTTATTAATTATTTAAGCTACTACGTTGCTTACAGTAGTTATTGCATGTATATTTGTATATTTCCTTATGTAGTTCTAGAATTATGGTAGAGTTATTCTCGATCCTTCGAGAAACTATATGTGAGGTACAAATTTGTCATAGTATTGTCAGTTTGACAAGGATCTAGAACATTAATTATGTGCGTCTAGATAATCATAGAACATTCTCGATGAATTTCATGTCATGATTCAGGTATATAAAGCCGTGTCGATCACGGGACAGAGTCAGTCTTATGAAGGCAGTGAGTCTTATAAAGGCAGTTGATAACAGTCATTCTGTGCAATCAGAGGTTAATAGTAGTTCTGTCGGTGAAGACAGTGACAGTATAGATTGTCAAGGTGACAAGTGGTGACAGTTGTACCATAATAGAAGCTCGTGTACTGAGTGTTTGGAAATAAACCATTGGAAGCAATCTGCGAACTTTGAGTCTTACGCAAGTGAACTCACCCCACAACGTTTAGCACAGGGTTAAACGTTACAATTGGTGTCAGAAAAAGGGATCTTCGCATTTTGCTGAGAATATATGGTGAATACCAGATCGAAAGATTACGACGAAATGGCAAATTTTGCAGAAATAATGAAGTTCCTAGAAAATCAAGAAAGAAGTAGACAAGAACAAGAAGCAAAAATAACACAAATTCTAGAAAATCAAGAAAGAAATAGACAACAAGATAAAGAAGAACAAGAAAGAATTAGACAAGAACAAGAAATAATTAGAAAGGAAGACCAAACAAAAATAAGTCAAATTCTAGAAAATCAAGAAAGAAATAGACAACAAGATAAAGAAGAACAAGAAAGAATTAGACAAGAACAAGAAACAAAAATGAATAAATTTCTAGAAAATCAAGAAAGAATTAGACAGGAAGACCAAACAAAAATGAATCAATTTCTGGAAAATCAAGAAAGAATTAGACAACAAGAAAAAGAAGAACGAGAAAGAATTAGACAACAGGAAAAAGAAGAACAAGAAACAAGAATAAGACAAATCCTAGAACAACAAGCAAGAGTGCGACAAGAAGATAACCAGGAAGTTGACCAGAAATTAGAGAAAGTTGACCAAAAATTAGAGAAAGTTCAAGAAGAAGTTGAACAGAAATTAGAGAAAGTTCAAGAAAGTTTTGATCAAAAATTTCAATTAATAGAAGAAAAGATGTTGCAAACGAAACCTGAAGTGCCTCTGAGAAGATCGTCCAATGAAATTCAAAATGGTGTAGTTAATCCAGTAAAAATTGAAGCCCCAAAATTCGATGGTAAACAGTCTTGGTCTACATATAAAAAGCAATTTGATGCTGCTGCTTTGGCTAGTGGTTGGTCAGATGAAGAGAAGGCCACCGCATTGATCTTGGCTCTCCGTGGTGATGCCTTGGAAATCTTAAATACCTTAACTGGCGGCGAACATTTGTATGAGATTTTAGTAGATCAACTTGAAAGGCGATATGGTGACCAACATCTACAACAAGTTTACCAAGCACAGTTAAAGTACAGGCAACAAAGGTATGACGAAACATTGCAGCAGTATGAAAATGATATTGTCCGGCTCGTTCGACTGGCATACCCTACAGCGCCGAGATACTTTATTGATAGGCTAACGGTACAAACATTCATTGATGGTCTGAGAGATTTTGAGATTCAGCAGGCCTTACGGTTGAGTGGCCTTACAAGAATTGAAGATGCCCTTGCACGTGCACTTGAGTATGAAGCTGCTGAACAGGCATCCAGATCTCATCTCCATCGGGGACAGATTCGACGAGTTAGCCTCATAAAAGAGGAGAAGTACAGAAAAAGTAACATCATTAAGCAAATTATTAAAATATTACGAAAACTAGATGGTCAATCAACTGGACATAGTAGTCAGAGGGTGTGTTGGAACTGTGGACAAGGAGGACATATCAAAAGGAATTGTTCACACATTCAATCTATCAATGTGCCAGGAAATTTCAGTACTCCGAGGGTGTGTTGGAATTGTGAACAAGAAGGGCACATGAAGAAGAATTGTCCACTTCAAACTGTTCATATACAAGAAAATCTCGAAATCCGGAAGAGAGAAAATTACGCACAACAGAAATATCATTATTGCTCTAACAAAGACAGCTCAGATATCGAGCCTGGTGTTAAGAGGGAAGAGGTAGGCACTAGTGTTCGTGGGAAAAGCAATTCACGTTGCAGTAGTCCACAAAGAGGCGCAGGAGGTAGAAGGTGCTTCGACCGCAATAGAAGGAAGCGCATGAGGCGACGCAATGACCGAAATAGTAGGCGCAATCGCAGTAGTTCAAACAATATTAAAGATAGTGAGATGTACTGTAGTGAATTGACGTCTCCTTGCCATATACCTAGATTGCGTGATCGTGGTTCAAGATCACGTAGTGGTGAAGGTTGTGTGGCCGCCAAGGATCGTGTTGGCTTGTAACGAAGCAGATCACCTGTTCGAGTATGTTCACCTGGAGGTAATCGTAGTCCGGTGAAACATTTTGATGATCACCGAAGAGGATCACAAGTACCGCCAAGTAACCTGTCTTCCTCGTGGGTCGAGAGCGAGGATTGGGACAAGAGGATCCAAGGAGCTCCCCCAGATGAGATTGAAGAATGCATTGGGATGATGTTTGATCGGGACGATCAAATCTAAGAAGGGGGCAGTGTAACGTGGATAGGTATTCATGTACTTACGGTTGATATTCGTTTATTAATTATTTAAGCTACTACGTTGCTTACAGTAGTTATTGCATGTATATTTTCTTATGTAGTTCTAGAATTATGGTATAGTTATTCTCGATCCTTCGAGAAACTATATGTGAGGTACAAATTTGTCATAGTATTGTCAGTTTGACAAGGATCTAGAACATAAATTATGTGCGTCTAGATAATCATAGAACATTCTCGATGAATGTCATGTCATGATTCAGGTATATAAAGCCGTGTCGATCACGGGACAGAGTCAGTCTTATGAAGGCAGTGAGTCTTATAAAGGCAGTTGATAACAGTCATTCTGTGCAATCAGAGGTTAATAGTAGTTCTGTCGGCGAAGACAGTGACAGTATAGATTGTCAAGGTGACAAGTGGTGACAGTTGTACCATAATAGAAGCTCGTGTACTGAGTGTTTGGAAATAAATCATTGGAAGCAATCTGCGAACTTTGAGTCTTACGCAAGTGAACTCACCCCACAACGTTTAGCACAGGGTTAAACGTTACATTATCATTCTGACTTCTGTTCATCTGTCACAGCGTATTTTTCCGAAACTAGAAAATAAAAAAAATGGAAATTTGGTAAGATTCCGCAGCACGAATATATATTTTAAATAATTTAAATTTAAATTTAAATAAAATAATTCTGATACTGGAATTTAATTTTGTGAAGTAAATTAAAAAAATAAAAGAAAAAATCTTCAAGCACATAATGTGACATCAAAAGGTATCGTTATGATTATTTCAAATATTTTTTTATTCTAAAATGAAGAATTAAGGAAAATATATGAAAATTGACCGTTCCTCCATCTTAACTCCGAAATTAATGAGCGTAAAATTTTTAAGAAAAAACAGAACATACACACTCAATGTTTAAAACATAACCTATTCTAAAGTCTTTAGAACGCAAGAATTTTCATGGGAGCATTTTTACTTTCCTACGCTACTATGGTAGCTGTATAAGGAAAGTATTGTAATCGTGTGAACTTTTCGGTATCGAGATTTTTACAAATATTGACGTTTCTAAGTCTAATAAACATATTTTCAGCCATTGGTCTGTCTACCTGTCTGTCTCTCTGTCTGTGACAGCATTATCTCGGGAATGGATCGGTGTATTTTGTTGCTTTCTTTTTTATTTTGTTTGGTACCAATATCACTCGCCGATGGTACTGAATGAGAACCCTCTGTACACTGGATGTTGAGCTATAGCCAAAAAACATCATTTACTTAAGACAGTAGCGCGAAAACGGTTCTATGGATTTTGATTAAACTTGCCTAAAGTATTCTTCTGAGAGCCATTCACACATAGCGCCATCTCTGAGAAAAAGCACAAAAAAAGTTATTCTTGAATAAAATTCCATATTTTCCACATGTTTCTTCAGATTCTGGCTAAACATTTCATCTTGCGAAAAAATGTTACATGACCATTGTTGTTTGTCTTGACATGCTGAAAAAAATGAGTGGTAGCACGATTTGACCAGAGGATTTTTACTTCACGTCGCTATGTAAGGAAAGTATCGTAATAGTGTAAAAATTTTCATTCACTGGAATTTGCCAGCGAGCGGTAGGAAAGTCGCGTGAGTGGACACACCAGATTTTTTTTTGGTTTGTGTCATAGGTACTTCCTAAATTACAAATTTCATTGAGCTGAGAATATGTCATCGCCAAAAACTTTTCGGAATTTACTCCTTAAGAATTATTGATTTAATTTAAAATTGCCGGTACGACATTTTGATGAGTAAAAAAATTTAGCTAACTTCATTCGCATATTCACGGAAAGACATAAGACATCTCAAATGAAAGAGCTAGTTATGAGAAAACTCAAATATATTTTTTCATTAATCTTTAATGCATGGTTTAGGAGATATTAGGAAAATATTTTTTGAAAACAACTGTGACCGTCTTTATTAGTTGGTGAAAAATACAAAATGTTTTTAATTCTCCTGGTTATGATAATTTGGGAAAAAATTAAATACCTGTGTCATCGTAGAGATAATAGGGATGTTGACTCTAATTATAATTTAAAACAAATTTATGTTTAGTCAATAAATGGTAATATTTGAATACCTAAAATAACTGCTTCGGAGCATATTTAATTATAAATAATTGAATAAAACTATTTTAAAGTGCAATAAATAATACACTTTATCACGTGACTGCGAACACCAATCAAAGCGCATTACGTCTTAGACCGCTAAACATTGTTTTGCGATCTAAGACGTAGGTTAGTTTGTTTAGAAAACAAACTAACCAGCCAACGTCAACAGTCATTCCATCATTTATCTTTGACCGACAAACCCCAGAGGAGGTATACAATTCGCCTGTATGCTTTTTTCTGGTTTGGGGGCGCCTTTTATATAGTAATCGTACTCAGATTCTGATAATTTTTTGTTCATTTGAAAGAGGAGGCTTGAGAAATGGCCCAATATTCATGAAAAGTCCGAAATCTCCTTAGTCCCGAAGGGTTGGAGAGTGCAAATTTTCTCGAAAATCGAAAATCTGAGGTACAGATAGGACAATATCCGGAAACGCTTAAATTGAACATTTCTTAAAAAAAAATACGGTTTTCGAGATAGAGGCATGTCAAATTCTCAAATATATGTATTTTTACTATGCGGAGAGGGTGATCTCTTTCGAAAATCAAAAATCTGTGTAGACTACATAAAATACCTTATTATTTGTAGCAATATTTATAATGAACATTTTTTCCTTAGAGGTACGGTTTTCGAGTTACAGCATCTAAAATACTTATGCGTATTTCCACAGCGATGTTTTGAGTTCTCAATAATAAAAACTACAAGTAAAGAATATACGTGGATAATAGGATAACTTGATTGGTTTTAGAGAACGATTTTCGTGACTAATGTTACACTCAAAAGTGTGAAATAAATATTTTTTTAAAAAATTGGACCGACGTTATTAGTTGGTGCACTGAAAAATACAAAATAATATTAATTGCCAAAAGTTCTCAATCTAGCTGCAACTGCACAACTTCAAAAGTAACAGCACCAATGGAATTAATATTATTTTGTATTTTTCAGTGTATCAACTAATAACGTCGGTACAATTTTTTGTAAAAAATATGTTCAAGTGGTTATTTGCTCTCTGATTAATTGGAAAGATCTCCTACGTTTTTTGTTAATAAATAATCAGTGTATTTGCAATAATGGAGGCTGGATTTACCAAAGTAGACAGCTCTAAAGTTAGCCACTTTCTCCTTATACCATTCTTTTTCGGAACTTAAATAATAGTTTATCTGGTGTGATAATCGCTGTGGAGTTACACATGGGAACTGCACAGTATTTATAAAAAATTGTATTCATTTTTCATCTGATCATCTCAATTCTCAAGCAAATTAACACTGACAAATACACAGAGGCCACAGAGAAAGATTGAACATAATATAAATCACATAATACCTATCCTATATATTACAGATCGTAAGTGTTGCTGTTCTTAGCGAGCGGTGACGTAGTTTGAAGTGTGAATTATTTGCGTGTTTCAGCGGGAAAATTGAAAATTATTATATTTTCTTTTTTTTAGAAAATTGACTTTTTTGCTAAGTAAAATATTTTTTTCGTATCTATTACGGTTCGATCTAAAAGATAGGATCACTTCGAAAAAATTGTCAACATCCCTATTGACTGTGTTTAATGGAGCAGTTAAAAATATATAAGTTTGACTACATTTGTATGTTAAAATAGAAAAATAGAAAAACTATAATGCTGCGAATATCAAACGGAAGCACCTGGTATATTACAATAGTAATCCTAATGATTTTCCTAAAAATATGCAAATAGAACCAGGATTAGATCATTTTTGTAATAACCTGCAATCATAATTTCATATCATTAATTTCAGCAACAACTGCAGCAACGGTTCCATAGGTAAAATTAACTTTTTGTAATTAATTTCCCTCAGGGCTTGTTTTTATAATTACTATTCAAACTACATAGGGAACAACATTTCTATTAAAAACCACTTACGCTCTATCCTCAGAAGATGAAGAAAAAAAGTTATACCAGATGAATCCGCGCAAATACTTCCCGAACAATTTGGCAAAGTCCTGTGCATCCATCCATCCTTGGATTCTTTTCATTACTAATGGAAGGATGGTCTGACAAATAAATCCATGCGCCTGTTCAGCCATGAAAATTTTCCTTTGTCAATTCTATTTTTCCTGAATCGTATTATTACGCTTCATTCAGTTCGAGCTTATTGATTTGGTATAGTTGTGGAACTGGAGGCCAATGATTAAGAGTAAAATGTTTAATTTCGTAGTTTTTTTAAACATACGCAACGATTATCGAATATAACAAAAAGAAACCATAATCTGAGCTTTTGCTAATGTTAAAAGTGTGATAAGTAATAAATCTAAAAATGCAATAAAAAATAATTATCACATTCTAGAGACATAGGGAAGAACGCAAAAACAGCAGAACGGATTTGGATCAAATTTGATACACATATACCTGGATTAACACATAACATACTTTATCCCGGAAAAATGTCTCGTTTCTATAAAACAACGAACCACAGGACGTATCCACTTGAAAGTTGGTATAGATGTTTCTTATGGAACATTATATCTAATAATTATTTTTTTTTAAAAATTGGAGACTTTATTGGTTGGTGCAATGATATATACAAAATAATATTAATTTCATTGGTACTGGTAATTTTGAAATTGTTCAGTTGTAGTTAAATTGAAAACTTTTGCCACCAACGTACATTTTGATCTCAGGAGTATTAGTATTAGAATTTTGTGAAGACTTTTCAGAGATCACCTGTATTGTAAAAACCGAAATAATTTTGAAATTGATGTCTTCTGACTGCCTATAACGTCATTTCTTGCACAACTTCAAAATCTTCTTAGAATAACAGTATTAGTTTTCAATAAAACTAATATTACTTGTATATGGTATTTTTAGTTGAACATAATTCACCTACACTTTCCGATGAGTTCTATTTCTAGTTAGTTCTCCCTTTTTAACACAGTAAATATCAACTCAGCTCTAGAGATAAATATTGCGCCTTCAACGAACAAATACATATATGTCTAACTATCTTCCTATATACAGGGTGACACATTGGAAAATGGAAAAATCTGCAAATCAAAATATGAATATTTAACTCATCTCATAGATAAAATATATCTCACATAATATAAGTTGGGTTTACCTCAAAATCAAAAAATGATTTGTTGTCAGTATTTTCGATTTCAATGTATTCGTAGCCCTGTCACTCTAGGCCGAAAATATACGAACTGGTTCTGTATCCCATAAAAAATTATGTTACATAAAAGGTTCTGATTACAGAATGAGCTTTCCTAAAGTCTACTCCAATGGAGAAATTGTAATTAAAAAATATTGTGTCGAGTCAGTATTCTTTGATACAGGACTGCATTTATTATCTAAATATAAATACGTGATTCTAGACGATTTTTAAGGCATAAAACGCATACTGAGGAGTATGATATTTGACATTGTGAAAGTTTAAATGGTGAGTAGTGCACATCGTTAAAATTATGCGTTAATATTTAATTTAATTAAATGAAAAAATTATGGTTTACGTGGTCAAGGTGTATTGTGTGTTGCATAACGAACTCAATTGCAAGGTGAAGTCAACTAGCCAGGGCTGTCAGATTGCTTTATTAATGAATGGCAATTCTGGTCTGGGTTTAATATATTTTTTTTTATATATTTTATATATTTGTCTTAGATTCCATGAATCTATAGCATTTCGGCCTATGGCTATGATCAAAGTATATTTAAATATATTTATAACAAAGTATGTAAGATATCTGATAAACTCTGTTTCATATGCAGTCGAAAGTTTCTAACATTAAATTTTAAATGTTACATGTATCGTAAGGAATTAAGCAAACAACACACGCTAATGCCGTATTTGAACAAGCTTGCAACTGACGTAATAAAATTATATGCAATTATTATATCATTGACAAAAAAGTCAAAAACGTTCGAATTCTAGAAATAATGAATTTTGGCCAAATTCCGACCACTGGTGATTTTTAAGTTTAATAATCAGATCAACAAAGAATTTAACTTATACAAATAATTTTTAGATTTTTATAAATAATTCTGTAATTCAGCAATGAACAATATTACTTTTTCAGTTTGATTAGAGTTTATCTCCATATTCTGAGTGCATATATGGCATTAAACACCCTGTATATAAAACCCGTCTGGTGAAGTTGAAGAATTCCAAAGTACCTATCTACTTTAGACACACTCGTTAATGCCAATTTATAGGATTAAACATTTACCGAGAGTGTTATTTATGAGTGAAAGAAAGCCTACATGAATGGCTCACAAATCATCATGATATTTCTATTTATATATAGATGCTGATGAATGGTTGTGGATTGTGATTCAAGTCAAGAGAGTCAGCAGGAGACTTTTTTTGTAAATGTGGGTGGCAATGGAAATGGTCATTATGATCAATTGCATCATAATAAATGTTTTTGACCAAAAGTGGGACCGACTTTATTAGTTTGTGCACTGACAAATATCGAGCGATCCAAAAATAAATCCATTCGAAGTGTGCCGTGTCTTTTGGGATCATGTCTTTGCTTGAATCACCTAAAATAGAATAATATTGAAATGTCACCTGTCACTCAGAACATAAATACTTTATTTTTTTACTTATAATAAAATGACAAACCTGAATTAATTTAGATTATAATAAATGTTGAAAATGTCTTCCTTCTGTCTCCAAACATTTCATAGCATATAGAGTTATTAATTTCTTGAGAGCGTTCTTCAATCCTTAATTTCTCAATTCATTTAAATCAACCAATGGTGTTTTAAAGATGGTGTTTTTCATATAAGGTCATAGAAAAAATCTACACTGTATGTAACATCATATAATCGAGGAGGCCAGGGTGTTTCCAACAATGATACGGTCATCTCATATCTCGTATCATAATATGATTTATGGGTTTAGATGAATTACATTTCACTAGAGATTAAAAAAACTTTCTTCCACCACCTTCTCAACTTCTCAATATCTCCAACTATCTGTTTTAAAATTCTCATACCGTTCCTCCTATTAATAAAGATGTTCCAAGAATATATAATTAACATTCCTGTTGGAATGAATCGACGATAAAAATTATGAATACGTTAGTTTCTCATAAAGGCGTTGATAGACAGACATCTGTGGTGGCTATACAGGGTGAGCTCCAGTGACGTATTTAACATGCACGGCCTACTTGATTCTTTTTTTTAACAAACTATATATTGCAAAAAATCATGAAAATTTCACTAAGTAGACTACAAAAAACCTAAATGGACAGTGAGCTCATAAGTAATAAATATTTTCTACAAAAAAATGGACCGATTTTATTTGTTGGGGCACTGAAAAATACAAAATAATATTAATTCTAATTTGAAGTTGTGTGATAATTGTAGTTGAATAGAAGCCTCTTGGCACCAACTTCATAGGTACCTCCAGCACCAATAGAATTATTATTATTTTGTATTTTTCAGTGCACCAACATATAGAGTGGGTCTATTTTTTTTAAATTTGATTTCACACGTTTGAGTTGTAATATTACTCATGAAAATCGTTGAACCTTCACTAATACCAAAGAAGATAGGTAGTACTTATCCTATTATGCACGTATATTATTGGCTTGTTCTTGTTATTATTCAGAGATTTCAAAACATTGCGGCGGATTTTACCACTGCTCGAACTCGAAAACCAACTCTATGGAAAAAAATGTTCAATTTAAAGGTTTCTGGATATTGTCTTATCTTAAATTCTGCCGCCTCAGATTTTCGATTTTCTAGAGAAATAACCCCCTCCACCCCCATTTGGGGCGGTTTTTGGAGGAACGGAGGTTCCGGATTGGAGTTTTTATGAATATGAGACCATTTCTCAAATCTCCTCTTTCGAATGAATAATCGGAGTATGTTTGCTATACACAGCGCGCAAACAAACCAAAAAAAATAATTTCTCGAAATTCATTAACATTTTCATTGGTATACCTACATGTCATTACATGCCAATAACCCATTTTTAACCGCATGTATCATAGCATGCGGCAGAGTATTGTTTTGGCTGTTGAATATAAAGCAGATAGGGTTCGGTTCAGCTTCAAGGCTGAATTTTTTTTTTCGTCTATTTCTAATCGGTAAATATACTATATATTTTTTCAATCAGTGTCTATATTAAGAACTTCAGAAAATGTACAGTTATATCAAATTTATATTGAGTGTTCATGATTTACCAATATTTCTTATTTTTCCTTTATTAATTTTTTTTCTGTGCATTTTATGAAAAATTGCTTGATTATATCTATAACTTAAAATTTTTTTTGATGATATTTACACTACGGCCCTTTTTGATAATTTTTTTTAATCTTTGAACGGTCGCCATTTGGAACTACTTACACGATAATGCCCAATAACGAACTCGGCTGAGATATTTAAAAGATTTTTTTTTAGCAAATTTG
Source organism: Crioceris asparagi (assembly GCA_958507055.1). Lineage (NCBI taxonomy): Eukaryota > Metazoa > Arthropoda > Insecta > Coleoptera > Chrysomelidae > Crioceris > Crioceris asparagi. Next base: position 13,558,193 of record OY293832.1, on the reverse strand, counting down.
AAGATGATACCTCCAAAAGTTTATATATATAAAAACTTTCGAACCAAAAGTTACTTATAAACATATAACAACATGCCGTTGAAATGTCGATATAGGAACATTTCTATAAGAAATTTACCTAAAAAGCAGACAGTCGAATTTTATACCTCCTTCGTTTGGGTTCGTCAGTCAAAAATGCTAGGTAATGACGCAATAAAATACAGGGTATTCCATTTATGAAAGTTGAGTTATTACTAATAATATTTAGTATCTTTTTAAAATTGTAGTAGATGATCAAAAATTCTTATAGTTCGAAGAAGTCTAAGGAACCTGGGTGCGTTATATCGAAAGTTTACTGACAAATCCAAAAATTTACGAAAATGGGGGTACTCTTTAATATAAACAGAATTTAATTGTTTAATTTAACTATCGTTCAAAGAAAATATCAAATCAATAGCTTGGATAAAATAAAAGTTATGGAGCTTGCACGCATCCCTGGGTCATCCTGTATATTAGGTATATATGTATGGAACTTCAAGTGAATCATATAATCTAATAGTAGATTTGATAAATTAGCTCTGTCAACTGCCATACGGCAATATTAATTAAGAAACAGATTTACAGTTGTGATTTCATAAAATCGTAATGAATCAACCATATATGTATGTACAGGATCTTTGACATACTTACGTGGCTATCTGGACGCTTTATTTTTTAAGATATAAAAAAATGTTTTTCATTAAAATTGTAGACTGTTTTTCATATTATCTTTTGAAATTATCAGTAAAAAAATAACGCAGAAAATGGAAAAATATAGGCAACTTATTTTTTTAAATGGAACACCCTGTAGTATATGCGCTACAACGAAAGATCTTTTTTTTCTTTTTTTAAATATATAAGTATACATATTGATGATATTTAGGTGAACCATTTTCGAGGTATCTGCTTAAACTATAAATAAATTGCAAGTTGCATCAAGAAAGCATGGAAACAACAATATTTATTTATTTTATTTATTTAATTAATTGTTTCCATGGCTCTTTCGGTTCACCCAAATATCATCAATATACAGGCTGTTTCAAATTCGATCTCGGAAACTATAGGGAATACGAAGATCGTTAGATTGAGGCAAAGTTGCGCATTTATGTGCTCAACAATACGCCGTTTAGAAAGTTTGAAAGTTTCGAGTAGTTCCGGAGATATCCGAACAAAACCGAATTTTCGGGAAATCATTTTATTTTTTCCTGGCTTTATTTCGTAATGAATTTCTAAATAAATAGCACATTTACATTGCCACTTTTTTCACTCTTTCCAATGGGTGTCGGCATTTTAAAAACATGTCAATGACGTCATATCTTGGATAACAATTACGTCACAAATATGGGTAGTATGTCAAAAAGTGCCTTTTTCAAAACAAAATCAACATGCCAAAGGATGTTTTCGAAAAACTCTCAATTTCAGAAATAATGAATTTATTCGTTACTTTCCGAAAGCACTATATATTCTATTTATATATGGGTCCATCATAATAGTAAAGGGTATTTCGAGCGATCCGAAAAAATGTCAATCGATGTGTGCCTTGTGAATATGGAAAGATATGTTCTCATGTCTTCACCTAAATCATCTAAAATTGCATGATAATGAACTTCACTTGTCACTTTTTGAAGCAGAAATATTTCATTGATCAATATTGAAAGAATTACAAAAACATAAACTATTGTAATGTTCATGACGTAGTATTCTTCGATTTTGAGCGTGCCTTTGAAACAATAGACAGACAGTTAGTGTTGTGCAAAATGGAAAAATATGGGTTTGGACCTACAATCCTAGAATGGTTCAAATAGTACTTATCCGTCTGGACTCAGGTGACAAAATATGGTAACATCTCAACTATACCAGAAAAACAACCTACGGTGTACCTCAAGGAACTGTGTTAGGACCAACTCTCTTTATTCTATATATAAATGACATTGTAAAAGTAAAAGTGTAGAATTCAATTATTTACTGACGATAAAATTATATATTGTTGCGTATGTGGGTTCGCAGATAAGTTAGACTAATTTAGAGTTATTAAATTAACTTTATTTACAATCTAAATAATATAAATTATAACTTAACTTTACTATATTCGCAACAGCTTACTCGGACTAATCTATTATTCACAGTGTCTTTTTACATTCTGTCCCTCATGCCGACAATTCTCCCATATATATATATATATCCGACAAAGGCTCCCGATCATTCGAGCGGCTTCTGGTTTTTGATTCGAAAGCCGCCACTAGACGTTTCTCGAACTCCCTTTGTCGGCATTGTAGGAGTAGATGCCGACCTGCTGCCGTCGCTCTCTTTCTCAACGCCGCTCTCAATATTTCCAACCACAGCATAGATCTCGCGCTTTCTTGAAAAGGATGCCGCCACTTTGTAGCCAATACCGGCGGCTGTTCCCCTTACACGTTACACTGCTCCCTCCCTTAAAGCTGTTCGCCTCGAACAGCTTCTTCCGTTTGTCTCCAGACCGGTGGATTATCTCCTCGATACGGAGTCAGTCTTTCCACGTGCACCACTTTTGGCTTGGCTCTTGGCGAAAGTTGGATCCTGTACACCAAGTCATTAATCTTTTTGACAATGCGATATGGTCCTTCCCAAGGTCTTTGCAATTTCGGACTTAATCCTCTCCTTCGCTGTGGCTGGTACAACCAAACTGCATCGCCTTCGTTGAAAGAGTTTAATGACGAGAGTTTTGTCAAGTCTGGCAAAATCGTGGACCACTCTAAGTCGCTCCTGTAGGTCAGCTACATAATGTGGAAGAGACAATTCTTCATGATCGTCGGCTGATGGTCTGCCAAACATCAGATCTACGGGGAGCTTCATTTCTCTTCCAGACAACAGCATCGATGGTGTATAGCCAGTAGATTCATGCTGGGAACTTTGGTAGGCCAGGAGAAAGAGAGGTACCAGTTTATCCCAGTTACGTTGGTGCTCATCGACAAATATTGAGAGGTATTGATTGGTGGTCCTATTGTGCCTCTCAGCCATTCCATCCGACTGTGAATGAAGTGGGGTTGTTCGTGTTTTTCGTATCCCCAGCAACCTCATTAACTGCGTCCATACTTCGGATTCAAAATTTCCACCTTGATCGGTATGCAGCTCCAAGGGTACTCCGTGTCTGGAAATCACGTTTTCCAGAAGGGCTTGGGCCACTGTAACTGCTTCCTGATTCGGCATCGGCACTACTTCTGGCCACTTCGAGAAATAGTCCATGGCAACCATGATGTACTTATTTCCAGAATCTGTCGTAGGGAATGGTCCTGCAATGTCCACCGCAATTCTTTCCCAAGGTTCACCTGACAGATACTGCTTCATTTTTCCTCGGGATCGTGTCTTCGGACCCTTCTTAGAAGCACAGAGGTCACACCTTCTGCACCATTCTTCCACATCTCTTCGACAGTTGATCCAATAATACCGCTCTTTCACACGTGCCAGTGTTCTATTTAATCCAAAATGGCATCCACTGCGACTACCATGCAGTTCACGAAGTACTTTAGCTACTATCGTTCGGGGTACAACGGTTTGATACACAATGCTCCTACCATCTGGACTTTCCCATTTACGAGTGATCAAGTCATCCCGTAAGCATAACGAATCCCACAGAGCCCAGTACCCCTTGACTGTCTGATCAAATCTGGATATTTCTTGCCACTCAGGACGTCGCTTTTGGTCTAGCCAGTCCCGTACTATCGTCAAGTCTTTGTCAGCGATTTGTTCTCTTCTAAAGTTGTCCCTGGTAATTTCGTCGGTATTTTCCGTTTCCTTATTCCTAATCTGCATTTGATGGATATGTACAACATCCCTGGCTATTTCTCTTTGTTCCTGCCTTTGACAGAATTTACTGGAACTGCCACAAGGTCTTGGTGACAAGCTGTCAGCGATGGCTTGATTTCTTTCTTTTTGGTCTTCAACTTTAAAGTCGTAACTCTGCCGTTTCTCCTTAATGCAGCGCAAATGTAACTTGGGGGCTTGATAATCAGTAGTCGCCAGCGTTGGCCCCCTTACACTGGCAAGGTGGAGTTTTCCTGAAGTCGGGTATTCTCTCTCTGAACATTTCGTTCTACAGATCTGGGTCGTCGCCTGCAGTTTCTACTTATATGTCCCTCTCGGTTGCAATTGTAACACTTAATCACTTTTCTATATCCGGACTCTTTGCTTGCTCGAGAGCAGAATTTCTGGAACATCGCCTCCAGCTTCTTAAAGAAATCTGCATTGTCTTGTAGTTCGTCTGACACCCTGACTTCTCTTAATTTGCTGCGACGATTCATAGAAGCTTTTTTGGCAGCTTCGTATTCCAGTGCCTGGACAACTGTTTCGGCTAAGGTGTTATGCCTACTTATTTATTTTATTTATTATTATAAAATTGATCCTAATCAATTCATCTCTAGTGTTTCCCCTTCACAAAAAGGTCACAAACAAACAATAGATAATTACCGTCAAATATCTCTTTTATCTGAATTTTCAAAGATTCTTGAGCGCTGCGTATACAAAATTGTAATCAGTTTTATAGAACGTTTTAATTTACTAACACCTTCTCAGCATGGTTTTAGGAAAAACAAATCAACGGAATCGGCCATCATGTACCATTTACTGAACTATATTTACACTTCCTTAGATCAAGGAAAATTTGTTGTTTCACTTATGTTTGACTTTTCCAAAGCTTTTGACTGTCTAAACATAAATTTCATATTAGACAAACTCAACTGTTTTGGCATAAGAGGTACCATTCTAAAGTGGTTTGAATCTTATCTTTATCAAAGAAGTATTCTCACCAAGATAGATCAGCAACTTTCCAAAGAATGCGCGAATTGTCTCGGTGTTCCTCAAGGGTCCTTCTTGGGACCATTAATCTTTCTTCTTTTTGTGAATGAGATTCCCAATCATATAACCGCAGGACAAGTAACAATGTTTGCTGATGATACAACAGTTACCGTATGTAGAGAAACACTTGAAGAGTTGCAGAGAAATGTTGAGAAAGCTCTCAATGAAATGAAAAAATGGTGCCATAAAAATCGCCTTATTCTGAATGCGGATAAGACAGTCTACATAAATTTCCATTTGAAAAAATCTGTTCCAAAGAGTTTCTGTAAAAACCTTACATTTAGTGAAGATGTTAAGTTACTTGGAACATGGCTTAACTCAGACAGCTTCTCGTCCCAAATAAGTGCTGTTTGTAAGCAGCTCAACAAAGCATACTATGCAATTCTTCAAATAAAACAATTTTATACAAAATAGGCTGGTAAACTTATATTATGCATTTGCATATAGCCACATATCTAATAATATTGCTACATGGGGGTTGGCAACTGAATATCAGAGAGTCTTTACATCTCAGAAAAGAATAATTAGATTAATATTCGATCTAGATTACAAAGAATCTTGTAGGGCTGTCTTCAGAAAACACTCTATCTTACCATTCCATTCTATTTACATTTTAAAGTGTGTAACATTTGTGAAAAGCAACTTCTCTAACTTCAAAGTATTAGCAAGTCATCATAACTACACATCAAGAAGTCGCATGTTGGACATACCAGTTCATAAAACAACGACTTTTAGAAAGTCTACTTTTTACAACTGCACATCTCTTTATAATAATCTTCCAATCTTTTAAAAGGAAATTAGCAGATATGACACCTTTAAAAGTGCTACAAAAAAGTTTCTCCTAGAGAATTGCTTTTATTCACTAGAAGAATTTTTTAACATTGATATTTAAGCATTGAATTTTTCATCTATCTATGTATGTATGTATCTAATTTCAAATGCACTGAATTTAACCTACACTCAATTTTAATTATATTTTTAACTATTTATGTATTATGAGTTTGTCATTCTCTTTTTAGCTATAGTTATATTGTTTTAATGTTAAGAATTGTTTTGTGTCTATGATTTATATTTGTACGTACTCAATTCCAACTGCTTTCTTAACTTTTTAAATATTATGAACTTGTTATATTCTCATTTTATCTATAACTATATTATTTTTAATTTTAATCTTTAATGATTTTTTGTGAAATTTTGACCTGCCTATTGTATGTTATATGGCCAATGAATACTACTACTACTACTGCTATAGGGGATAGGATTGATGAAATAGCACAAACATGAACAGACCAATATAGTAGACTGGTAATAACATCTCGCTGAATCTAAACATTAATAAACCAAAATGATGATTATAAAGAACAAAAATAATAAGTTATTTCATACAATAAATACTGAGGTTGAAATTAATCATGATACTATCGAAAGAGTAATTTATTTTAAATAATTGAAACAAAATTTATTTTTTTATACACTACCTAAGCTTTGTCAATAAGATTTAGTCTTCTGAGAATAAAGCATATTTATTATTATTATTATTAAATTGAATGATGGTCAGCTAGATATTCTACAGAAAAAACAAAATAAAGCATAAAGAATGATTTTAAGATGCAATAAGTTCATTAGGATAAGAGATATGTTAGATACAACAAATCATTCGAGTGTAACAAACTGTAATATAAACCTAATAGTTATCGAGGTGTGTGCGATTCATCAGAGGACAGAGCGCCTTGGCGAGTGCGGACGTTGGTAAGGTCTGGGTGGTGCGAGTGTGGGGCATGCTGCTATTGGTCAGCGATGCATGCCCGGGTCAAGATGATATCCTGAAGCATCTAGTGAGTTCGCGCTAATTCGCGTGGTGTTGGAAGATTTCTGTTGAAGATTCGAGAAGGAGGGGCTTGCCTTTATATTGAAGAGGATCGGTCAGTCAGTTCAGGGTAGTTAGCCTGGTCCGACGAATATTATGGAGACCGGACTATGGCGGAGATCGGGAGTTCGGTGGAGTACGGCAGTTCGGTGGGTCCTTAGTAGGGGGGCATTCATAAATAACGCTCGTTTGTAAATAGTGAAAATAAATTGTACATATTAGTCGATAGTGTAGTGAAAGTTATATAAATATATAGATGAAAAGACTGTGATATAAATAGTGTGTAAATAAATAAAATTTTAAAATAAATAAATCCCAGCTATTTTTATATACCCGTTACAGTATGATATTTATTAATAAAATATTGAATAGCTTGCTACCTGAAAATCTTATTCAAAATTGTAAATTTGTCAAAAATATACACGATTATAACACCCGTTCTCACAATCATTTCAATTTAGATAGGATTTCCATCAAATTTAGTCAAAATAGTATATTTTATAAAGGGTTAAAACAATATAATGATTTACCTGAAAATGTCAAAAATTCAGATCATGTGTCACAATTTAAAAAATCTTGCAAAACACATATTAGAAAAAAATTGATATTTAGTTTATTACATTTATAGAATGTATTTTTTTGAAATTATTTAGAATTTGTAAATATTTAGAAATATAGTTTGTTAAGTCACTTTTTGTAAATTATTAGCCAATATGCTATTAATAAAGATTATTATTATTATTGTTACTAATATTTAAAATGTCTATAAGTCCATACAAATATTTTTGATCTTCATTTCGAATACTTTATAACATTTTAGACATAACTAAAATGGACTGATAATTTCCGGACTGTTCATCAATTCTCAGTTCCACTTCATTTGGATAATTATGTACTGAACAGACAATTTTGTGAGTAGACTAGATGGGAGCTACAAGATATCCTTCACCATTCTGTAAATAATTTCTTCAAGTATTCATTTTTTTTACAAGGCTGAAGTTTCCCAGGAGAGCTTAGTTCAATTCGAATAACAACGCGACAGCTTTTGAATTTTTAGGAAAAAGCTTTTGTGCTTTCCATAAGAGCTTTTTCTATTGTTGTAGGCGACCAACTGTGAAATTAGCAAATACTTTAGTGTTGATGTTAATTCAATTTCAGGCTTTCTACGAAGTAAAATGCATTTTTGGAATGCAGAGAACTGTTATTTTTGGTATATTTGTAGTTAGATTTTTTTTCTCTATTATCGTCTAGTTTAATTTAATCTCTGTTGACGCAATGCATATTTGGAATTTAGAGTAGATTTCAACATTGAATGGAATGCGTCTTGAATTGTCTTTGTATTGTCTTTTAAAGTCCACTTTATGTCACAACTCGAAATTTAAGAAATAAATTGAAAACCCATCTACGCAACTGCAAATTCTATACTCAAATGTTTCGGAAGAAGTTCAAAATAATTGTTTGATAATTTCAAAGTTATAGGCATATATCAAATGCACAAAAAATACAATTGGACTGTCTGTTTTTTTTTTGGTTTGTGTGGTTTTGGTAATCTTACTCCGATTTTGATGATTTTTGATTCATTTGAAAGAAGAAGCTTGAGAAATGGTCCCATATTCATAAAAACGGGAATCCGACATCTCCTACCCTCTGAAAACCGCCCCCAAAGGGAGTGGAGGGGGCAAATTTTCTCGAAAATTGAAAATGTGAGGTGGTATAATTGAACATAGGACAATATCCGGAAGCTTTTGAATTGAACATTTTTTCAAAAGAGTAACGGTTTTCGAGATAGAGACATGTTAAATTCTCAAATGTGCAACGTGGAGAGGGCGATTTCTGTCGAAAATTGAAAATCTGTGGGCAGTTCATGAAGGACATAATTATTTGTAGCAACATTTATAATGAACATTTTTCCCTTAGAGTTACGGTTTTCGAGTAAAATCGGTGTTAAAATGGTAACAACTAAGATATTCAAGCGTATTTCCACAGCGATGTTCTGAGATCTCAATAATAACAACTACAAGCAAGGAATATACGTGGATAATAGGATAAGTACTATCTTCGTTGGTATTATTGAACGTTCAACGATTTTCGTGACTAATGTTAGGTACACTCAAAAGTGTGAAATAAATATTTTTACAAAAAATTGGATCGACGTTATTAGTTGATGCACTGAAAAGCATAAAATAATATTAATTCTATTGGTGATGATACTTGTGATGTTGGTGTCAAAATTTATCAACCTAACTGCAACAACACAACTTCAAAAGTAACAGCACCAATAGAATTAATATTATTTTATACTTTTCAGTGCACCAACTAATAACGTCGGTCCAATTTTTTTTAAAAAAATATGTATTCAATAAATAAAGGGAAAAATTGGGCAGCGATGTTTAGAGATCTCAATAATAACGACTGCAAGCAAAGAATATACGTGGATAATACGATAAGTACTATCTTCATTAGTATTAGTGAACGTTCAACGATTTTCGGGACTAATGTTACACTCAAAAGTGTGAAATAAATATTTTTTACAAAAAAATGGACCAACGTTATTAGTTGATGCACTGAAAATATAAAATAATATTACTTCTATTGGTGATGGTACTTGTGAAGTTGGTGCCAAAAGTTATCAATCTAACTGCAACTGCACAACTCCAAAAGTAACAGCACCAATAGAAGTAATATTATTTTATACTTTTTAGTGCATAACGTCGGTCCAATTTTTGTAAAAAATATTTATTGTTTTCCCATTGTGTTTGTGAAAAAAAAGAATGCATTTATTTTTGACCGATATCCGAAACGGAAAATATGTAAAATTCGAGTGGTTCCAATAAAAAAAGGTTTATTTTCTCCCTATAAACGGCTTAAGCTTTAGGTTATATGACAACTCACAAGAGACAGTTGATCTGCCATTCACATTTTGACATAGAAACCTGCATTAGGTTTCGCTATACAAATATTGACATAGACATAATCTATACATCTATACATATATAATAAAATATTGCATCTATACATATATAATATAATATATAATATAATAAACAACATTTTTTTGAATTTTTGTCTGTCTGTCTGTATATTTGGACGCACATCACCCAAAAACTACTGCATGGAATCAAATGCAGTTTTCACCGATGTATTACTAGAGGTCTAACTTAAAATTTAGGCTACATTTTATCGCGCCTGTCTGTCTTTCTGTTTGTTTATACATGTATCACGCAAATACTTCTACATAGAATTGAATGCAATTTTCACCGATGTATTGCTAGACCTCCAACTTAGAATATAGGTTCCATTTTGCCACTTCTGTCTGTATGTTTGTACAATCTAAAACTACCGAATGAAATTGAATGCAGTTTTCCAAGCGCACGATGTAGCGGGCAAAAGCTAGTCTATTAATAAATACAAACAACGATAGATATATTATTTTCAGATATTTCTACCACTTTGAAAATAATAAATTGTGAAAGTATAAGTTGTATCATTATTAAATGAAGAGGGCCATCTAGTATATATATAAGAAATGACTCATTTTCAAAACGGGACATCGTAAACTCTACACGATTACATTACTTACCTTTCTAGGCTACTTAAGGTAGCTGTAGGAGAGTAATAAATTAAAATTAGTGTGCTATAACCCGAAAACAAACGGTTTCTAAAATCAAATTTTATTGTTGAGTAGGTTTTCATCATGTCGAATCGAAATTATTATGATCTTTAAATTTGCAACTTAAAATACGGCGGTTTAGATATTCAGCTGCAGAAATAGAAATAGTTTCTAGTTATTTAAATTGTACATTTATATAAACACTCAAATGCCGTAGGAGACTTTCAACATCAACCTCAGAGCTCCGTAGGGTAGGTACATAATAGTCCTCCCAAGGGATACTCTGTAACAACTGCAAGAGAACAAGTTAATTGTTGGGAAAGTCAAGTTTTCCAGAGAAAATATGTGTCAAGCATTATACCTATATTGTCTGTAGTAACGTTTCCCCGCAATTTGACTATTGTGCCAGGGTAAAAGGTCGCCTGAAAATTGTTATGAGTTTTTGTGGTGGTGGTTGGAGAAAATTTCGAATTAGCTACACGACGAAGAAGTTTTTGGTATTACCATAGTCAAGTTGAGCCCCCCTTTTTGTGCCTTTTATCGCTTTTATGAATAGCTTGTTCTTGTTTATATATAGGGCAAGAAGTTGTTAAGGGAACTTCGCGCGACTTGTGGTTTCTATTTACTTTCCTTTCTTACAAGAAACTTTTTGCAATTAATGTTTCTAAATAAACTGGTTATAGTCCAGGTTCTACATGAAAAAAAAAGTGGGAATATTTTTTTAAGAACGATAGATTTGCGGTATCTTAGCGGAAATGTATTAGCTGAAAAAATGATCGAGGAGGCGATAATGGTAAATTGTTGGAATGAAGGTCATATTTCATATTAGATTTTATAAGTTTCTGAATACGACCATCTCTCAGCAGTCCTTGGTCAAACGTCTGCAACATGTAACGTGCAAAACGAGGTAGCAATCAAAACAATTGAATACATGGTACTTTTACTTCGTCCTTCTAATGAATTCGACCGAGCATTCAAAATGTATCATCAAATTGTATCATATTTCTTAAGTTACATCTGAGGTACCGAGTTTCACGCGGTAAACAAACCGGAGAAGTTATTTCAGAAATAAAGTATCCTAGATTTTAATGCAGTGAGCAAAAGCAGGACCGGATCTGGGATGCTAGCACCCACTATGAAACTAAATAAAGAATAAACCAGAGATATGATCTCAATAATTAGTCAGCAATTTTAAATCTTTCATTAATGGAACTAGCTTACCTTTTCTGAATGTTAAGATGGTATAACTGATTCTCCATAATCCCATAGATGAGGTGTCACCGTTTCGGATCTGGTCCTGGAAGCGTATATGCTATAACTCATTGGTTAATGATGTAAATGACATTAAGTAAACGTAACAGCGAGTTCTTTGAATGATATTATTGGAATAGAATTCATGTAATTCTCATTATTTTCCATAAGTTATCTTAAAAGAATGTACCCGCATATTTATGACTTATTCTATCACTTGTGATGAGAATTTACAACATTGGGTCGACGCCAGCAACTATTATAAAGTAGTTGTTATGAGTAAATTAGAAATATTATTAAAAAATGCAATCCCAGAACCAAGAAATTAGAAATAGGACATACTCGGCTAGAAAAAACATCAATAAGCGATGGAGCATTTGCAGATGACGTGGTAATACTGACTGAAAATGAGAAAGACCTACAAATCAATTTAAACATATGGAAAGAAAATGGATTAGGAATAGATAAGAATAAAACCAAAGTCATGATGGTTGGAGAAAATATAGAAAAGCTAAAGATAGTGACAGATGGAGACCATATAGAACAAGTAAACAATTTCCTAGGAGTAACTCTAGACGAAAAAGGGAAACAAGAAATAGATATCAACACCAGAATACAAAAAGACAATAAACTCTACTTCGCGTAGAACAAAACATTCATAAAAGAATAAGACATAAATAGAGATACTAAAATCAAAGTTTTTAAAACAATATATAGACCAGTACTTACTTTTGGTTGCGAAACATGACAAAGCCGCAGAAAATTGAGATACAGGCCGCGGGAATGCGGTACTTAAGAAGAGTTAGAGGGATTACCAAAAGATACAATATTAAAAATATAGATATAAGGCAAGAGCTAGAAATAAATCCAACCCTAGAATAGACACTTATCTTGGTTGGGAGTTGGGACATCTGCAGAGGATGGATGGAAACAGATCGGTTGAGAAATTATGGAGAGCTAGAATACAGAAGAATCGCAAAAGGGACCGACCAAGGAACACCTGGGATAAAATAATCACACAACTGCTGGAGAAGAGAGGGACAAACTGTAAAGAAGTAACTGGACTGGCATACGACAGGAAGGAATGGGGAAATTTTGTGCAAATGTAGAAGATTGTAAGCCCTAAACTATTATATATCGTAGAAAGGGTATGTGGATTATATATTATATAAGTATATATACAAATAATTGCAAATAAACTATTATTGCGAAATATGAGAGAAAGACCTAAAAAACACTTCCAAATTTGAGGTTTACTAAAATGTAGAACAAAGTTGTTTTTCCAAACATTTTCAAGAAAATAAATACATTTCTGTATAAGAGAGTCTTTTTCGTGTTTCGTACTTACCGTGATTTATTTTTTTGACCAGATTTACTATACCTATTCTAAAATATTCATTCAAATTACATGTTTCCCAATGTACCTACATACAACCTGTCGTTTGAGGTGACTGGAAAACTTTTCAGTATAGAGTTGGGAGAACATTTTAATTAACAACGCGCTTGCCTTCAAAGGGCCAAAGGAGTATCTACAGTAGGTGGGTAGCTATACTGTAAACGACATACCGATATTAGAGAGCCGCAAAGGCAAAGCTTTTGCTCACACCCTCTAACAGGATAGAAGGATATACAGGGTTATTCATGGAGTATTGTATACTTTTATATTTTAGTTCTAAAAACTTGTGTTAGGAGTTTTATGAGAAAGAGAATCAAACTAAAATAATGGTGACTTCCGGTAAAGTAGATACTACTAACTTTCCAATGAAGTACAAACATCTTTATTCATAAACAAAACTAGTTTGACACTAGCTTAGTTTGATACTAATAGTGTCACGTCTAACCGCAGCCAAAAAAAGGAGGAGATATACAATTCAGTTGTATGTTTGCTTTTTTATGTTTAGCTAATCGCGCGTTTGCACTGTAAACATGCTCCGATTTTGATAATGATAGAGAAGAGAGTTGAGAAATGGTTCCATATTTAGAAAAAATCAAATCCAAAAACCGACCCCAATCGAGAATCTAAAATCTGAGACGGCAGAATTAAAGATGAAACCATATCCGGAAACATTTAAATACAACAATATTCAAAAGAAGCTACGGTTTTCGAGTTACAGCAATGATAAAGTATGAAATATGTGTATTTCCGCCGCCATGTTTTTTTTTCTCGAAATGTAGCTGCACGTCGAATTCCGAGTAGGTCGAAACACTTGGGCATCGAAATCCGAGGACACCGATTTCCGAGCTGACCGAAACTTATCCCCACTCAAACCGAGTGCGCTGACATACGAGTACCTTGCATAGAGAGTAGAAATAACAGAATGATATAAAATGTTTATCGTGGTGTAGCCTCTAAGAGGGTATGCATATGTAAAATCGCCCTGTTGGAGTGGGGATAAGTTTCGGTCAGCTCGGAATTCGATGTCCTCGGATTTCGATGTGCAAGGCTTTCGACCTCCTCGGATTTCGGCCCGCAGCTACGTACTCGTTTTTTTTATATCTGAATAATAACGAGTACAAGCAAATATTATATATGAGTAATAGGATAAGTACTATCTTCACAAAAGTGTGAAATAAATATTTTTTACCAAAAAATGGAACTACTTTATAAGTTGTTGCTCTGAAAATTTCAAATAATATTAATTCTATTGATGCTGGTACTTTTGAAGTTGCGCAATCTTCGTTATATAGCAGACTTTTGGCAACTTTATATTCTTCAACGCACCAACTTATAAAGTCGGTTAATTTTTTCATAAAAAATATTTATTAAGGGAACTTTTATTAGAATTCCCTATCTTGAAAATCTATACTTTTTAAGATATTTTGATTTCAGCAAAAAGATGTACAAGAAAAATAATATATCTCTATAACCGGAAGTCGACATTATTTTAGTTGGATAGAATCCTCTTATTAAGCTCCTACCACAAATTTTCTGAACCAAATGGAGGAGGTATAACACTTCGACTGCCTGCTTTTTTTTGGTTTGTGCGCGAGCTTTTTGTAAAAGCAATGATTAAATATCTAATATTTGTTAAAAGCACTCCGATTTTAATGATTTTTGATTCATTTGAAAGAGGAGACTTGAGAGATGGTCCCATATTCGTAAAAACTCAAATCCGAAGTCGCCTTTCCTCCAAAAAACGCTACCGAAGGGGCTGGAGGTAGCAATTTTTCTCGAATAATAACAAGCAATACAAGGAAAGAATGTACATGGGGTATAAGTAAACGTTTAACGATTTTCATGACAAATGTTACACAAAAGATTCAATAAATATTTTTTTTGGTTGGGCACTGAAAAATACAAAATAATATTAATTATATTGGTGCTGGTATTTGTGAAGTTGGTGTCAAAAGTTTTCAATCTAACTGCAACTGCACAACTTCAAAATTACCAATAGAATTAATATTATTTTCTATTTTTCAGTCGGTTCAATTTTTTGTTTAAAATATTTTTAATATTTCTACCGTGAATAACCCTATATGTTCACGTAACGCCTTTTCTGCATAATGAGATTCTTTCTTTATAAGCGCTGAGCAGCTGAGCTGCGCTACTGAACAAGATCAATTTGAAACTAGTTTACATTTTAAAATCTTACCAGAGAGGAGCAGAAGCAGTTTTAGAGTAGTGTTGGTGTGAGAGCCTTTTGAAGCTGCTGCCACATACAGCAGCTGACTGGCTGACTATTTCCGTATTCTCTTAGTGTGTTGTTAGCTGTACAACACAGAATGGAGATAGAAGAAGTCTTTAAAATTTCATGCACCTACCTTCTTTGTAATAGGATTAGTTGAGATAGAAAGAAGTTTGATTATTCCAGGAACCGCAAAGTAGTGGCTTGAGAATATTTATGTTAATATGTATTTTGTGACGACGTCCTATACGAAGTGTAGCATGTTCAGAAAGTCAAACTAAAAACAACGTTTACATAATACTCAATGCTACAAGCTGGGTCACTCATGAAATTTCTTTTGTCGGCAGCTCGAAAGTACGATTTTTTGTTTTTCGCATAAATCATGCTCGCAGTGACAGATTTATTACCGGAGTCAATTATACCGGAGTCAAAACCGAAGCAATGGGACCTGAGAGGGGTGTTATATATTTATGCAAAAGAAGTAATATCACATTTTTAGATTGGCCCACTTTCTGATAATACTCAGTTTATATGTGATATCATTATAGGTTAATTATTCAATGTGTAATTGATCACTCTCAGAGAAAACAAATTTTAAAATGTAAAAATATAATTTTTATTAAAAACCATATACATAACGGAAACAAGACAAATTAAATAGATCATTAATAACTTTCAAAATAGGTACTTTTAAGTATACTTAGATAATTAGATTATTTATTTGGTACCTATATACCTAATAGATAATAATATAAAAATTCTACAAATGTTTTAATATATTCAGTTTAATATTCAATTTACCTCCACCAACGATCTGCTTAATATCTTTATTTATAATTTTTAAAGTGAAATATATACGAAGCCTTGTAACTAAGGATATATAATAATCGAAAGGAAATTGTTGACAACGATGAGAGAAAGATGTTTTCGTCTTTCAAATAATGCCCTAATCCCTTCTGACTAGCTATATTGGAGATTTTTTTTCATGAAAATAGTCTACATCAATATCAATCACATCGTCAACAATATCTTTTGTTGGTACACTTAACCACCAAATTTTTTATTCGTTGTCTTGTAAGCGTTAAGTTTACAAAATAATAAATCGTCATTCACTAAATTTTTGAGCGGAATTGCTATATTCTACACAAACGTTACATGAGTGACGTTTAAAATATTTCTTTATGAGATAACCTGTGATATAAACCCGGACGTTTCCTCCGGGACATTATATATTTCTATAGTCGCTTGTGAAAACTTTTA